>VZRF01012391.1:10596-66735 GCA_013396875.1 Vireo altiloquus
CTTTTCTTTCGCCCTTCTTTTCTTTTTTTCCCCTGCTTTTCCCTCTCTCTCTCTTCTTTTCTTTTCGCCCTTTTCTTTTTTCCCCCGCTTTTCCCTCTCTCTCTCTCTTCTTTTCTTTTTGCCCGCTTTTCCTTCTCTTTTCCTTTCGCTTCTCTCTCCTTTCCATTATTTTCCCTCACTTACTTTTTCTTTTCCCTTTGGAAGCCCAACCGTGTGCCCCCAGCGGCCAGCCCAATTCCTGAGCAGTGACAATTCCCCAGCCACCACCCAGGAACGAGCAGCTGGAGAGATCAAGGCTCATCCGGAGCAGAGGTTGTGATTCCACACTGGAAGCATCATCCCTTGACTTTGACGGAATCTCTGTGCCCTGAGGCCTTGCTGAGCACAGATTGGAGCTGCTGATTCTTGGCGCAGGGAAGTGAAGTTTTTCATGATTTTTTTAAAGCTGAATAATGGAATAATTTCTGCCTAAGCTCCTTTCCCTACTACAAATGTGTGGCTTCACCTGTTACTTGGATTCAGTATTCAGAGCAATGTAATAAACTTCACCAAAGAGACTTGAGTCTTCATAGTTATTGATGCTTTAGGGTGTAAATACACTGAAAGAAAACCAGCCAAAAAAGACAAAAAGAGGTGGATATTGCTCCTGGAGAACTGCAGCAGCACTCACTGCTATTTAGTAATGCACAGAGAATGACCTGGGGAAATCCAAAATTCCAGGTATAGTACCTACGCTGAAAATGATTTGGGTGCTATCTTCCTAATTAAAATATAGCAAATTTTTGTGAAAAGCTGGGACATGGAAAACTGGCACTAGGAAAGGCAAGGAAAAAAAATCGTATTGAGAGGAATGAGGAACTTGTCTTTACAAAGAAGCTGTGGGCCTGCTGCTAGATAAAACTAGCATTGAGAGATAAAAGAAACAGTGGGAAGGATTCCACTGATTGATGAATGGAAAGAAAGGGATTTGTCTTTACAAGCTGTAGGTTCTGCTGATAAATGAAACTGGATGTTGAGAGATGAAAGAAACAATGGGAAGAACCATAAATTCCCTAAGAATTAAAAATTAAAGGGGGTTATACATTAGAAGGGCATCTTAGGTATTAGGTGTTCCAGGAAGTCTGTACCTCTCAAGTACCTCAGCCAAGGGGGAAAGAGAGAGGGAAATGCAGCTGGGAAATGAGGATAAAAAGGAGGAGAAATTGGAGAGACCCCAGGGGAATGCCCCATGGCCTCTCTCTTTATTCAAATAAAGTAACAGAACTCTTCTGTCTCCTTTTTGGACATCAACCTCTGGTGTTTGTGGATTAATTTTTCCTGACAATATTATGAAATTTCTTCCCAAGTATTTAACATAATTATTTCAATATTTTGAATTGAATTTAGCATTGAATTTTCAATCACCAGTTGAAATAGAGCAGCCCGTAATCTCCATTTGAAGCAGGAAGAGTGATAAATCCAATCTTTATTAAACTTCCACTTTTCAAACACAAGCAAACTTTGTAAAAAAACAAAATATATAAACACTAAAATACAGGAAAACATTTTTAAATTCAACATATTTTACAGGGTACAAAGATTTGCAGCTGCAGAACTGAGAGCTGAGCCAGGGTTGGTTCTTTGGCTTGGCAACATAGTCAGGGTGAGACCAGTTCCAACAGCAAGACCCACATAATACACAAAATATACACAAAAGCAAGCTATAGCTCACAGATACTCCCAATTTTAAGGAGTTCAGTCTCCTCACTAAAATTCCATGGCATTCCAAACTGGGACAGTGCCTCAGTGCCCAGAGATAGTGCTGGACTAACACAGTGAGTGTCAGAACTAACTTCAGCCAGGGAATCACAGTGACTGCTTTGAGCATGCTGCATCCCAAACTCTGTGGGAAAGCACAGGGATTTTTAGCCTTAATTCCAAAAATATTTCTGACTTTGGTGACTGGGTTAATTGCTACAGGTTAATTGGTTAATTAATCAGATGCAGGGATATAGTGTCTGGCCTGGGAGGGGTCCCAGGCAGTGGATAAACACTGGACGTGGTGGCATCTCTTAAATTGTATGGGGTAGTGAAATAATGACAGCAGAAGTAAATTCCAGTTGCAGTAATTTAAAGAACACTCATCATTGCTTTGTCCAAGAGCTCTGTAAATGACCCCAGGACAAAATTAATGGGCTATGGCAGAAGAATATCCCTGCTTGGAATGACTATCCAGTCATGTCTTCTGTGCCAGGAATGACAACCAGTGACCAGAGAAGATAAAAGGCACCTTGAATTTACAAAGGATGTAGGAATTTCCTTCTCCTCTTTAGACACCCTTGCTTTATAAAACTTGTGGCTACACCGAGTATTCTACTTGGTCTAAGCCCCAAGGATACTAAATAGGCAGGAATACTAGAGCTGAGTAACAGCATTCCCATTCCAGGGAGACACAGCTGGAATTCTCCTAAGACTAAACTCACAGACTACCCATTCTGACTGCTTCAGTCCTGCCCGTGGATCCAGTGGATCATCTGGGACCCTGGAGCAGATTCTGATGGATGGAGAAGACTATTCTCTGCAGATAGTGGTGACCAACTGGAACACTGGAGAGAACAGCAGCAACTTCCTTCTCCCTGGGGAAGATAAAATTATCCTAGGTGTTAGAGAGGATTCCAAGCCTTCAATCCCCCATCCCTACTTTGGAATGGAGTCACGTGCAGTGGTGCTTTGTCAGCTCACCCGATATTCCCAATGAGGGTTTGGACACTGAAGGGAAGTGCAGCAGATGGGTACTCATGAGAGAGAGCCAGAGTCAACTCAAACTTTGCAAAAGCCATGGAGGAGGAGAACACAAGCTTCACCCTGTGGAAATAAACACAAAGATCCATGCAAAACAGTCAGATGGGCTGCTTCCACCTTGGAATTAGTGCCAGGAGCAGAAATACATGATGTTACTGATGCAACAAGTGCAGTAACTTCTAAAGAGATCCAGCACAGACCCACAGGAACTTCAGGAATAAGATAAAGACCTTCACACTTTATCAACACTTCAGAATGCAAACCTCCAGCTTCCCCCACAGAAAAGTTAATGCACACATAATTCACACAACCATCCAGAAATTACAGAAGAATAGAGACTAAAAATATATTTTGTAGTTACCATAAAGCATTCCCAGGTAGTTAAGGTTCTCTAATGTTTTAAGTAGGACTGATTTGCCTTGAATTCCATGGGATTTTTGGCACTCTTGCAAAGGGAACTACAAAATTAGAATAACCTCTGGAACAGCACCAAGGTGGGCAGAGCAAGTTAATAATTGGGCACTTCTTAATTAAAGATATGCATCAATAAGGGAAGGATGAGGTGAAATTGTATTTGTCTTGTACCACTGGGACATGCCACAAAATTGGGAAGTAGCAAGGGAAAATGGAAAGTAAAGGAAGTAAACTTCAGTTTCAGTGCCTCCCTCCTTCCATGACTGATTCTGCTTGGCTGCAGCAAACACAAGATTAAAGGAAACAAAGCCTTAAGCTACAAGTAAACTCTTGTCTCCGTTTCCTTTGCATTGCTACAATTTGGCCTAAATATTTAAGAAAGGCAAGTCAAGCAGGAAAACAGCAAGGAAGGAGAGGCTGTCTGATAGTCATAAAATCAATGAATCTGTGAACAGCTCAATTTCCATGCACTGGGACACTACAGTGCAATTGTATGAAAATAAATTTCTTTAAAATAGCTGCATAAAATGTCACTTCAAAGAAAACCAAATTGAAACTATTTCAGTGTTTTGCTTCTGGTTATCTAGAAACTCCCTCTTAAGGCTGCTGTGAATTCCATCTTATAGAATCACAGAACATCCTGAGTCAGAAAGGACCCACAAGGATCATCAAAGTTCAGCTCCTGCCCTGCACAGGACACCCCAGCAATCCCACCACAATTATCTGAATTTACTCACTCTGTGTCTTTGACATCTGTCTCCAGGAGATGGAATTTTGCACCCCACCTCTCCAGAAATTCCAACTCCTCTCCCAAGATTTTGCAGCGATTCACCACCAAGGAGATGTCAAAGAGAGCCTGAGGGGGCAATCAGAAAAGCAACATCAGCACTCAGGGGGTGACCAAGTGATGCTTGAACACACTCAAGCTTGTGAGCTCATCCTAGAAAGTTTAAAAAATAAAGGTGGTTTAACTGCTACCTCAGTTTGGATGAAAAAATGAAAATTGTACAAGTATAACAAATGTACATTTTTTGCTTTAAATTTGTCTTTTCAGCTTTGCCAACAGGTCCACAGCCAAGCAGGAGCACAAAAGTTTGTCTTGGCAATTTAAACTACATTCTTTAGGAGGCAGAACAGCCTTCAGTTCAATTCTTTTTTGGCAGAAAAAAAAAGTGGTTTTTGTAATAAACTTCAGCTTTTAGGACTCCTGCCTTCAGAAACAGCTATTTCCCCTCACACTTCAGAACATTCCTGAGCAGATTTTGGTTTGCATTCCTGAACCTTTCCTGAAGGTGCTTTGGTTCTCAGCTCAGTTCTGTTTTCTATGTGGCAGAAAATAATAACTGGGTTTTTTTCAGAGTCTTTAGAGTTTCCCTGGAATGTTACCTGGGGCAAGTAGCACAGTGTGGGACACTTTTCCTGCCAGCTTCCCTGACTTTCAAGGAACTGGAAGATGAGTCTTTGGACTAAACACGAGGAGGGTGGAGCTTGTTCCTCTGCAACACAAAAGAAAACCAGAAATCTTTGAAAAGCCATTTCATAAAGCATTAGAACATAAAGCACTCATTTAGAGTCTTCCCAACAACAGATTAGCAGGGCTGCTACTTTCACACTACTCAAAAATCTCACCATCCAGGAAGGATTCAAAGTCCAGGCTAATGATGCTTCTGGAAGGACGTGCAGCGAAAAACTCACCATCTGAGAAAGAAAGTTAAAAAAACCCCCAGTTATTTCCATGCTTAGTTCTGGAGCTACAGCTCTTCATCTTCAGAAACTGCCACGCATTACATACAATTCTGAATTTTCATAGGAAAAATACATTCAAATCCACCTCTCTCAGCTTACACACTGTAGTATATTTTCTATTTCCTTTCAGCAAATCCTTACAAACACAGGTATTTTATGTTTCAATTCTCTAACATTTAAAGTTCATACAAAACAAACCTACCCATTTTGTGACTCACCTGCTGGGGGTCCAAAAACAACTGTGAGCGTCATAGAATCATAAAGAAAATTAAAGACAGCTTGCTGCTCACTCCATTCCATCAACTCCCACTCAGTGAAGCTGAAAAGGGGAAAAAAATCCACCATCACCCCAAGTTTCAACCAAGCAACCTAAACAACTTCATGAGGGACCAACATCAGAGTATTAAATGCACTTGCAGCTCTTATCACATCATACACCAATGAAATTTTCCAATGCCAAACAGAGTCTTACGTTCCAACAGAATATAAGAATCTGTTGGGAATGCAAGCATATTACTATAAATTTTATATAAATGTCAATTTTGGGATTGAAGGAGAGTTGGATGTAGAAACCCTGAACACAGAGTACCACTGCAAAGCTGCTAATGGAATAACTGCCTCACACATTGAAGTTCTCAATAAATCCACTTACTGCCTACCTTAGGCTGCAAGGAGATGGGCATCCTATGATTTACCACATCAAATAACAAGGAAAAACAAATCCAAACACATTCATGTACAAATTTGAGGTCCCAGAAATAGCTATTAAAAAATAAAACCTAGAGGTGTTTTCCTTACTCATATTTCTTCAGGATTTCCAGGCAGGCCCTTTCAGTCTTCTTGAGCTCCTCCATCTCAGCCAAATCACGCTCATCCTCAGCATCCATCTCTGACAGTTCCCTGCAAGGATAAACCAATCCCATGGGTTAAAAACAGACCAACCCTCTAAAAACGGAGTGTGCACCTGATTCTTAAATCCTCTTTGACATCTTACCTCAAAAGTTCCTCTTCTTGGGCTGTGATGCTTTGCAATTCTAAAGCAAAGGGAAAAAAGGAGACAAAATGAAAAAAAATGAGAGAAAAGAGCAGCAGAGGAAGCCCTAATTTGCTGTGCACTCTCTGTTCCTATGAGGTTAAAAGTTGTAATTACTGGACAATTAAAGTGCTGAATATGACAGCCAGCACACACTCTTCAGGTAGCAAGTTCTAAATTCTCTTTTTCCAGGGAAAAAACAGCCTTTTCATTCTTAACCCCCTGTGTAATTAGCTACATGCAGTCTCTCGATCCCTCACAGTCAATGCATCAGGGTGGTGGTTGAGTATCACCTTCTCCAGATTGTAAAATACCAGACAAAAAGTGCATCCAGCTGGTTCTGTTACCTTTCTGTACATTCTGCCCTCCTGCTGTTCCAGCACTGCAGCTGGCTTCCTCTTCATCCCAAAAAGAATCTGTGGGAAAGAAGTGTCAGGTCTGTGCAGAACTCCCAGGTTCAATACTTGGAGTTAATTTTGTTTGTCTGTGGGCTCTAGAAATCTCAGCACTTCAAAGTTAAGTAAAAAAAAAAATACAAAAATATGGAAAAGTATCTATCAAAAACCTCAAAAAAGTGATAATAACAAGCAAAACTCATTTTATTGCACTGTTTTAGAGCTGCTACTGTGCAATTTGATTTTTACTTAAGACACTGGAGAAACAGAACTGAAATTACAGATCATTATTACATAGTAATGCCAAGTTCTGACTGCAGCTTGTATCAACACAGAATCCTGAACTGACCTTTTGAACAGCAGCTCTGCAGAAAAAAGAGAAAGCAGCTTATTGGGTACCTGTTTGGAAATACACACCTGATTCCAGAGCCAGCACGCAGCTCTCTGCCTCCTTCATGCAGTCATCCACCTTTTCTATTCTTGACTGGAGCTTTCTGTACTGCTCCTAAGGTAGGAAAATTGTACTTGAGTCAGTGATATTATTTTAAAAGTTGAATTTTCTTCTGGGGTCAGCATGGGGCTCTTTGCTTGCTAATTAATTAAAGCAGCTAGTGAAATCTGTCATTAGAGGGAAGAGGCAACTGACTAACAGTGGGGCAGTAGCCCATAATAAGAAATTACTAAATGCTCACTGAATCTCCCTAGTGAGGAATAAGACATGGAAATAAATAAATCCCTAGAGCTTTAACAAATACACATCTTTGATCCCTGTCACAATGCATTACTTGTGCCCTTCCTTGTTACTTATCAGAGAAGCCCTGAATGGTTTGCGTTGGAAAAGACTTTAAAGATCATCCAATTCCAGTGCCCTGCCATGGGTAGGGACACCTTCCACTACCCCAGGCTGCTCCAAGCCACGTCCAACCTGGCCTTGGACCCTTCCAGGGATCCAGGGGCAGCCACAGCTTCTCTGGGCAACCTGTGCCAGGGCCTCAGCACCTCACAGGGAAGAATTTCTTCCTAAATACTTACTAATACTTCTTACCTACTTACTAACACTGCTATTGCTACAGTATAAAGTGCTAATTTTTGGTGGTGTTTCCTTTAATAGATGAATTTTTCCATCTGTTAATCACCAAAACTCTTAGGCAGAAGGTTCCCACAGTGTGCCAGAGACTGAAAATAGTTCACACCTCAAACATTGATATAAAATTTTGCTCATTATAAAGAAGCTAAAACCAAAGAAGCCTCCCTGAAGACTGAGAGTGAAGTACTGGAAAGTCAAACTGCTGATTAGATAAAGGGAAAGCCATTGTTCAGTCATCTCAGGCAGAGGGAAAGGTTTGCATCCACCAAAAGGCCAAAGCCACCAGCTGGGCTGAGGAGCATCCTCTGCTGAGTTTGGGGCAGAGCACAGCTCACAGGAGCCAGGTTTGGGGTGGGGGCAGAGCACAGCTCACAGGAGCCAGGTTTGGGGTGGGGGCAGAGCACAGCTCACAGAAGCCAGGTTTACACAGGTTTACAACCAAGGGGGGAGGAGGAGGAGGTTTTGGGTGCCTGGTGTAACCTCTGGCCAGAGGCACTGAACACCCAATCCTCTGTTACACAAACTGGCCCAGCTGTGGAACCCCCAACCCCAGAGGCCACATCCATGGGACTCCCACGTGAGAGGCAGCTGAGGGGGAGTCCCAATCCATCAAAGACCCCCCAAAGTGCTCCCCAGAGGCCTTGCAGGCTGCAATGGGGCTGCACATGATGCAACAGCTCCAGAGTCTGCTGTAAGAGACTCCCCCTCCCCAGGGGGACATGCCTGACATTGCCACCTGGCTCGAGGGGATATAAACCCAAGGGATTCTGCACCTTTTGGGGGGACCTTCACCCCAAGAAGAGCAGCTGGAGAGGATCAATGGAACATTGTTGGGATCCACAGAGTGGTGATATTTTCCTTATTCTGTCCCTGTCACTCTTTCTGTCCTCCTCAACTATTTTCTACTTCTTTCTTTCTCTCTCTCTCTCTCATATTTACCATCAAATAAAACTCTTACTATTGACTGGCATATGGTCTTGTTTGCACCTTAATTCGGGCAGAGGAATTTCCTAAGAACCTTAATAATAACTGGATCTTAACACAGTGTTACATTGGCATAGAAATAAAAGGGAAATATATTTATAAGTAAGAAACTTCCATGAGAGTACACACTTAAAATAATTAAGCTCCTACACATATAAAGACAAGAAATGTGGTAGAATTGACTTTTTAAAGGCCAATGTCTGCAGCCCTGTGGCTCCTTACCTCAGCACTCTGCAGCAGTTTCCTGTACAATGTCTCCTTCTCATTGTGAGACAAGATTTTAGCCTCCTTGGTGAAACAGGATTTCATCTTGTTCAGTTCTGCTCCAAACTTACTCAGCTGTGATGAATGGGAAATACAGAAGAGAAAGTGAATGGAAATATAATCCTTCGTGACTCTAGCTCACCACCCAACCTCAGCTCAGTGATATCCTATGCCAAACTAATGATGAATTATGAAAAATACTGTGTCTCTAATAAATTTTGATTCTTTATTTTCAAGTTCAAAGTCTTTAGTCTTGGCATTAGAACCGCAGAAAACAAAATCTCTTGATCCATCTTCTCAATTCTTGTGGGATGCTTTTATAAATTTTCTGGGTTTTACATGCCATAACTGTGGATTATTTCTTTCCCCTTTAATATATTTCAAAGGACACATTTCCTTGCATTCTCTTGACATGCTGGAAGTTCTCAGCAGTTTTCCATTGAGAAAATATTTTGCCTTGTTTCACCTGCTGTTATTTTGTGACCATTCTGGTTGTTCTTTGATGTGAATAAATAAATTAACATCACTTCTTCATTACACACAAACATTCTCTCCATAGAGCATTACCTCCTCATCACTGCAGGTTCTCATTACTTCCCACAAACTCCTGATCACGTTCACCAGGGGCTGATCCAGGACACTCACATGTGGTTTTAACCTGAAATATGGAAAAAAAAAGTTCAAAGTCTTGTTGCAATTGCATTGACCACATAAAGCAGCACGTTGATATTTATACAATTAATTTCTAAATCTGTAATAAACTACTAACGATATTTTTACTTTTCCTATATGTAATGTATTAACTTTCTTCAGGCAATTTTCATGCACCAAAAGCTAAAAAAATGGAATTACTGATAAAGTGTGACTGGAAAACCACTCACTCCACTATTTTCCGAGACAGGTCCTGACAATCCTCCTCATAAATCCGCAGCTTGGGCCGGTGAACATACTGGCTGTAGATGAGATCTTCTGCAGTAGGAGGTGCACTGACTTCACACTGGGAAAAAACACAGGGAAAAGTAGGAAAAAAAAAATAATCCATCTTTTTCAGAAATACTAACTTCCAATCAATTCAATTATGCTTTCATGCCTTGTGTTTCCTCACACCGGAGCACAGCCTTCCTCTATGGGGATATCTACCTCATCACCAGAGCTCAAAAAAATGAAATGAAGTGTTACTGAAAGAGGTTAACTCCCTTTTAGATGAAGACTTGAAAACATGTATATGTTATGCAGGTAACAAGGCTCCCCAATAAAACGATGCTTAATTCAAAGTTATGCTTAATTCAGAATTAAAGCTCCCAAGCCTTAGGGAAGCCTTATGGAGCTTTATTCCTCAAATAAATATGAGGGAGGTATTTCAGCAAGCTGCCTGTATAGTAAAGCTCATACATAACTGACATGAATTACTTCCACTCCTTCAGAGAAAGTTTTCAGGGGCTTTTGTGGGGGTGGTGTCTGTTTTTTATCAGCCACCAGTGCACAGTAGCAGCGTTATCAAGCCTGATGAATATTTAGACACAACTCGGTAGGAATAAATTTGTAAAGTAAACTGCAGCTAAGCTGGGAGAGCATTTTAAATAAAAATGGAAGGGATTTAGAAGTCAGACTTCTGTTCTTTATTTCTTCCCCTTTCTTCAGTTGAGGAAATAAAGAGCAGCAATGTCACAGTGAAGCATTTCCAAAGGAGAGAGTAGGACAGGTAGGAGGAGTGCAGAGTAGCTGCAGGCAGTAGTGGCTGATGGACACAGCGAGAAGATAAAGTGAAAAGATCAGACTGAGCTTCTAATTCTTACTTTCAAATTTATTGTCCTTAAAACAAGTTAAAAAGGCAAGAATTAGCATATTTATCCAAGAACAGTAATCCTGAAATCCTGAATATATGATATTTGGTGAGGAGACAGAAACCTGCTCTGGTTTTCGTTTAAAGATGGTTGAGTTGCTAAAAATTAAAACCCACAACAACAAAGGAGTATTATTTAAGGTCAGGTATATTGTTCCACTCACACTGGCTGGAAGCTGGCTGTGCCGAGGCTTCTGAATCACAACATGGACTTGAAGAAGGGTAAAAAACTCTCCAACCGTGATAGCACCACTCTGAAATTTCTGTACATTTGGGGGAAAAAATACAGGTAAGCCCATTTTTCAAGACAGAACACTCACTGATGTATGCACACAGGAGTTTTTTCCTGTTAGGACAAGAAGTTGCTGTCTCCCAGCCCTGTCCATACCTCCCATAAATTTTCTTCACAAATGCTGTCTGTGAGAAGCTGGGACTCCACCTGACTGCTGCGCTGCACTGGGAAAACAAAATAGAAAGTAGGGAGTTAATAACATTCTTACAGGGCAAAGAACACAAGGTTTGGGACTCTTATCACAAATGGTCTCTTACTTGTTAACTCTGTATCAGCCTTCACAGAATCCAGGGAGCTGCTGGTGCTGGCGTGAGGACACTCAGGGCTTTTAGCTGAGAGATTTGGAGGTTCTCCACCTTCATCAACTTCTGCTTGCTCCGGAGGCACAACATCAAAAGTCACCTAATATAAATTAATATAGTTATACGAAACAATCTAACTGGATCAGTGGTTTATTGTAGCTGTTCCTTGAAAGGATCAAAGGGATACTATGCAGAGAATGGTTTAAAATTGGCAAATCCCTCATTCTGCCTGTTTTGTCCTGGTACAGGAATGTTGCACACATCAACCTGATTCTTCTAACCTGGCAAAACAATGAAAGCCACAGGGAATGACACAGGAAAATGACAGCAAGCTGGTGGTTATGAAAAACAAGAAAACCTACTAACAGATCCACTTACACCCCCAAAACTTAAGCCCTGGTAGTGTTCCCTGTATCCTTACAGTGAGGGAACAGGCTCACCTCCAAGTCTTGAGAGGCTCCAGCACCCACATGTTCATCCCTCTTAGCCTTCTTTGGGCTTTGAAGATCCTCCTCAGTTGGTCCCAAAGCCCTCTTTGTGTTGCAAGTTTTTGTCTCTTCAAATGGACCCTTTTCAGAGTGGGAGATTTGTTTTTTATTTTTATCATCCCAAGCATTTTCCACGAGTTCGGAGCTGACAGATTCATTGGAATCCATTTCCTCCAGACACACAGGGAGAAATTCTTCTGCTATGAACTGAAAAGGGCTGAAGTTCTGCCTGCTGGACTTGTTACCTGGGGTTTCACTGCTGTTTGCTGGAACTGGGGCTTCTGCTCTGTCTTGTTTAGTATTTATGTCTTGTGCACTGGAAACACGATTTCTCTTGTTTGGTAATTTAGGCTGGAATATACCCAGAGGGATATTTATTCCTGGATATTGTTCTGTAGGCGCCATTCCTAAGGGATCAGGTCCAGATTCCAGACCTGTGTTCTGCTTTTCGGTATCAAAGAAGTTATTTGTTTCACTGACAGTGTTTTTTCCCAACCTCATGGTATCCTCTGGCTGAGCTGAGGAACTGGGCAACTGGTCAGAAGAAGCAGTTTTGGAAACAGAAAGGGATTTCCTTCTCAGATCTTTCAGTTTTGAACAAATACCTAAAATACCTGAAACTGCTGGTGGAAGAGTGGGATGAGCCTGATCCCTTGAACTGTCACTGACCAAAGGTTGCCTAGTTTGTTCAGAGTTTATTTGAAAGTCTTTTAGAGGCACTTCCTCTTCAGCTGACAGCTCCTCATTTTCCTTGGATTCCTTGTTAGCAGCCAGAACGAGGTTTGCTCTAGCCAAGTCCAAATCTGAATCTCCACACTGAGATGAATCCTCTTCCACTAGCTGGTTTTTCTGAGTACTATAGGTATATGGATCACCCTTCCAAGGATCAGATCCCTGCATGGGAAAGGCAACACAGGATCCCAAACTGCCACTTTCTTCCCTTTCTTCCTTACTTGGGAACTTGAAAGATACTCTCTTTGATTGCAGTTTTCCTGGTGATGTGAGATCCTGCTCCCTGCTTACAGGGACAGAATTATCCATGGGAAGGCCATGATCCTGTGGTGCCCCAACATCCACAGTACTTTCTCGAAGGGAGACAGAATAAACAGAATGTGGTTTTGTGCCACTGGAGACCTGGGTAGCTCCTTTCTCACTAGGAAATACTGAAGCTGGCGGAGCAGAAGAAGGAATGCTGGGCTTATCCTTAGGTTTTGTGGCATATTGTGAGGAGTCCATGTCACCTCTGCAGGGCACCAACCCACCATGCATGTGCTGTGGTGGCTGCTGAGTGTTTGTGTGGGGCACCTGCTGGGCCTCAAACCCACAGATGTTCTTACTGACAGCAACAGTGTGGGATGCAGTGATGTCCATGTCCTCCTGGTCGTGGGCAAACACAATGGTTTTGTCAGCAGGAACGGCTGGGATGAGCTGTCTGTGCTGTGCCATGTGAGTTGTGGTGAGCTCCATATTGTGAGCCAGAGCAAAGCTGATGGTGCTGCCACCTGCAGCAGCCTCCTGCCCACCTCGCTCCACCTGCATTGTCGTAGCCCCTTTTTCTAAGGGCATTATTTCATTTCCACCTTGACCAACGCATCCAGGTGCTGCTTTGTTTTGTGACAGAACAACGTTGGTGCTGTAATCTGGAGCCATCACCTCGCACCAGCCAGTCATGTCCATGTTTTCACCGTGGGGAAACACAGTGGACTTTTCTCCAAAGAAAGACAACTGGGAACTTCCCTTGGGTGCCTCACATGTTCTGGCCTGCGCTGGCTCTTCTGCACTGCTCCGGAGAAGCCCATGAGCTGAGGGAGGAGTTTTTAAATCCTCTCTCAAAGAACCTGTTTTACCCATGGAAGAATGTCTGTCAGAGTCTCCTTGCATTGGCAACACTTTGCTTACTGCCCTCACAGGCTGGGGTTTCTCTTGCCTCTCTGAGTTTTGGCTGTCTGCATTTATTCCTATTACCGTCCCAAACTGTTCATTTCCTCTCATTCCAGAGGGAGCAGGAATATTACTGAAAGTAAATGAACCACTTGGGGCCAAAGCAGTAAGAATTTGCTTATTGGTGTTCATTTTCAAGTCCCCACATTCCATTGCTGCAGTTTGACTCATAATATCCACACCACGACAATTGGAAAATGGGAAGGGCTGGTTTTGCAGATGCTTGGATAGTGCATAGTTTTGATTATAATCCATGGATTCTTGTTCTGTGTTAACAGGAGCAATCTCAAAGGCAGCAGGATGAGCTTTGGTTATTTCCATGCTTTGATCACCTGGAAACACGCCTGTTGTGTCATTTGTGCAGAAATCTGAGAGGCTTGGAAGGCTTTTCTCCAGAGGCTGTGATACAAGAACTTGTTGGTTTTGCAAAGACAGGGATGCACCAGAGTTAGTGACAACATTCTCGGGGACTCCTCTGTTTTGCTCTTGTAACAAACACATGCTCTTGGCATGGGACCTCAGACCACTTGCCTGGAAGTTGGTTTTTCCAAGCTTCTTATCAACCATTATCATCTGAAGATCTTGAGCATTCCTTTCCATAGCCTGGCTCCTTTTATTATTCCCATCAACACTCCTTACTTCAACATTTTCCTTGTCCATATCTACAGAATATGCAGATATGTCACCCTCAGTGACATTTTTGTTCTGGTTCTTTCTTGGAATGATTTTACAGGGCATTTGTTTCGGTTCTGCTGTTATCCCACTGCTTTGACCATCAAAGACAATAGTGTGGCATCTTGTTATTTCCATTTCTTCCTGCTCAGTTCCACTGGAAGACATGGATCTGTTACCCAGGAAATGAGGTTTGCAGGTGACAGAGGTGAACACTGCAGTGGGATGTTCATGATCAACATTCTCTCCACCACCCTTAACACAGGTTTTAGCCAAGTCCATGTCTTCTCCTGCGAATATTACTGTCTTCTCACCTGAAAAAACCAGCTGGGGGTTTACAGAGGGATCAAACCTGCTCTTCAGAACATCACAAGCCACCAAATGTGTATATGAGCCAAACCCAGTGCTGGCTGCAGCAGGACCATGAGCCTGGGACATATTTTCCTTGTGTCCGCCTGAGGCTGAAGGCAGTTCAAGTGCACTGGTTTTATAGGGCCCAGCAGCAGGATTATCTCCAGGTGCCAGACCCTTTGGGATGCCCCCATGCGCCACAGATCTGCTCCCTGTGAGCAGAGGGTTGGAACTCGCTGGCTTTTCACAGCTTTTATGGCATGAACTGTTATTTTCTGTGGTGCTGACCTTATAGATGATGTCTCTGTAATTCCCTGTCATTTCCATGTCATCACACTTGGAAAACACAACAGTTTTGTCCCCTCGGAAGACGGTCTCAGACGAAACAGATCCCTGGATGGCAGACACTGCCCTGGCCTCCTGTTTCCCAGCTCGCAGCACTGGGGGGTCTCCTCTGTCTTCAGCATTTGCTATTTTTCTGTCTGCACAAAGCTCCTGCTGAACATTGAAGTCCTGATTAGATGCTCTCCTTAACACAGAACTATCTAACTCTGTGGGTGGGAAACCCTTTTGGAAGTCGAGACTTTGATTCCCGACAGCGGAGAGGGCAAAGGACACTTTTGCAGTGTGACTGGTTGTCACATCCATGCCCTCGTCTGCAAACGCCTCAGTGACATCTGCACACTCCCACTGCTCTGGTGGAGCCTCACTGACGCCAGGGAATGGAATTCTAACATCAGCTGCCTCACATTTTGTCATCTCCATTCCACCTTCTCGGCCCCGAAACACTTTTGTCACATTGCAGGTGTCCAGCGGCTCATGGGAATAGCCAAATTCCCCAGACGGTTGTGCCACGTCTCCCAAGCCTTGGGAAGGGACACAGCAAACATTCTCCTTGTCAGGTGCCTCAGCAGGATTGTTTGACTTCAGTCTCAGCAGAAATTCATTGAAATCTATTTTTTTCACAGTAGTGGCCTCTTCCTTCTGTTCCAAACACAGGGCCGGATGCTTTGTGGGGTCAGAGAGCAAACTCAATTCCTTGTTGCTTTCTGCCTTCCCCTGGCTGGAGTCTAACTTAGCCAGAAAGGAGCTGAAGTCTATTTTCTCAGTTCTGTCAGGCTGGTGGGCTCTGAGGTTCCGTGAGATCATGGCTGTGTGACTGGCTGTCATCTCCATCTCATTCTCCTCTGAGAAGAGGAGGGTGGTGTCCTGTCTGTCCATCTTTGGAGCAGCATGGTCCACATCATGCCACTGAAAAACAACAACAAAGGAGAATTCAGTGACTGACACTTAAAACAAATGATCAGTGGTTTCTTTTATTTAAAAAAGTCAACTAACATTGACTAATGTAAAGTCCTAACGTCTAGCTCTGTAAATCTCTTTTTAAAAAAATCCCAACCTGTTGATTTCAGGCCTCCCTGATAAGCAGTAACATATTTAAGGAAAGGACGGTGACTGAATCATTCAAATATATAATATTTAAATGGCTTTTAATGAAACAATGTGTCTCATCTTACACTTCACATCTAGCCACATCTTAGCAAGCACAGACCAATTACTGAGGCTTATGGATCTCTATTTTCTATTTCTCTACAACATGATTTCCACCTTTTATTTTGACCACAAATTGAGGGTGATCCCCTCACACATGGAAAACTTACAAAAGTTTGTAATCAGTGATGGCTGCTTTACACACTGCATGATCAAGAGAAGTGGCCTAAGGATGGAACCTTACAATATAATATCATATTGCAGTTAATGTTGTTTTGTAGAAGGGAAAAGAAGTGGGATGAAGCTCCTTACACACTTGAAAAGGAAAAGAAAGGCAAAGGGTTGAAAGAGGTGTTGTTTTGTGTGCAGCACAGGACAGAGGAGCTTAAAGAGCAGGCGAGAAGAGGAGGAGGATGATTTAGAGCTGATGGTTGCTCTGTGGCAAAGAATAAGGGGGGTGAACGATGAATCATTGGGGAATATGGTTAAGACACACAAGTAAGTCTTAGGAAAGTGGACTGGAACAGAAAGAAAGTTTTAGAGGATTGGAGGATTTAGGTCTGATTGCAGGATGCACTAAAAGGCAGCAAGGAGACACTGGGGGAGATGCCAGGGAAGTTCTGACAGTTCCCCCTCCAGCAGGTGGTTGGGAATGATGGTCCAGTAACCCTGTTTTTAATAGTGGATTTAATGTCATGGAGAAAGGTGGCAGGAGTTTATAAAGAAGATCTGGACAGAGTTGCCAAAGTATTTGAAACCATAATTAGGACTCAGGACCCCCCTCACTCAGAAACAATTGGTTAATTATTATAATAATTGGTGACTAAGGAAATACTTTAGTAATTTGCACATTCCAAATGTGGCTGCTAAATTAGATTATCAGATGAGATAAGAATTGGTTGCTCCATCTAGCATAGAATTAAGGGCAGAATCAGAAAGTAACTAGTTCAATAAAACATTTAAAGAATTTGGATTTTCTCTGACTGGTTAGTTGGCCTCACATTTGCAAAGTATAATTGTGATCACATTAATAATTGTGATTATTATAATTGCCTTAAAAACTTATATAATATTAGTAAAAAAGTAAGTGAGGCTCATGAAGGCTTGCAAAGAAGACAAGAATGGAGGAACTAGTTCATTACTGAGAAGTTACAGAGGAATTTCAGAAGAAAGAGTTATTTATGTTGAGGTCTAACACCTATCAGATTAGGAAACTCTTCGAAACAGAGAATATTCACATTCAAAAGAATTTTATGTGAAGACAAAGGCTTATTTTTTAAGCACTTAACATTTTTAATCCTTACTATGCAAATTCTTGTGATCTATTTTGGACACTGGTATTTTCAGCACCAAAAACTAAAAGCCTTCACATACCTCAGTCTGCTGCCCCAAGGCCTGGATGGGAGCATGAAGCAAAGTGTTCATCCCTGTGGAAAGAAAGGGAATACTCCAGTTTTGGTTTTATCTTCTATTTTTACTTATTATTTTAGCCACTGAGCTGAAGATCAATGCACTGAATAAATAAATGCAATTAAACCCAAATATATTCTGGAAAATATTTTCATTACTCCCTTCAGTACCTCAAAGAGCCATGCAGACTTCCATAACAGGATCCTTGTAAATAATTTCATGGGACAAAGCCCATCTAGAGAGAGCTCTCCCAAGGCAGGGAGATTGCTCTAGGCATGTTAAAATTACTCAAACACAATCAATAGCTTTAAATACACAGAGTCATTTTGGTATTAAATCTATTTCCAAACTCACCAGTGATCTCATATGAAACAGCCCCAGGGTCTTCATTCCTACAAAAGGTGGGTTTGAGAAACAGCTTGTTAGAGGGTTTCAAAGAGAAGCCTTGATCAATAAACTGAAGAGGCAGGGAATTGTGTTGTGCAGAATTCCGTGGCAGAGCTCACGTGGATCTGGGCAGCAGACACCAGACACTGCTTATTTGTCTTCAGTATATTCTAATTTGAGTCACAATCTTATTTTTCCCATGAAATGATCTATTATGCCACAAACCACTCTTCAACATACAGTGGTATTTTAATTCTTCAGTGACAAGAAAAGAAGAAGTCTTTGTTTTTCATAGAATTGATGGTTCTATGAAATTCCCCTTCTACCATACAAAGTGTCTTATCTATTATTTTACTACCAAGGCATTTTAATTTTACAGATCCCATAACGGTGTTTTATCTACAAGAACTTTGAGGCCAGACTAATGCTTTATTTTTTCTGAGGAAAAAGTTTGGTAATGAACATCAAATAATAAATAATAAACATCGAACAAATATCTATCAGACATGACACTTACTGATTGGACAAGGTATCATCCTTCTCATCTGCTGAACAGCCTAAAAATAAGAAAATTACAGAGTGAGAAGCATGATCAAGTTTGTACTTGATTATCTTAAACGTTTTGCCCAACCCACGTGATTCTGACTCAATGAAAATTGAGACAAGAGTGAACCGCACAGAAAAGAACGTTCTGAAGTTCTCACTCTTCATGTGTCTTCTCGTGGCAAAAACTCTGTGACTAAGGGGTTTTCAGCCAGCCCAGGATAAAGAACTGACCATGTTGTTCCTTCCCCAAACTGAAAAGTTCTGATTTCTTAAATTCAAGCTAAAATCTTGTTGGTAATAGTCAGAGAATCCTGTCAGGAAAAGGATTTTTACCTGTGTTTTCTGTCTCTGATGTGCTGTTCTTAAGATCTCGCTGGAAGACTCTGCAGCTAAGAACAAAAACACCAGTTTTTGAAAACACAAAACGATCTCTAAAAGCCAATTTGAAAATTAATGCTGATTTTTTAAAATCTTTTCTACATATTCTGAACGGAGAGAGATATCAAAAGCCAGAAGTGTTCTGAACCCAACTGTATTTTCCAGGGAGAAGATGCCATTATGACCTTTTAGATGTATGAATGGGAATGGAATAGAAAACAGAAATTCCCAACTATATCAATTTCACTGAACTGGTTTTTTTTTTTCAGCAGGAAGAAAAAATTAATAATGGCTCAGGGTTCAACCCAACTCGAGGTAACAATCTTCCTGCTGCTTGCAGTCATTTGTGATTATTCAGTGAGGACAGTTTTAGGGGGAGGGATTATTCCCTGCATTTTGGGGCTGAGGAAGGGCTGGAGGCACCCTTCAGCTCCCTCACTTGATGGTGTTGGCGAAGCTGACCCTGCGTGAGCTCCTCCTGCGCCTCTCCACGTGGATGTCCTGCCAATAAAGAACACAACAGGTTGCTACCCACGACAGGCACAGCTCTCCAACAAACACAAAACCAAACAGAAGTGGTGTATCAATGTTATTAACAAAAATGCTGCATTAAAAGCACCTGCTTTATTCCAGTGACAGTTTAATTAGCAAAATGCTGGGGAGCGTTGGTGGGAAAGGGCTTGATAGACCTACCTGGGTCATTTCATTCCCATTTCCCAGATCATCCAGAGGATGTCGTGGGGCCTTTAAAATCTGAAAGAAAATACAATAGCTGAGATACAACAGCTATCAACAGAAAATACAACAGCTGCAGCTCCAAGAGCTGGTTTCTTGGCTGGAGAGAGTTTATAAGAGCCAGCAGTGCCCCAGTCAATCCTCTCAGACTAACAGGCTCTTTTGGAATGCTTTTCTTCAATTCCCAAGAGGAAGCAAGTTCCTCTTTGAGCTTCCCTTGGCTCCTTTCCCCCCTCACACAGTTTTATTTTGAAGAATGCTGTAAGTTACTCACGGAGGACAGTCGCTTCCGCCTGATGTGCTCTGTGTTATCACTGCAGGGGAAAAGGAAAACAGGTATTGATGCCTCAAGTTTTTAGCTTTTATGAATTCTTCATGGATTTGTAGCTTTGTAGACTGTTAAATGCCTCAGTGCAACTTCTAGTGCTTTCCCACAGTCAACAGGTGGTTATTGACACATTCCTAAAATTTTTCTAGTCTTGACTGTTACTTCTCCAAGGACATTTTATTTTGCATGTAATCCCAGGCATAATGAAGGTAGGGTAGGAGGGTAGAATCCAGGGGGGAGATTACCTCACCAACTGCTCCTCTAACTGGACAATATTGGCCAGATATTCCAATTGCCTAACCTTATCAATTGTAAGGATCTAATTTGGGGCACTATTTTTCACCATATTGTGCCCCTGAAGGCTATCAAGTAAAGGTTTGCTTTTACATTATCATTATATTGTCTGGAAAAGCTTGTGTTCTATTTCCAGGCATCGGTATGAGGGCACAAAATTGCACAAAAGTGTGTTTCCTGAAAGGTCCTGCCACAGTTTTGAGGTTAATAAATTGATTTCTCTGTTATTTTAACAAGTGTGAAATTAAATAAACAACATACTTGGAACAGATTGATCATTTCAGCACTGGTTCCCAGAATAAGCTTTGGAAAACCCAGCAGATTGCCCCCCAATCCCACAGTCAGTTCATCTCCTGACAATCCACCACTATGAAATCCCCTCACCAAACACCAAAGAAACTCCCTGGTCTTCTTCACAATGGAAAACACACTGCATTCAAGGGATGTTGAGGTGCATTAAGAAAAGTTTTGCCTCTAAAGGGCAATATTTATACCACAGTAAAATTTTCAGAGGGTTCCAACTCACTTTTCCATGTTAGGGTCTGTGTAAATCTTGTCCATTGCTGAAGGATGCGCTTTTCCTATAAAATACAGCAGCAAAATTCAGAACCACTAATGAACCTCAGTAGGAAAACTGCATAAAGCCACAACTGGCTACCAGCTTTTGATGCTGTGATTTTTGTTCTTCATCCTTCTCTAGTCACAGAAATGCTCTGAAGTACAACAGGCCACTCAAGCCCATGTTCTCCTGTTATATTCACATTAGACATATTTTTCCCATCATATATTAGAAAACAGCTGTGCTAACAGTTAAAGTATTACTGGTTAAGTGACCTTTTTTTTAAAGTTAAGATTCTGGTAAACGCAGGGAGATAAATGAGATCAGACTTTATCCAAGACAATGCTTGCTCTGACACATACAAGACATTTTCCCCCTCACTCTAAGCTGAATTTCAGCTTGGGTCTGTCGCTTCTTGTTCCTTCTCTAGATACAACCAGAAGAGCCTGGCTCAATTTTCTTAAAACTCTCCTGAAAGGAGTAAGACGAACGTGTTTTTACAAACTGTGAGTCTGCCTAAGCCAGGGACTGACAGGCGAGTTAAGCAACAGGAGAATGTTACTTATTGACACAAACTGTTGCTTATCCAAGGCCCTGATAAATTCCTGGACTTAGAGAAAAAGAAGATACAAAGAAAAAGAGGGGACATGGCCGTGCACATTAGGAGAGGGTCTCTATTAGCAGATTCGGGAAATCCAGACCGCTCAAGTGCCTCAGCCAGTGGGGAGAGGGAAATTAGGATAAAAAGGAGGCTGCGTCCTCCAGCAATTTGAGAGACCCCATGGAAAATGTCCCATGGCCTATCCCTTTATTCACGAATAAAGCTGCGGGACCCATCTGTCTCCTTTTTGGACACAAAGCCCTGGCGTCGTGAATTAATTTTCCTAACAGAGGGAACAATTTCTTCCGAATATCCCACCTAACCCCACTGTCAGTCAGACTGAACACACAAAGAGAGGAGAGACAGGGAAGATCGCTGAGGGAGACAAGCCTCGAGCTATAAAAGCCTTGATTACTCTGCTATTGGGGATATTAATCTGAAATTCACTTCCCAACCACCTCCCTCAACTATTCTTCTTTAATCCTGCTTGAAATTCCTCTACGATCCTTGAGGGACGAGCGGCGAGCTGAGTCGCCGTGCTGATGAAGAACCGCGGCTTTTTTATTCCCTCGTTCGACTCTGCGAACACGAGAATCGCTCCATAACCCTTCAGTCCATCCCTGCCGCCCATCCCGCCTCTCCTCGGCCTCTTCCCCATTAGGATGAGCCGATATAGTCTCTTTTCCCGTCTCTTTTTGTCCCCGCGCCCTCGCGTTGCCGCCCACACAGCCCAGGCGCCAATCACTTATCAATCACCAACCCCGCATTAATCACCTCCATCATTAATTACACCGCATTAACACGTTCCCCAGACACTAACTGCCTCGGATCGATCCGCACCGCCCTTATCGGGGGCTTCCCCACACGCTCCGCGCCCACCGCAGGTGGCACCGCCTCAGCCCTCCTTCCATCCCGCCGATCCCGAGGCCGCTCCCGGGGCAGCGCCGTCCTTCTCCCCCCGCCTTCTCCCGCGCTTCTTCCCCCGCAGCAACGGCCGCTCCCGCGCCGTTCCCTCCGCTCGCCGGGCCCCTCGGCCGCTGTTACCTCCCGCTCGGGGGTCCCCGCTCCCGAATCCCGGTTTCCGGGTCCCGGGTCGCGGTTCCCGCTCCCTGGTCGCCGCCGCCCCGTTCAAATCCAACTGCCCGCCCCTCGCCCGTGACGACACATTGGCGCCGTACGGGATGGCTGCTCCCAGCTCCGTACAACATGGCGCCCTCTTGATACGTACAACATGGCGGCCTCCACGGATCGCCCCGCTGCTGCCATTTCGGTGTCTCCCGCGGCCCACCCGCCCGGAGCCGCGGTGATGGGGATGGCGCGGTACTGCCTGGGCTCCGCGGGGTGCTCGGTTGCGGCGCGGTGGCTTCGCTCCGCACTGTACCCGTTCAGGGCCGCGTAACCGGCGCCGCCGCGCGGGGCAGCGGCAGGCGGGAGAAGATTGTGGGGGCGGTGGGCGCACTTCCTTATAGATCCGGTGAGGAAAAAGCTGCTGTGACGAGGTGGCCGAGTGGTTAAGGCGATGGACTGCTAATCCATTGTGCTCTGCACGCGTGGGTTCGAATCCCATCCTCGTCGAAATACTAACTTTTCCCTAAAAACTGAAAACATTTTTTTTTGCCCTACACTTGCAAGGGGACGTCTTCCTCCCGGCTGTCCCTTCGGCTCCTATGGGGAGAAGGAAAAGCGGAGGTAGCGCCCAGGACATACAGGACACAGTGTCCTGAGGGATTTAGGGTCACAAGACAGGATAGAGTGTCCCAAAGGTGGTTCTAGGGGTTACAGCCAGGAGGGAGTGTCGTGAAGGATCTAGGGGTCACCCAGGATAGTGTCCCAAGGAATTTAGGGGTCACAGCCAGTACAGTGTCCCGAGGGATTGAGGGGTCTCACTCAGTACCTCTCCATGGGGTAGCCTGACTTCGCTCCTTTCCTCCAAACCCAGCTCTGCTGTGGAGCTTCCAGCTGTGACAACACTGGGAACGAATCCCTTTTAATCTCAACCTCCTCTGTAATCCTAACCAAACGTCCCATTAGGGCTGGTCAGGTCCTTCATGAAACCTTTGAGTAAGAATTAGACGGATGGAAGATCTCTCCTATGAGGAAAGGCTGAAACAGCTGGGATTGTTCAGCCTGGAAAAGAGAAGGCTCCAGGGAGCCCTTAGAGCCCCTTCCAGGGCCTAAAGCGGCTCCAAGAGAGCTGGACTTTAGACAAAGGGGAACAGCTCCAAACTGGAAAAGGGGAGATTTCGATGTGATATCGGGAATAAATCCTTCCCTGTGAAGGTGCTGAGGCCCAGAGGAACTGTGGCTGCCCTCGGATCCCTGGCAGTGTTCAAGGCCAGGCTAGATGGAGCTTGGAGTAAGCTGGGGTAGTGGAAGGTGCCCATGGCAGGGGGTGGGACTGGATGGGCTTTGAAGTCCCAGCACCTCACTGAAAACGACACCAAGGTTCTCTCTGGATAAGTAATTACTGCACTTGGCTGTGTCTTCCACCAATTTATGGCATTTTAAAAAGCATAAATGAGTGTACTGACAACAGACAGGACAACTTTTCCTTTCTGCCTAAGCCACTGAGGGTTCACATAAAAAGTCTGGAATTAGAGGCCTGGAAGTAGAAGTTAATGGAACACAAGAGCTTCCAGGGGAAGGGACATCTCACACCTCTGCTGTGACAGCTCTGAGCCTCCCTGCACACGCTGCCACAGTTTTAGGTACACTTAAATCCTTCTGGAAATCAGATTCTACCAAATCCTGTGCAGAGAGTGGCCGGATCACAACGGTACAGCCTCACAAAAGGTTCCCAACCACAAAGGACTGGTTAAAACACTACTGGACTAGTGTTACTGTGAGGAAGGCGAGTGCTTAGGGGCTAATTCCAGTCAGTCCTGCACACGGCAGAGGCCAAGGCATGGGGAAGTTTGCCAGGAGGGTTTATTTGTATGGAAAAGTGCTTTAGCACAGAGAGATACACATTCTCCTGATAAAGGCGGAATTATAGAATCATCCAGGATGGAAGAGACCTTCAAGATTAAATCCAAACCCCAACCCACCACTGTCAAGGCATATCCAAGTAAAGGTGTACTGAAGAAAGGAATTCTTCCAGGACCTACACTTTGTACAGAAAACTTTGTGCCTACAACCAGGACCCAGTATTTGCCTCAGACTCAACCTCAGATGGGAATTTATCACAGGGAGTCTCCAAGAGCAACATCTTCCCAGCTAACAAAACATCAAACACTGTTTTGAATAAAATAAAATAAAATGCAATTAGAGGTAGGATCCTTGTGAAATAAATCCTAATTTTCATTGTTCTAAGAATTTTGTAAACAGAAGCCCAGAGGTTTCTTGAGCAGGAAATTAAAAATTGCCAACTGCAGCCATTTTTCCAGAAAAAGGGGAAAAAGCAGTGCTGAGCTCCAGTTCCTTATCAGGCCTTTAGGCCTCACTCTCAGTCAGGAAAATCCCTGCCAGAGGCTTTTTTGGTAACAGAAATTTCATACCACAAAACCTCCCAACAAAACTTGGGACACCTGAATCCCATCTAGACCTTAGTTAAAGTCTAACTTAACTGTCATCCCTAAATCTAGCCCCTTTCCCCTACATCCAAATCCAGTAACAGCTCCAGCTACCCTTTTTTATCCACTGAAGGTGCCCAGGTTCCATTTATTCCCATGAAAGGCGTATTCCAATGCACCAAAAATTTGGATAACACTGATTTTTAGCATCATCTCTCTAAATATCTGGAACTCAATTAGAATCACAAAACCTTTGGCAGGATGAAGATGAGCAAAGCTCAAACCTGAGTGAATTGTTATGGGAATTTTTAACATCAGCTGGATGACACAGCAGAGAAAGACATCCCTGGGCTACTTTTGAGCTACTTGGAAGTAAGCACTGGTTTTTTGTGGTTCAGTGGCCACGTCCTGACCCTGGTGACATCATCAAGTGATTTTAGGAGGAAGGTACTAAATCCTGTGGGCTGGCCAACCTGAGATCTCCAAAATTAATATAAAAACTCTCCCAGAAGCCAAGAATCGACCGTGTAAACACTGATGAAAATAATAACTATGGTGATATTTATCATTCTGGAACTATACTGATATAAAATTATTTTTTAAAAAGTCTTCTGCTTCATAAAACAGCTTTTGTTTATCCTGAAAGCTGATTGTCACATTGAAGTGATATTAAAAAAATCTCTTCAAGACAAAACCTGGGGACTAGCATCTCCAAAACTGCCCAGTATCTGCACCCAGAACAATTGACTTAAGTAATTATTTGAATGAATATTGGTAATTTCAAAGGCAAGTGGATCTTGCGGACAAACAGCAGGCACAAAAGAGATTACAGTGTTCTGGTTTTACCTCACAGTGTTCTCAGGAGTAATCTTGGAATTTTGAAATCAATCTGACAATAAAATACAGTAAAAATAGGGTTTTTTATGACATGACATCCAGGAGGTCTTACTGTAAGACACAGAAACAGAGCAGGCCAGAACAAAAATCACTTTTTGACTTTCAGTTCATGCACTTCATTATCCATGTGGATAATCGATCCAGAATCCTTTGAGGTGAAGGCAAAACTGCCCAAGCCGAAAGGAGTTTGGTCCTTGTTGCCCCCAAGTGTCAGTTCACTTGATGGGGCAACATAAAACTCCTGTTTTAGCCCTGTTTCCCTGCTCATCCTTCGCAGCACCTGTGAGAAGCCAGGACAGTTCTCCAGCCCTACTGATCCCTCCCAATCCCAGCTCAAGCCACACTTTCTTCACCTCAACCACAATGAAAAGTCAATCTTTGGTCTTTGCACGCTGCTCTCCTGGCCAGCAGTGTCTGCAGGTGCCAGCTATCCTGCTCATTCCTGCCAGTCCTCCATGGCCCACTCGGGCATGCTGGAGCAGTACTCGAAGTCTGCTCCCTTGTAGCGCAGGGCGTGCAGGAACATCACCAGCTCCTTGGGAGATGGGTCCCGCCTGCTCATCTTGCACTCCACACACAGAGGGTCCTTCTCTTCCCAACCCTTCTCCCCTGTTTGTCCATCCTGATCCCCACACAAAGTGAGCTCTTTGTCTTTATCAAGCATTTCCAGGTTGATATCAGAGTTCAGTGGACAAGCTGCTATGTCATTCCTCTCAGGATCCTTCACGACCCTCTTGGGATCCTTCTCATCCTCAGCAGGGCAAGAACTCCCATTTATAGGATCAGCCTCTGCAGACTTTGTGCAGTCACCTGAATTCCCAGAGTCTTTAATATCACCACTGGAGTTCAAGTCCTCCTCCCCAATGCCCAAGACCTCCAGGCTCTGTTTGGAACGATGCTCCTCTACCAGCGCCTTCAGGAGCTCCTCATCCGTCTTCCCGATCTTCCCGCCCTTGCCCCTGTCCGGGCCCCACGCCTCCATGTTGTAGATGGGATCGTTGACAATGGGGTGCCCCAGGAACTGCAGGTGGACGCGGATCTGGTGCGTGCGGCCCGTGCGCGGCAGACACCTCACCACGCTGCTGCTGCCGTTGTAGCTGAGCCTCTGGAAGAGGGTTTGGCAGGGCTTCCCCTTGGGATCCACACGGCACACGCCCACCTTGTAGGAAACCACCAGGATGGGCTCCTCGCAGACCACCTCGTGTTCTGGGAACTCCCCCACCACCCGGCAGACGTATTCCTTCTCCAGCTGCCAGCAGACATAAGAGAAAGGCTGAGGAAACACACTGGAAAACACACCCAAGCTCCAGCCTTGCTCCTCATCCCTCTCCCCTCAATAAAATACATCCAAAGGTGGCATTTTATTACAACAGGAAAGGGAAAAAAATGAAATCAGCTACTTAAAGCCAAATTTCCCCTCACATTTTCCCCAGCTAGTTGGGAAATCGAGAACAGAAAGGCCTGGCCTATTTTCCTCATATTAAACTCAGGAGGCATCTCTCTGCAGCCTTTGGTTTACAGCCCTGAAGCCAATCCTGGAAAAAGTTCTGTTTGGATCAAGAGACTCTGGAAAAATGGGAATTTTAAAATTGCAAAAGTATTGGGTGATTGACATGTGCACACTCTAAAACAAATCTGCTCTCTAAGTGGTTTGCATGATCCCAGTAGGTTTGCACAGTCCTGTGGGACAATCCCTTAGGGAAGATGATCCCCTCCAACCCAATATTACCNCTGGTTTACATGATCCCATGTAAATGCAGGACAATCCCTTAGGGAAGAAGATCCCCTCCAACCCAATATTACCAAAACAATTAAAAATTTTAGGAGACCACTTTCAACCTAAGTTTACCAAAATCAATTAAAGTTTTAGGAGACCCTTTTCAATGTAATATTACCAAATCCAATTAAGTTTGCAGGACATCCCTTTTAGTCCAATATAACCAAATTAAATTAAACTGTCACATTGAACTAAATTTTTAGAAGATCTCTTCCATTCTGATATTAGGAAAAGCAGTTAAATTTTTTGGGTTTTCAACCTAGTATTATCAATCTAGTATTACCAACTTCAATTAAATTTTTCAGGAGCTCCCTTCAAATCCAGTATGACCAATCTCAATTTTTACTCTGTCTTTAACCTGTTAAGGACGAGAAGCACCAACAGATAGGAACAGCAAAACAACCCCGAGCTGTCTGGGGAACTTGACCTCATCTAGAGCCCAAATCTGGCTGACTTTGGGGCACACCTGCTCCAGAAGAGCACGGCAGCAGCGGCTCCAAGCCCTCACCTGCCTCTGCCGGACCTGCTCGTCGATGCGCTTGGACACGGCCGCGGTCTTGGCGAACATGAGCACGCCCGAGGTCATGCGGTCCAGGCGGTGCAGGGTGTGCAGCTCCCGCAGGCCGTGCTCCTTGCCCAGGATGAAGATGACCGTGTTGTGCCGGAACCTGCCGCACGGGTGGACAGGCAGCGACGAGGGTTTGTCCACCACCACCACCTCCTCGTCCTCTGCCAGGATGCGGATGGGCTGGGCAGTGACCGGCGGCTCGTGCCGATGCACCGTGTTCCTGAGGAAGTCGTTGTTCTGGAAGGGACAGGGACAATTTGCCTGAACCCAGCTTGTGCAACCACCCACCCGGCCACAAACAACCGGGACTTGATATCGTGGGAGAAGAATTAAAGCCCCTTTCTCCAGAGACCCTGGATTTGGGATAATAACCGTGTGTGTCACCACGCAAATCCGATAACCTGCCCATAGCGTATTCCCATTCCCAGGGGCCAAACACGAAGCCGCGGGGCATGTGTGGGGCTGTAGGATCCACATATTCCCCACTCCACTGGGGCAGGGATTCCCCGGGAGCCCCGATCTCCCCTCCAACCCCTCCGCAGGGTTCACAGAATCGTAGACTATGTCGAATTGGAAGGCTTATCCAACAGGATTATGGAATGCAACTCCTGGCCCTGTGTTATCAGACCACGCAGCTCACGGGGTGATGTTCACGGCTTGGGGCAGGCTGGGCTCTGCCATCAGCCCACGATGGCGAAGCGCCCACCCCGGGGCCCGCGCACCTTAAGCACGATGTCCAGGTCGCGCACGGGCTCCTCGTTGAGGCGCAGGCGGCCGGCGCGGGCGGCAGCGCGGTAATAGGCGAGGGGCTGAGCGCGGAACTCGGTGCCGAAGACGTGCAGGAGACTGCGACCCACCCAGCGCCCCTTGCAGTAGGTGCGGAAGTCGAAGTAGTAGGGGCGCACCTTGCGCAGGCCGCCCTCGAAGTAGTACGAGGTCTCTGCGAAGTGCTCGGCGCCGAAGCTCACGCCGGCGTTCAGCTTCCGCGGCGGCGGCACGTACCGCTCGCCGCCCGCCAGACGCCGCTTCTTGGGGGCCGGAGCTGCCTCCTCCTTGCCGGCGGGGCCCGGCTCCTCCTCCCGGGCTCGGCTGGGGCCGGGTCCCGGCTCGGCCATGTCCCCGCGGGGCGGCCGCCAGACCCGGCTCGGTGCCGCGCGCACCCACGCCGGCCACACCACGCGCCGCACGCCGTGACGCATCGCGCTGCGCAGGGCGGCGTAGCCAATCAGCGAGCCCAGCACCGCCCAGGCCACGCCCCCGGCGTCCCCGCCCCGTTCCCGCCTCCCCCGCCCCGTGTCGTGAGGGCGCTGAAGGAGAGGGAGGCGACGGAGGAGCGACAACGCCTTTATTTATTTACCTCCGAGCAGTTCCCCCCTCAGAACTGCTCCACAAATGACCCTCGAGGCTGATCGCAGCCCGCCTGCCCCTCGTGAGCCTCCTCAGCCACCGCCTGCGGGAGGGACACGTCAGGGAAAAGCCAAAACATGAGCATTTTTTTATAACCCCAATCAGAAAAGCGAAGAAATGAGCATTTTTCATAACTCCAACGGGGAAAAGTCCAGGAATGAAAATTTTTCAAAACCTCAAACAGAAAAAAACACTCCAAGAAACAAGCATTTTTCATAACCTCCAAATCCAGTGTTGCTGCCCATCATTAAATTAGTCGGTGCAGGCAGGAAGAGAACACGCTCCCATATTTAAAAACATTGACAAATGAGGGTACATTGCTGCTCTGAGACACTAATTGCGACTTATTTTCGCCAAGCATTAGGCAGAGTAGTCAATATTAAAGTGGTTTTAGTGAAGCTTTAAGTATTCCTGTCTGCTTTCGGAATTCTCTGCGAACTGATGTTATCTAGAGTTTATCAGAGAGCATAGCTGGAGTTGTCTGGATCTGCTCCCTGGAAGCTGCCACAGCCTCCAAGAGCCTCCCCTGGTCCTGCCCCTGTTCTCCATCCCTCCAGAACAAGCTCCTCCGAAGCAGAACTTCCCTTTATCCATTGATGAAATTTCCATTAAAAAGCAAAACCATACTGACCATCTACAGTCCTAAGTCCCACTCATGAGTTTTCAGAGGTGCCTTTAGAGATATCCATCCATGTGTCAGAGGTCATCCCTGAGGCAAAGGAAAACCAACAGTTACTACTCCCTCAGGTCTGTGCCAGCATCACGTGGAATTTAAAAACACACACAGGCTCCAGGAAGAGAGGAAATGAAAGTCTGCAAGCCCTATCCAACAGAAAACACCCCCTGCTTTCCTGCTTTGCCAAGCTGTTCTCTCCTCTTTTTTCCACGAACAGCATCTGCCAGGGATCCAGGACTCAGTCAGCAAAGCCAAGGAGAGCAAGCTCAGAGGGAGAGGAAGGAGTGTTCCTCAGGGAAGAGCAGATTTTACCGAGGCCACTGCTTTTCCTTGTCTGTGAGAGGGACGTAGATGACGCCCATGAGCTGGGTCTCGACGATGTGCCCATCGCTGGTCTTGTCGTACTGCATCAGCACCTGGTTTGCTCCCTCAGGCCCCACGGGCACAATCAGCCTCCCGCCCGGCTTCAGCTCCTTCAGCAGCTGCAGCATGGAGAAATCCCAGTCGGCAGACGCAAAAAAAACCCCCACACAGACAACGGGAATAAGCCACACTGTGAAGGTCATGACAGAAAATAAGCTTCCAGTGGTTCCTTCATTTTCTCTAGGGACACTCAGCACTCTTACCTCCTTGGGGACAGTGGCTGCGGCCGCTCCCACGTGGATGGCATCGTAAGGAGCCTCCTCAGGGTATCCCTGCCTGCCGTCTCCAACTACAGTGGGAAAACACACAGGAAAGACTTTGGTTGTCATAACAAGCAAACAACATCAAACTGGAAGCATCAACACAAACTGGAAGGATTTTGAGGAGCAGAGCCAAGGGAAAAACCCCGGGATTGCAGGGAGCTCACCCACAAGCTTCACACGGCCAGAGCTGAGCAGTGTCGGATCATCCTCTTGGACGTTCCGGATGGATTCGTGCACCAGCTCCTTGATGTGCTCCACACCCACAGCTTTTCCCGTTGGGCCAATCTGGAAAGGACATCAGTCAAACACCTGATGCCTCCCGTATGGAAGAGATGTGTTTGACAGGGCAGGTTTCAGAGGGAATTAGGGAATTTCCAGGAGGAAACTCCAGAGCAGAGGTTCTGAAGAGAAGGTGAAAGCACTGTGCCCCTTCCTTGGTTTTAAGGCTGAGTAGTCCCAGTTATACCAGCTAATTAAGGGATGTGCTTTCTGGGTTGGGAATAGAGTGCTGTGAGCTCACCATCCTGGCGAAGCACGCGGTGAGGTATCCACTCCCCGATCCCACATCCAGCGCCTTGGCACCTTCCACCAGCTGATCCTTGAGCAGCTCCAGTGCGTGGGCGTGCTGCAGGGTCACCCAGGACAAGGAGGTGGGAAACATCCCGGGTTAATCTCCTCTCCCAACACTTTTACTTATTCTCTGATTTAATCACAGCACACCTGGCCTTGGGTCTGACACTTCCAGAGCAAAACTCAAGTGTCAGACCTGGAAGATCTTTTGCAGAACATCATTTAGGCAGAGACTCAGGAATTAGATATGAAACAGAAGGAAAAAAGGTCTCATGCAAAAAAAAAGGGACAACATGAATTCCCATCTAAGCACTGTTTTAAAGCAACTGAAAGAGTATAGGGGAAACTCCTCTTAAAAAGAAAAATCCCTAAAGAAACAAGCAGGGTGATCATGTTCATGGGATGTTTCACTTTTCTACTTGAAGGAAAAATAAATATAAAAAGACAAATAAACAATTTCCTCCATTTCTGTTGAAAGTGAGGAGTTTTCACCTTACCATGTGTGGGGCGCTGATCGTAGCCTTGTAGCCTACAAGGAAATGGGTGACACAAGTTATTTGATAAAGAATAAAATTCCCAGTGGGAACAGTCCTTAATTCTCCCTCACCTTCTGCTAAAAATAGAAAAACACTTGTCTCCTTTCACAGAATCACAGGATGATTTGGGTTGGAAGGGACCTTAAAGCTCACCCAGTCCCAGCCCCTGCCATGGGCGGGGACACCTTCCTTTAAACCAGGTTGCTCCAAGCCCCATCCAACCTGGGCTTGGGCACTTCCAGGGATAGGGATTCCACAACTAGGCTATGGAGCACCTGCCAAGGCACCTTGTGCCCTGCTGACAGCAGATGCTTTGCCAGAAGTGACTCACCAATGGATTGAGGCGAATCCATGTATGGGAAATACTTGATGTAGTGACCTCTGTCCGTAGCCAAGAGCACATCGAAGACCCGCTGAGACTTAATGATCCCTTTTTCTGGGAAAGAAGGAAAAGAGAGACAGGCAGGACTGAAATCCCTGGCACTCCAGCAAGAAGAGATTTGAAAGGGGAAGCACACTTCAGGGAGTTCATGGATCTGGGGGACTTAATGAGGGATCTGAGAGAGGCAGCAAACACAAAGCTGATGGAAAGACATCCTTTCCCATTCCTGCTAGCGGCCCAGCCACCAGCCCATCTCCAGGGGGTGGCCACCTACATCCACAACACTCCTGACACTGCCAAGTGTAACGGGAGTGAAATGGAGTCACGTTTCACGCCGGGAAGCGGAGACTCCGCTTCAGGTTTCAGCAGTGCACTCAATTGCCATGACTGCAGAGACATCCAACATCCCCTCACACCTTTCTGCAGGAATTCTGGCGAACTTTACAGCTATTTTTATGTGTGTTCCAGCTCGCTGTCAAGAGCGGAGAGGGAGCACTGGGGACCATTCCAGCCCCCGGGCAGTGCTGGAGGCACAGCATGGATATCCACCACACTCGGCTGCACCCCCGGGCTCGGATCGCCGAGCTGCAGCACTTTAAAGGGCGTCACACACTTCCACAGGCCGGGAACGAAGGTGTGGAGAGGCTTTCCTGCCCCTTCTGGCATAACACCTTGTTTCCAACTATAAATAGAACGAGTTCAGGCTGGGGCAAATGCCGAAATTCAGGAATATTAACCCCAGTCCTTTAGAGTGAGCAGCGTCACACGGTGTGACACGAAATATCCGTACACAGACATTAAATATCCGTACACTGACATTCCAATGGATGCTGCCGGGACTCACTGTAGAGGTTGTTGACCAGCTCCGAGTGCGTTTTCCCGCTGGATGTCCAGGCCATGGTCCTGGCGAAGAGCAGCCCCATGAGTGCCAGCACGGCGCCGGACGGCAGCTGGCTCATCCCACGGACACGGCAGCGGCCTGCGGAGAGAGGCGGTTCAGAGCCACGCCGGAGCTGCCCGTGTCCCGCTGGAACACATCCCGCGCTCACTAAACCATGGGAAGTGTGACAGGCACTCAGGGATGTCACACCGCACTCGCCTGCGCCGCTCGGAACAACTTCCGCCCTGGGCCAACATGGCGGCGCGGCGGCGTCAGCGTCCCGCACCATGCGGACCAATGGGCGCGCTCGCTCCGCCGGCGGCGCACGGCGATTGGTCAGACCCGGGGTCGGTGACGGCGGTGATTGGCCGGACTCGGGGCCGGTGACGGCGGCGATTGGCCGTGCGCGGGGCCGGAGAGGAGCCTGCCCGGAGCGCGGGGCGGTGGGTGCGGGACCGGGGCGGCCGCTCCGCGTCACGGGCAGCCGCGGGGATATCGCACCCTGGAGGGCGGCTGGGCGTCCTGGTGGGATGAGAATTCCCTGGAATGTCCCGTTGGCGTGACTTGGGCAGAGGGAGGGAGGAAGGTGGTGGAGGCCTGGGCGGGCGGATCTGCTCGGTGTTCACCGTTTATTCCCCCCATGCCAGGATCCCACGATGAGGATGATCGAGAGCGTGGACTCCGTGGTGACCAGGTCCAGCGAGGATCTCTGGGCTGAGATCTGCTCCTGCCTGCCACATCCCGAGCACAAGGACGCCGGCGATGCTTTCACAGACTCCTTCATGGATTCCTACGCCGAGGGCAGCGGATCGGGTGGATCTTCCCAAGCCACCCTGAAGCCCTGGGCACCCCTGAACGACTCAGAGGTGTACTTGGCATCCCTGGGTGAGTGTCTCTCGCTGCTGAGGTGCCTGGTGACAGTTCTGTTTATGTGGTGTCAGTGCTCTGGTCAAAAAGTCTCCTAATTTATTTAAACACGGATTGTGACTCATTTTCTTCAAGTGCAGCAGCGAAAATGTGAAGCCTGGTTAGAGCTTCTTCAGCTCTGCCACAGAAAGGAACTTTTTATCAAGTAAAAGCTGAAAAAATTGTTTTTTACCCTCTACGATAAGTGGGAGGCTGAACACAGCAGCAGAACAGGTGGCAGAAGTGGCTTTTTAAGCTTTTATTTCTACCAGAACTTTCATCTTGCCTTCGTTGCTGTTTCACAGTGCACCAAGTAGTGCAATGAGAGTGATTTATATTCCAATTTGCATGGAAATTGTGGGAACTCAGTGCCTACGAGATCTGTGCCCTCCTGTGTGATTTCATGGAAACTGAGCAGTAAGTGTGAAAGTTATTAAAGCCCCAAATGGGCAGAGTTGGCTGATTGCACAAACCTTATTTCCTTCAGAAGCATCACCTGAAAAATATCATCTTGTCTATATCTAAGAAAGAGAGCCACACAGGCTTGAAATACAGGGGGAAAATTACTTTTAAAATAGAAATTCGTTTTGAAAAGTTAATTTAACTTACTTTTTGATACAGAAGTCCAGATCCTTCTCTTCTCTCCTTCCATAAAAAAACCATAACCAAGATAACAAAACCCCCTGTTTTCTCACAGAGAGAAGACTGATGAGGATCAAAGGCCTGTCCCAGGAGGTGACCTCCAAGGACATGCTGCGCACACTGTCCCAGGCCAAGAAGGAATGCTGGGACAGGTTCCTGCAGGAGAAGTTTGAGGCTGAATGTTACGTTGAGGGCCACGATGCTGACGAGAGGTAACAAGCAAGTCAGTGGGAAGAGGTCACCACTTACCTTTTGAGAACTAGAAGAAGGTTTTGTTAGGGCATTACACAGAAATACCATCTTCCTGTAGCTCACAGAGGCTGCCACAGGATGCCTGCAGCATTTTGGGAATGCCCATTGGGGTTGTGCTAGAGGGAACACAGAGCATGTAGAGTTTGAGCTTCTAGTGCTCCTTTCTGATCTTTGCACCCCTCAGGCTACGTGGAAGCAGCTGGGACCTACTCAATGATTTCCTTCCTCACACATGGGGTAGGGAAGGAATGGAACAGAAGAGGGAATGTCTAGTGTCTCTCAGATGGGGATTTGGGGTTGCTGCCAGTCCTGGGATGAGATTTCCTTTCCCTGCCTCTCTTACAGTGCTTCTGCTCTCTCCCCCATTGCCCTCTCACAGAGGATGTCAGAAGTAAGATGGGAGCCCTTTTCCTGAGCAATCTCCCATTCCCAGTCACATGGAACGCTCTCCAAATTCCTCATTTCTCAGCTGACATTTTCTATGATTGCTTCTGGCTGACAAGAAGATTATTTCTCTCCCTTGAGGAAAATCTACTTAAGCCAGAACTATGAAAAGTAATCCCTGTTTATAAGGAGGTTTCAGATGGTTTCTTTGGTCCTGAGTTAACTTCAATGTGATTTTTATTTAAAACCAAGCTTTTATGTGCTCTTTCTACTGTTGTTAAAGGGTGAGGATGTTATCCATGAAAGAATTTCAGTCCCTAGAACTTGACTATGAAGTTAGAGATGACTCCTGAATGGTGCTGAAGTTTTGAGTCTCACCCACCAATGTAATTAAACAAGCCTTAACTTTTAAGTGCACTGAATTATGATGTTAGACTGTTAGGGTTATATAGGTTCTTTAACCTTCCAATGATATTAATGCTCACACATTTTGAGATGTTCTTCCTGCTTTGTTTTTGTTCCCTTCCCTTCCTCCCTCATATTTCCTGATCTTTATCACAAAGGGGCAGTTGGAGGGGGTTGGTTTGTTTGAACAAGAGGTTTTTTTACTTCCAGCCCAGAAAGGTGGAAGTTCATGGAATCATAGACTGGTTTGGATTGGAAGGAACCTTAAGGCCCATCCAGTCCCACCCACCTGCCCTGGGTAGGGACACCTTCCACTATCCCATGTTGTTCCAAGCCCTGTCCAGTCTGGCCTTGAACATTTCCAAGGATGGGGCAGCCACAGCTTCTCTGGGCAACCTGTGCCAGGGCCTCAGCACCCTCACAGGGAAGGATTTCTTCCCAGTATTCCATCTAACCCTGCCCTCTGTCTGAGTTGGGAGTCTTTGGCTACAGAGGAGAACTGCAGGGCTGACAGGGCTGAAAGGGATCCCGTGCAGGTCCTTTACACTGAGAGAAATCAGAGCATGAAACATGTTCTAAGCACAGTTTAAAAGGTCCACCTGCGGGGAATGGCTTTGTAGAATGACAGATTCTGCTTGTCCCTCTGGCACGAGGATCCATCACACGCCAGACCTCACCCGTGGGAATGGGAATAACTGCAGAGAGGCAGGAAATGCCTGTGGAGGCTTTTCCTCTTGCTTCTCTTGTGTGTCCCTGTGAGGCTCTGTGGTCTCATGGTGTCCCTTTCTGTCCCCAGCACGCTGGAGCACCTGAAGCGCTGGCTGCAGCCTGACAAAGTGGCCATCAGCTCCGAGGAGGTGCAGTGCCTCATCCCACCGGAATCACAGCCAGAGAAGCCAGAGGCTGAGGAGGAGCCTTCAGCTGCAGAGCAGTGAGAGCCCCCAGCTGTGCCCAGGGGCTACCTCTTGTCCCAGCCTCCAGGAAGATGTACCCAGCCACAGGAATAGCAGGGAGGGGGGCACAGAGCAAATTATCAGTAATTAAAGAAGTAATTTTTAAAAGAAGAACCCCCAACACACCAAATTCCAGCTCTGGCGCTGTGCAGAGAGCGACTGGCACTGATAGGGACAAGAGGGAACATGTGGGACACGGCTGAACTGAAACCTCACGTTGGTCTTCGCCAGCCTGCAACCACCTCATCATTCCAGCCTGGATGTGGATTGCTTGGAATCCATCAGGAGATGCATTTAACAGCAACAACGAAAAAAGCAGTTGCTGAGAAGCATCAGAAAACGTCTGGGTCTAGAATAGAGCAGAGAAACCACTGAATCACTGTCTTCCCGTCTTTCACCTTTTCTTTACTCAGTTGGGCATTTTTTCCTCTCCTGCCAAGTCCACTTTGGTGTTTTCTCCAGATCTTCACTGTTTCAGTCTGACTTGACCCCAGGCTGTGCCAGGAAGAAGACAGATACTTCTCACCTCTGTGAATTTGGGACCCTGAAGGAAGCTCTCACTGCAGTCACTAAATTGATGCTGTCATTGACGTTGTAGCTATTTCACATTCCTCTCTGTAATGCACCCCCTCATATCCCACTTTATTGCCCAAAATCTCTATTAGAGACTAGAAGGAGAGTATTTTTCCTCTTGTCGGTAATTTTGTACCTGTTCTTTTATCCCTTCAGCCTCTCCAGAAGAAGATCAGACGAGATTCTGTATTGGGAAACCAAGAGTGGTAGCCAGGGAGGCTATAAACAACTTGTTTTCATCACAGAATTGCATAGAATTCTCTGACTTGAAATATAGTATTTAATTGTTTTTGTTCACCCCGATTAACTCTGCAAAGGGTTATTTCCCTTTATTAATCCAAGAATCTGTGATTTTGGGCTGGTTTTTCGTTGATCTGTGTGTTCTGCCTCAGCACCAACACTGGAGGTCGGTAGAGGGAAGCAGCACAGTCTGTCAGAGCTCCTTAGGAGAAATTGTGGTTCTAGGAGTTAAACCACACTGGATTCATACCCATGTTCATTTATGTATCTGTTTGAAAATACTTTTTTAGGAGTAAATTCTTGCTGGAGCCTCCCAGTTTCCTGTCTCTGTACACAAATAGAGGCACTGCTCCCTTGGTCACTGACTCACACCTCGGAGGTTGTTCCCAGCTTTCCTGGTGTAACTCCCACCCCAGGCTCACCTCCCAAAAAAGTTATGCTCAGAATTCTCCATTAAAACAATCCCTCATTTTTTAAACCTTGAGAAATGGGATGAAACCTCTGAGTGCCAGTGATGCACAACTTGACAACAAAACCAGCCTCGTGTCCTGCTGGTTTGGTCATTAAATGTCCCTTTTAATTTATCCTTAGTGTCTCTTTTAATTTATCCTTTAACTGTCCTTTATTGTATTAAATCTATGTTCTTGTGCAAATCTCTCTCACCTGATGTAACAAAGCTGTGATGAAGATGCAGAACTCTGAGGTGTTCCTAGAAATGTTTTTTGCAGAGAGAGAAAGCAGCAATTTCTCTGTTCCCAGCCTATTTCCCAGTCAATAAAATTCTTCTTATGGATAGCAAGCACTGTGAGGATGCTTTATATTATTTTATCTCTCGTTAAACATATCTGAGAAAGAAATGTACCCAAAAGAACTGTACTGAAATAATTCCACATGCACATCACCAAGCATTTCCTTTGGAGAAGGGACCTGGGGGAACAGCTCTTACTACTTCACTTGTAAAAATAATAACCATTCCAAGATTCTCTGACCTGCTCTTCAGAAACATGTAGGGCAAAAGAAAATCCAACTGATCATTGCAAAGACTGAGCAATAATTTCCTTAAATTAATCCATTACATAGAGCTTACTTATTAGCTTATTTTTCCCCTCCCATATATAATAAATGTAGTTATATGAATATAATTATATACAATTAAATTATATCATAGAGCATAGACTTAGGGTGGGTCTGTACTTAAATCACCATTAAAAAAAACCTTTAGAACTTCTCTACAAAATCACTGAAACTGTGAATGGGAGTGTGATGTGTCTGAGCAGTGTTGTTGCACTTGGTGATGCCACACATGGTTTAAGTAGCAAGGACTTTACCTCCCAGTATTGGGACTTATTTTGGGGAAAACAGGCTGCTGAGCTCTTCTCTACCAAACAAACTCTTGCTGGTAAAAGCAGCAACCTCACTGGCGGGGTGGGGGTTTGTCTCTGCAGCAACACCAATCTTCCTGTGTGTGGAAATAACTCCCACAGAGGGAGAATTGTTGAGGCTGGAAGAACTCTCTGGGATCATTGAATCCAAGCCCAGCACAGCTGAGCCCATAAGTGCCATAGCCACATGGCTTTTAAATCTCTCTAGGGCTGGGGACTCCAGCCCTGCCCTGGGCAGCCTGTTTTTAACAATTTAGCCCAAAGGAGACATCAGTGACAGCTCAGGGGCAGAGAAAGAGCCCATCCTCAGTGGTGCAGGCAGATCTGCAGTCACAGTGCCTGGAGGCATCAGGTCCAGACTGTGAGGCACAAGCCCAGAGCTGCCAGCAGATACAGGGAATGACTTTGAGGTAGGATAAATGAGTAATCACAAAGGAAACAGCAGCTCTCCTCCCCTTTGAACCTTTTAAAGACAATATGTTACCTTTTTCTCTGCATGAAACAGTATTTCTGTAGCCCTCGAAGCGGGTGGAGACCTCATGTGGTGACACAGCCCTGGCCTGGCAGGGGTTTGCTTTCAAAATGGGGCAGGATAAAGTTGTATCTAACGCAATTCACCTGCTTCCTTGTCAGAGCAAGTGGAGGGCAGGGCAGACAGAGCACTTTGGGCAGCAATGAAAAGCTCCCACCCACCCAAACAGGAAAAAAGGTGGTTCTCCACCAGCTTGGACCAAAGGAATCAATCCCACAGAAGCAGGAGCTGGCAGCACCCTGTGGTGATGCTGAGGATCACAGAGTTCAAGGATAGTTTGGGTTGGAAGGGACCTCAGAGCTCATCCAGTTCCACCCCCTGCCATGGGCAGTGACACCTTCCACTATCCCCAATTGCTCCAAGCCTGGTCCAGTGTGGCCTTGGACACTGCCAGGGATGAAGCAGCCACAGCTTCTCTGGGCAGCCTGTGCCAGGGCCTCAGCACCTTCACAGGGAAGAATTTCTTCCCAATATCCACTCTAAACCTTCCCTCCTTCAGCTTATGGCTATTAAATATTCCATCCTCCTTTGGAACTGACAGGCTCTCAAGGATCTAGGTTATGAAAACCTGTGGTTATTTCTAATAAACAGTGGTGACACAGAAAAGAATAAAAATCACAGCAAACTGATTCCTGTCCATCATCAGTATGGGATGGGAGGGACACCAGGATGCCACAGCAGATGCCTCCAGCACTTCCAGCTCTCCCATTGGGGACCATCAGGGTGGGCTGCAGGTTTCAAACCCATCCTTGTACCCCTGAGCCAGGACCTGGGGTAGGGCAATACAAAGTCTAGGAATAAGAGTGATTTATCCTGAATGCTCTAGAAGCAGCAAAGATGATGTCAAAGAAGGTTTTTCCAGGATAAGCCTGTGCAGAGGGAAGAGCTCCCAGTGCTCCAGCTGGGTCACTCTGGCCATGGTGCATCCGGGCAGGGATGGAGCTAGAAGCTGCCTTGGGGTGGACTCGTCATCCCACTGTCAGCTCCAGCCCAGCTCTCCTCTCCAATCAGCCTCTGGCTCTCCTTATCTGATTGTTCTGCTCTTTAAAATTAAGAGCAGCTCTTGTCAGGGGCTGATATGGAGACAAAGATGATTTTCTTCCTGATGATTATTTGGCAGAGGTGAGCACTCTCCTCTGGATCAGATCAGCCAGCTTTAATAACCAGCCCAGCTCCATCAGATTGGGATGAATTAATCACTGTCTTGCACCAAAACTCTCCATTTTGCAGAATTTCTGTGACTGCTCTGACAATTTCCATTCCTCTTATCCTCCCAAAATTCCAGTGGATGACCATTATTTATAATTTTCCCTTATTAAAGTAAGGCTGACCCTGGTACCCTTTCTCATTTGAGGCAATTCCCAATGGCTGCACCACCCTCACCCCATCCTACACTTGCCCCCCAAGCTGGGCTACCAGCACCCCGGGGTTGGGTGCCCATCACCCTACAGCTGGGCCACCCTAACCCCAGTCTTCCCTCACCCCACTTTCCCTCCCTCTTCCCTCGCTCCCGGACCGGGACCCCCCGACGGGGCGGGCTCTGCCGACCCCGGGAGCTCCGCGCAGTTCATCCCCTCCGCTCCTTCCCCTCCTTTCCCGCCGAGGGAATGTCCCTGGATCCGGCCCCGAGGGCGAGGGAGGGGCTCCCCGCAGCCCCCCGGTGCTCCCCGCCGGGCCGGGGGCGGGATGCGGCTCCACCTGCGGTGCGGGGCGGTGGGATGTGCACGTCCCCCCGGGTACGTGGAGCACCGAGCACCGCGGGTGGGAACGTCCTGTTCCTCCGGGACTGAAAGGCTCAGGCAGCGGGGAAAAAAAAAAAAAGAAAGAAAAAAAGAAAAAAAAAAAGAAAAAAAAGCAAGACAAAACCACCCCAACACCACAAAAGCCCGGCTGAGAACGGCTGTGCCGGAGCCTCCCGGTGAACAACACCCTGCGAAGGGAACGCTCCTCCTCATCCTCACCGGGAACATCGGCGGGCAGCGGGCGGCTCCCAGCCCAGAGCACTCCGGACCCCTCCGCAGGTAAGAGCGCTCCGGGATCGGGACAAAGGGTCTCGCAGCCACCCCCTGGACCCCCCCAAACCCCAGCCAGAGCCGCGGGGTTCAGCTTTTATCGGAGAGGGAGCAGGACCCTGGCGATGCACAGAAGGGCTGGTTTGACTCTCGTGGGTACACGAAGCAGAATTAAAGAATTTAATTGAGCTTCAGAATTTTCATTCTATAAGTTAATGAGCATTTTGGCTCCTAGGCTGCAAGTTTCCTGATGGATTTTGTGTTCCTGCCCCAGGCAGGGCACAGGGACCTGGAGCTGTGTGCGCCCTGTGAGTGCAGCTGGGATGCAGAAAACCACAATATCCCTCGGTTAATTACAAGGGTTTCTTAATTAATGCTGATTTGACTCTCCACTGGGCGGAAAAGACTGTCCAGATCCTGGTAAGGGGGATCAAACAGTAATTTTGAGAGTAATTTTGAGTGGGGCTTGAAAAGAGGGTCCTGGAGGAGAAGCCTGAATTTCCATACACTTTCTGCTGGAATAAATTTTATCTCATCCCCCCTGTGCTGCTGTGAGTGGGTTTGTGGAGGTGTCCAGGGAGCCAGGCACTGCCTCCTTCCCTCTCTCCCATCAGCTGCCACAGGGAAAGACAGGAGAAGTCAAAGCTCCATGGGTGGTGAAGATATAACAAATGGGATATAAGAGCCCAGTGGGATGGACTGGGCTGGGCTGGGCTGGGCTGGGCTGGGCTGGCAGGGAGAGACACAGGAGTGCAGGAGATGGAAAGGATGCTCCTGCCCAGCCAAGTGGCATGCGCCTGGAGGGTCAGGGTGGAATTAACTGGAAAAAATATAAAGCAAGAAATGCAGGAGTGTCTTTTTTTTCTGCCTTACGTCAGTGCAGCTCCCAGGTCACTCTCCATGAGGATTCTCGAGCTGATTTCCAGGTCCTGTTGCCTGAGGTTGGCAGCTCCTCACAGATCTGTGCTGGCTGCTTAACAATTTCACAGCCAGCTTCCCAGCTTTGCTCCATACCAAAGCTCCTCTGTGTCTGTCACAGGGCACCTTCACTCTTAAACAAGTCATTCAAACCAGCCAGTGCCTCAGCACAGGGCTGTGCAAACAGCCTGGGCTCTGGGGACAGGTCCTTTGGCCCAGAAGTTTAATCAAAATGTGTTTCTGTCCCCTCCAGAGCTCACAGGCTCATCTGTGTTTGAGCTGCAGAGAAGACACAGGAGCTCCCATGGCTCAGCTGCCCAATGACTCCTGGCACAATGGCTCAGCCCCGCTCTTCACTGGCCTGGACCTGCTCCTGGAGCTGAAGCCACTCTTCATCCCGCTCTACGCTGCGCTGGTGGCGGTGGCATGCATCGGGAACCTCTTCCTCATCCTCCTCATCGCCCTCACCAAGAAGCTCCACTGCACCACCAACTTCCTGATCGGGAATCTGGCGGTGGCCGACTTCATCATGTGCCTGGCCTGCGTCCCCCTCACTGTGTCCTACGCCTTCGAGGAGCGGGGCTGGCTCTTCGGCATGTTCATGTGCCACTTTGTCACCCTGCTGCAGGCTGCCACCGTCTTCGTGTCGGTGCTGTCCCTCACGGCCATCGCCATCGACCGCTACGTGGTGGTGGCATACCCGATCCGCAGGCGGATCAGCCGCAGGGCCTGCATTGGCCTCGTGGCCTGCATTTGGCTGCTCTCCATCGTGGCCTCCGTGCCCACCTCGCTGCACACCCACTACTTGGACCTCAATGCCATCGGCCATGACATGATCATCTGTGAGGAGTTCTGGAAGCATGAGGAGAGGGAGCGGCTGCTGTACTCATGCCTGATGCTGCTGCTGTCCTACATGCTCCCGCTGCTGGCCGTGTCTGTCTCCTTCTGTGCCATCACCTACCATCTGCGCAAGAGGAACGTGCCGGGCACTGCCCATTGCTGCCAGGACAAGTGGACCAGGACCAAGCACAAGACCTTCCGGGTGCTCACCGTTTCCGTGGTCTGCTTTGCAGTCTGCTGGCTGCCTCTGCAGGTGGTGAATTTCATCCGGGACATTGATGAGGAGTTCACCATCCTGGACAAGAGGTACGTCAATGTCATCCAGGTCTCGTGCCACCTGATCGCCATGAGCTCTGCCTGCTACAACCCCTTCATCTACGCCTCCCTCCATGACAAGTTCTGGTTCCACCTCAGCAGCTACTTCTACCGCAAAAAGCAAAGCTCCAGGAGCATGTCCTGCAAGGCTTCCCGCTTCAACACCTGCTCCACCCTGGCAGATGCTCCCACCGGGGCTTCGGACAAGATAGCTTTGCAATCCAGGTTACCTTAGCTGGTGGACCTTGAGGGATTGGGTTTGCATAGCCCTGTATCCCAAAACATGGCTGGGACATATCCCTATATCCTGAATCATGACTGAGTGTAGTAAGTGTCCTGTGCTACATTTGGAGCACAAAAACTTCGCCCCATGGGTTATGCAGGAGGTGGGTCAGTGTCTGAGCAAGGCAAACACCTATTGTGTAAAAAACTCTTTGGAGAGTGCGCGTCTTCATTTTGTAGGATATAGATTGTTCCTAAGCAACAGGCAGCATTTTGTGCCATGGGAAGAGGTCGACTTGCACAGGGAGCTGTGAAATTGCTGCGCATTTATCCTTTTAAATTGTGGCTTACTGGTGAAGGGACAATGTAGGCTCAGAGATGTGCATTCTGCAGGTGCAGATGGGGACACGTGGCTGCTGAGAGCAGCCTGGTTTGGAAGGAAAGTGACTTCCATAACCTGCTTGGCCTGCTGGAGGAGCCACCCCTGATAGGGCATCCCAGTTTCTCCAGTCAAATGTGCAGATGCAGCTGGGCACATCCATGAAGTCATCGCTGCTCTTCATGGCCAAGTAGGACTTGAAAGATCCCAAGTGATGAGTTTGCTGGGAATGATATCTCAAATTCTGCTCCCAGGGAAGTTTAGGTTGATGTATGTTCATGTTCAGGGTCCTCCACTGGAGGTGGGAATCCCCGTGCCAGGGTGGTTTACCCCAGAAGCTGCTGGACCGTGGGTTTGCTTGTCAGTGCTCCTCGGTGCCTAAGGTGAGTCTCTGGCCTCTCAGGCTGCTCTGTGCCAGCCGCACACGCAGAAGGCAGCATCTCCTTACACCCAATTCCCATCTAGGTTTTAACCTCTTGATTTCCCAGGAGAAACCCTTGGGAACCAGCACCCCCATAGGTGCCACAGACCAGGGCCAAGGCAGCTCCTGGCTGCCCATGGCTGTGCCTTTGGCTCACCATGTGCTGCTGTGCTCTGTGGGGCCGAGCTGTGACTTCCTGCAGCTCCCTGTGCCTGGGGACAGGACTTCAAACCCCCCAGGCAACAGGTCCTCAGCCCTGCATGGAACCTGCCCACGGTTCCACTGGTCAGCATTCCCGCTTCTGCCAGCGGCTCGGGAGCATCCAGTGCAGACACAGCCAGCTGGACCCCAACAGGATCCCTAATCCACTCCCCTTAAGCCCATCCACAAGCTCACTCACCTTCCTGCTGAGGCCCTCATGGCAGCCTTAGAAGGACTTGTGATCTTCTGTGGGGTGAGCAGCAGAGACAGGGCCTCATCCAACGCAGTGATGGTGGCCTCTGTCGTGTTCCCACAGAACAGCTCCCTCCCTGGCTTTCTGCAGCTTCCCTCGGCCTGGGCTGCTCATCCTGGAGGAGCCAAGCAAAGCAGAAAGTTCCCATTTGTCCTTTCTGTAATAAAGGCTTCAAGAGCTTGGGCTGTGTGTGTGTCTTGATGTGAATCTCACAAAACCCAGAAACCCTTGACTGCAGCTCAGTCACATCCCAGGAAGATGCCAGCTGGATGTGGTTAGCTCTGTCCCAGTCCTGGGCAGTGGCAGATCCTTGGAGGTCAGGCTGGGATTAGGGCTGGAGCAGGTTGCTCCAACCCCCATCCAGCCTGGCCTTGGACACTTCCAGGGATCCAGGGGCAGCCACAGCTTCTCTGGGCAACCTGTGCCAGGGCCTTACCATACTCAGAGCCAAGAATTTCTTCCTGGTATCCCATTTAACCCTGCTCTCTGTCTGACTGAAGCCATTTCCCCCTGTCCTGTCACTGCCAGTGTCGATTCCTTCTCTCTTCGTTTCATCCCATCACAACCTCTATAACTTTACTCTTAATTAAACCCCCTAACTTTCCCTAAATTACTCTTCTTAGCCTTTTTCTGCTCCCAACTTGACCACCCACTCATCCTCATCACTGCATTCATTTGCAGGACCATTTAAAAATCCATATATCCATCCCAGAGAACTGATCCACAAAGAGGATGAGGTTTCTTCTTCCATGTCTCCACTAGTCTAGAATTTGCAGTTATTGAGCACTGGGAGAGAAAATCCTCACCCTCAGGTCCCCCCGTTGAGATGTTTTGCTCATTCCCCAAATTACCTGCAGGAAAAGGGAAAACACTGTTTTGGGAGGGTGAGCTAAAAGCTGAGTGACTTCTGAGAATAAACACAGAAATCCCAGAGCTGCAGTCTGTGATTCACAGAAACTGGATGTATAAAGGAGAACACGGTTTGTTTTCTTAATGAAAGTAAATTAATTAGATAAATGAGGGAGGAAAACATGTTTGACGGCTGATTCTGCAGAGCTTTCCTCAGGAAGCTGCTCGAAGCTTTTCTCCCAGGAACCAGGGAGTATAAAGGGGATATTTTTGTTAAATCATCCTCAATTATTAAGAGTTTTGCACAATATTCTCCCTGAGGCTGTTTCTTTCTCACAAACCCTTTTGTTGGTTAAAATATGGTTGATAACAGTTGGACTCAATGATCTTAAAGATCTTTTCCAACCTAAACAATTCCATGATTCTGTGACCCTCTACCGGGAATTGGTGCCTGTAGCTCTCCCATCTGCCAGGACACAGCCCAGGAAGGAAAAATATTCGCCAGCCTGCTTAGGTGTTTACAGCTCTAAGGGGCAGATAATATAGTTTATTACAGTGATGTTCTTTCAAAAGCACTTGAGAGATGATTATTTGAAAGAGCTTACCTACAAGCAAGGTATTATTCCCATTATTTGATCCCTATCCATGTTTCTCCCATGGCTGCAGAAGATGAGGCCCTTTGTCCTGCACTGCAGAATGAATTGAGATGAGCATCAGCTCTAAATGCACATGAAGGATCAATGCTGTTTCCATGTGTACTCCTAGAAAGTTCCTCCTTTGTCTCCCAATCAGGCACAGCAAACGAAATTAACCTAGTATTTTTCCACTGATTTTTAGCCCCCTCTCGCTGTGTTTATTCTGTCTGGATATCACCAGTGATGACAAAACAGCCAGAACAGAGAAGCTCCTCCACTGAGCCAGGATCAGTGGGCAAATTTTGTTTGTGGAGCTGGAAAAGGCTTAGAAAATGTTGATTCATTTTAAATTATTATCATTATTACTATTATCATTATTTCCTGGTTTATTGTGAATAACACTCTGACTTCAAGCCACTGCTTCTGATTTCCTTGATAGGGGTTGCAAAATATCTTTTGCATTTCTCTGAGCAGATTCCGTGGGCTGTACAAACTGCGGCCAACTCTTTCTTCCCAGATCTTGGATCTGGCTAAAGAGGCAGGTTTGTGACATGTACATGAGTAAATTAGGCTTATTTTCACTTCTTTTGGCTAAAAGCACAGTTGGTACAGCTCAGGCTCACAGTAATGAACCAGAATGGGTCCTGGTTTGGGATGGAAGGGACCTTAAAGCCCACCCAGTTCCACCCCCTGCAATGGGCAGGGACACCTTCCAGCAGCCCAGGTTGCTCCAAACCCCATCCAACCTGCCCTTGGACATTTGGGGGCTGGATCCCATTGGATCAGGTAGACTGAGCACCTTCCCATGGACATCACCTCTCTGTGAACCACTGGATCTTCCAGCATTGCTGAATTATTGAAAGCACCACTGCTGATTTATGGATGTACCCACTTCCGACTCATCCCATATTCCCCCGCTGCCTCCTCCTCCTCTGTCGCTGCGAGACGCTTTGGAGCGCTCACACATTAATTTCTGTGAGCGTAGCAAGCTCTCGCTGCAGCAAATTAAGCAAGATTTCCTAAACCCCAGTTTACTCCTCATTCATCTATTTTATCCATCATCCCACTCCCGCAGCAGATGCCAAGAATCTCTTAAGTCACACACCACGGTCACCGCGCCCTCCCTCAGGGACAAATCTGGCATTTACCAGACTTAGTTCAACACCATTCCTCAAGGTGAAGATGAGGGATGAGGTGCCTTGTACCAGTCCCCAAACTCCCACAGACATATCCCTGGCTTGGTGCCGCTGCCTGGGACTCTCCAGCATGCCAAGGATGGAGCAAGGCTGGGAGACACCCCAAAACCTCCACATTCAAAGCATAATTTTTACTGCAAATTACAATGCGGGAGGCCCAGACATTTCCTGCAGCAGGGATGGAGTGATCCCACAGCCCCTGGCAGTGGAGAACTTGGGGTGATGCTCCAGCCTGATCCTCCCACGCAGGGGTTGGTTGCTTCCCCCCGGATGCTCCAGCCCATCTCCCGGCTGTGATGAGCGGAACGAGGCCGAGGCCACGCGCAGCGTGCGGGTGACAGGAGCTAATTCCATAAATGAGGCAAGCGCTGGCTGCCACACAGGGAAGTGCTGCAGAGCGGCTCCTGGTTGCCATAGGAACCCATCAACACCCCTGGGAAAAGCCAAATTACTCGGTCGAGGCGGCTCCTCCGGTGGTGACAGTGGGGGGCTCTGTATGGTGGCACCCTCCTGCTCCAGGAATGGAACCAGGGCAACCTCAGGAGGCAAAAGGTGGCAGTGAGGATGCCTAAGGCTCCAAGGAGAACTTAGAGCCCTGTCCTGTGCCTAAAGGGGCTCCGAGAGAGCCGCAGGGGACTTTGGACATGGACCTGGAGTGACAAGGAGGAACGGCTTCCCACTGCCACAGGGCAGGATGGGAGATTGGGAAGAAATTCTTCCCTGTGAGGGTGCTGAGGCCCTGGCACAGGTTGCCTGGAGAAGCTGCGGCTGCCCCCGACCTGGAAACGTCTGAGGCCATGTTGGACAGGGCTTGGAGCAATCTGGGCTAGTGGAAGGTGTCCCTGCCTAGGGCAGACACTGAAATGGGATGGGATGTCCTGGCAGGGGAACAAAGGGTCCCTGCAGATTTTACCAGGGCTCTGAAGGGAAAGTCTGCATTGCTGAGGATGTGCATGGTGCTGATAAAGCTGCAAAGTTGTGGACCAGGATCCTCACAGCTCTTATCCCAAAAATGTGGTAACAAAAGTTATTGCAATAATCCCACTGGGTTGCCACAAGAGCCTGGTGAAGCAAATGGATGAATTTTCAAGATTTACCCTCAAACTCACCCCAAGGCATAGCCTTCTCATTCCATCAGGAGCCATCACCTCCTGGGCCACCCTGAGCCTGAAGCAATGCCTGGAAACATCCAGGCTGGTTTACTGATGCTCATCCCTTCTGCATTAACAAGAAATCTTAATTTCTCCCCTTGCCACACGGTGTTTCCAGGCTGCCAGCTCCTTCCTTCCACGGAAGATGACACAGTTCCTGGGTCTCCATAATTATTTACATGTGGGCTGTGTTTATTGGCAATTAAACAGTTCGGTGGCTCTGAGACATTAGTCTCCTCTAAACATGCTGTCTGCCAGATTGCTTCCTGCCAGCAGTCCCTGTGGGATGGGGAATTCTGCCGAGCCCTCTGGGGCTGCGTGTGGACGGGAGGGAGCAGCTGGCAGAGCCCCCCCCAGAAAAATCATGCTCTAATGGAGCAGGTTTGGATTTGGGAGCCACAGGGAGGGGATGGGGTTGTGTTAAACACTATGCAAACAGGCAGACCTGAGCCCTGGAAGATCAGAGGGGTGGCAGGGATGGGGTGTGCAGGAGTATCCCAGCCTCGAGCAGGGAAGGGAGGGATGTGACAGGCTGGGATGGGGCTGTGGGATGGCGCAGTGTCCCCACCAAGGCAGCTGCCCCAGCCCACTCTGGAGGACACTTACAAGTCTTCAAAGATCCACTGAAACGCTGCAGGGCTCGCCCTTGCTATTTCAAGACTTGGTTAAAGGGATTTTTTATAAGGAATTGTCTGAAGCCGGCGAGCAGAGAGGGGATTCCTGCAGAGCTGCTCCAGGCAAGGCTCCGGCGCGGAGCTGAGTGCCCAGGGGGGCCGTGGTACTCACAGAGACTTTGTGCCTCTGCAGCGTCCTCCTGTCAGCGCCAGGAATTTGCTGCCGGAGCCAGGCCTGGCTCCAGGGAGTTCTTTGTGAGCACTCAGCAGGACAGACCCCCCAGCCCTGCCCTGCTGCCAGGGCTCTGCCACAAACCAGATGTTTTCATGGCCGCCCCGAGTGTCCCCAGCTCCTCATCCCCAGCTGCTGCTTCCTTCAAAGCCCCCAGCCCCCAAAAGTCTCCTGGTCCCCATGATCCCACAGAACAACTTGATTCTGGATGGGGCTTGAGGCAACCTGGTGTAGTGGAAGGTGTCAGGCAGGAGGTGGGACTAGATGATTTTCAAGGTCTGTTGCCATCAATTTTATTCTGGGATTCTCCCCCAAAGTTCAGGTTCGCTGGGCTCTCATCAGCTTAACATCCACTTGGACTTGCTAATGATCAGGAGGTGGGACTGAGGCGTGGGATGAGCAAGCAGCATGGGGATCCAGATATTTATATGCATTTATTATGTTTTTACATTTTAAATCTCAAGCCTTTGCTGCTTCCCCCTGCTTGGCCCTTTCCCAGGTTAGAAATGAGCCTGAACCTCCTCAATTCTGCGCTGGCAGGGGATCTGTGCCTACAGCCAGCCATGCTCTTTATCCCAACTTCTCACCCTGGCACCTTAAAATTTCTTTAAACAGTGGCAGCTTCACCAGGGCTTTCCTCAGGCCCCTGTGTGTTGCCGCTGGTTCCCACATCTGTTTCCCTCCTCACCTGATGCTCCCCAACAGCAACAAACAGGATTTTTCTGGCTGCTTCGAGCTTCTTCCCAAGCCCTCGGTGCTTACAGGAAAGCAGAAGGATGTGTTTAGGCCCCAAAGTGCCCTGTTGTTCCCCATTCCAAGCTCCCACCAGAAAACACCACTCACCAGAGCCACTGAAAGGTGCAGTTTCCACACTGATCCTGGGCCTCGACGAAGAGTTCTGCAGCTCAGAGATAAACCCTAATGGAGATTTATTTTAGTCCCTCTCATAGCTCAGCAAGGATTCTGTGGCTCCCATTAGCACTTTGGAGAGGCATAAAGAAAGTTCCTCAAGCTTCTTGGCTTGAAATCACATTAAGATTTGTTGAAAGCAACAGAAGATGCAGTTTAAAATTGTGGGTCTGCAAAGAAAAAGGCTTTTGGAGAGTTTAAGATCCAAAGGTGTTTTTTTCCCAGAAGAAAAGGAAGCCACCTTGTCTGTCCTTATAGGGTAGTAGAAAACAGATCTGGAAGATTCCCTGGCATGAAGAAGAGGTTGGGTATAACTGAGACAGGAGACTCCTGCCTGTTACTGGAGATGGGATTCCAGCTTCAGCTCCAGCCCCGCTACCGACATCCTTTGGGATCCTAAATGTGGGGCAGCTCTGCTGAATTCGGTTGCACCAGCATTGTGGAAAGAGCAGGTGAAGCCTTTCCCATCCAATCATGACACTTCTGATTTCTCCTCTTTTAACCCAAAGGACAAACTGCCAAGGATAAGGAAAACCACGTGAAGGCACATGGGCCCTGGCAGAAGGTGTGTGACCGACAAGGTGCTCCCTCCTCCCTCCCGCTGGCGCCGGGCCTGGACGTATTTTGCTCACGATGCAACTTCCATTATTTCCATGGCAACCATCCTTTGTCGGGGCTGAAGACTGGAGCTTTTTTAACAGTTCCCCGTTTGCCAATTCAAGCCCCAGAAGGAAGTGGGGAAGTTCTCATTCACATGCAAAATAGCTGCGATAAAAACCGAGGGGTGCAGGGTGGGGGCAGCGCTTGGGCATGGCGCTTTTCATCCCAGCCTTCCTCATTTCCTTGGTTTACAGTGGCAAAGAGCCTCATCCAGGGATGCACTCGACATCCTCTCACACCCACCCACGGCAGGGGGTTGGAACTTGACGATCTTTAAGGTCCCTTCCAACCCAAACCAGTCCGGGATTCTATGAATACCAAAATAGCTCTACACACAATAGACCCATTGGAGACGCTTTCTTTCGGGTCCTTGAAAACCCTGCCTGCGAGGGAAGGAACATCCCAAGGATATTCGTGCTCAAAGCAAGATCCACAGCCCGTGGGGACTCTCATCCATCAGGAGGGAGGCTGGGAGCCAAGAGGAGCAGAAGCCAGGCTGGTGTGATGCCGTCTGCGGGCGTCAGAGCAGCCGTCCCTGGCACCGCTTGCTCCCGCCGCCTTTCCCAAAGCTTTATTCCTCATAGATCCAGGGTCATGGCTACCAGCCAGCATGGCGACTGGCAGCCTTAATGCGTTTATTTCAGCCCCAGTGCCTGGCCAGGAAGTTGGTTATTCCTGCAAAATCCATAGGAGAAGATCCACAGGAAAGAGAAGAAACCTGACATATACCCTGAGCTGAGCATGGGGACCAGAGGGAACATGTTCCAAATCCCTTCCCAGAGTCATGTTGCCAAAAGCCAATAGCCTGGAGTTTGGAAAGGCTGGAACGAGGCTTTGCAGGTGTAATGTTGGAATTAATAAAGAAGATGACACATGAAGTGAGATTTTTGGAACAGCAAAAATTCCTAACTTGTCTCGCTCCCTGGTCCACAGGGGAATACCAAACCAGCTCCAAATTTCAAATATTGAGCAGGAGAAGTGGCTAATGACAAAATACAGTAACATTGTGGTACTTTAGATGGAAGCAGAAGGTTTCTGTGTCACAAGGTGGAATTAAACTGTTGGGACAGAGTTCTAGAGGGAGAACATGAGAGCAGTGGGGTCAGGGATGGGATTTATCAGTACAAAACTGAAATAAGCAAGTGAGGGAGAAGCAAGGACAAAACCCAAAGCCAAAATCTTAGGTTGTTCACTCAGGGAAGTTTGGGGCATTCAGTGCAGAACTGAGGATTAACAAAATAGAATTCAAAAGAGGAAAGATTCCCTTTTGATTCTGTGGTATAACTGCACATGTAGGGATGGAAAGGTGGGAAAATGAGCTGCCAGACCGGAACAGATGCAAACCAGTTCATAACTTCATGTTTTCCCCCTTGTTTGTACCTGAGCTCCCTTCCTCCCTGCTCCTGCAGCCATCACCCCTTTCCCTGTGCTCCAGGGGATGGCTGGATCCTGCTCAGCACCTCTCACCTCCAGCGCCTGCTGTCAGCTCTGGAATCTCCTCCTGATTTATTCTACCCTGGAGAAACACCTGACAAAGGAAAGAAATTATACAGCTGCAGAGGGAGCTGACTTTTTTTCCACTCTACTTGTCCAAAGCTGCCATGGAGAATTGTACCATTGGCCACAGATAAAATGAAACCCAAATAATGGAAACCTGATGGATTTCTCATTTTTGCTGACCTGCAGACAATCTTCTTCCCAAGCTACAAGGCTCTACCTGAATTAAAATCCTCCTCACAGGAAGGTACAAGGAGAAGCCTGTTTGCTTTATTTAAAGTGAAAAGGGTGATCAGTGATGCCCAGAAAAGGAGTGAGAGAGTCAGAGAAAAGCAAAATCCTGTGCATGGTAAATTAGATTAAGGGGACAAGAGACAGAAATTTAATATAGAGAACAGAAGCTGCAGCAGACAAACAAACAAGCTGCATAAACCTTTAAAACTATTGAGAAATAAACATTTAATTGAAAACCAAATTACCAAACAAGTGGAAAATGCTCTCAGAAGCAAAGATAGCAAAGTCTCACCAACTTATTCTTAGTTAGGAAGACCTGGAGGTCAGGTTTAATTACAACTCAGCTTACCCACCCCCCCTCGCAGCAGCATCTGTTTTACAAAACAAAATCTGATTCCCAGTTGGATCTGGTGCCTTGGCTGGAGGACAGGACAGATCTCCAGCTCTTCTAGCACCGGGTAGCAAAACCCCTGGAGACAGACAGGAATGCTGCCGATTTCAGAGCGGGCACGAGGAGAGCAAAGCCAGTTTCTGACCCATTTTTGGCCTGGGATTGGTGCCTGCAGATTCAGGACACAGCCAAGAGCTCAAATCCATGAATGTTCCAGTCACTGCCCTCATACCCAGCCATGACTGCCTTAGCTAAGGTAAAAATCCCTCAGCCCAAACTGTCCTTGGCCACTTACCCCAACAGCGGCCTTGGATGTGGCTCCGCATCCTTCTTTCAGAAAATGTTAAAATCCTGAAGAAAACACCTTAAAAAAGGGGAAGGAAAATTAAGAGAGGAATCCCAGGAAGCCACTAGCTCCATAACCCATCCCAACCACTTTGTACCAACTCTACAGCAATTAGGAGCCCATTTTGCTGCTTTTCATCCCATTTCTCTGTGTCCTGTTACATGTTCAGCTCTGAAGTGTCCCTTCTCCATGTGTTGGTGCTGCTCTGGCAATTAAAACATTAATTAATCATGACAGGAACAACCAATTCATCCCACCTTTGTGTTGTGGCTCAGCATGAGGGGCAGAGGCTTCTCCAAGGACACAAATAATCCCAAGGGAAAGCACTAACAGGCTAATTCATATAAAAACTTTATTAGAAGTGAGGACACAGCCTCCTAGGAACAACATCCTCCGTTATCTCCCAAACTTTTATGATTTCAGACTCATAATTAAATACAAGAGCTACAAAAAGGGTGCGCACAGCTATTAAAGGAGGGAGAATCAATCCCCAAACTGTCATTGTTTCAAACATGGCTGGAGAAAGGGGTTTTCCACAGTGGTTTCCATTGCAGGGACCCACGAGGCTGTGAGCTGGCACGTGGCCTGTGGGATTTGTTTTCCATCCTAAGGACCAGGATGGGCTTTGATCTTATGCCAAGTCTGTATTGCTTCAATTCAGAGAAAAGAGCAGAATGTAATGGCTTGATATTGCATCTGATACATGATGCTGGGTAAATAGTTGTACTTTCAAAATCATCCAAAAAAGGGGTATTATCCTATCCCTAATTATATTTAAATGGTAAATAACAATAATAATAAAAATAAAAAAAACAGAGGTACTACTGACTGAAAAAAATGACCAGCCTCATTTAAGCACCATCTACAATGAGAAAATAAAGGATAAATGGGTCCTGGTTTACAAAACCCTTTTTTTTTTCTTTTCTACTTATACCCAAAACCCACCTAGGACCGGTTTAACAGCGCTAATTTTTAGTGCATCAACTACCACGTTATGATCTCAATTCAACCAAAGTCTAGTACAAAACCCAAAAAAGGAAGAAAAATACTTAAAATATATAAATTTCTCAGATTCCTTACAGGAGTTTTCCATGTCATGCCATAAAAAAAGGATTTAGAGCAAAATAGAGATACAAAAGGTACTGTGCTCGAGCCAGCGGCGTATGTAAACGGGAAAGTCGGAGCAGTACAAAAAGAATCCTAAGTAGCAAAGGCAGTAGAGAGTATTTTATATAAACAGTGCTTGCAAAGTATAAATTTAGGAAATAATGCATAGAGGAGCGTGCTTCACACAGCAGCCAAGGGCTGTGCGAGCAAATCCATGTAGCCAAGGCAGAATTCCCACCGGCTCCCGACAGGAACAGCTCACTGCCTGCAGAACTCGCTGGTGATGTTGGGCAGGGGGTAGGCGAAGAGGGAGAAGTCCAGGATGTATTTCGGGAGGAGCTCTTTGATCAGCCGGCGCTGGGTGTTGCACAGGTAGTAGTGGAGCGTCTCGGCCGTGACGGGCTTGTACCAGGCCTGGCGCTCCGGGAAGCGGACGAAGGATGGAGACTGGATGTGCTCCAGGACGTGGTTGGCGTCGGCGTGCAGCCGCTCGTAGGAGCCGATGAAGTCGTACCTGACTGCACAGGGCTGGCACAGGTTGTAGATGGGCATCCAGTGCTCGTTCATGCGCTCCACATCCTCGTCCAGCAGGTACTGCAGGAACTCGGAGAAGGTCACGTCGTCGCCCGCCGAGTTTGCCCCGTTCTTTCGGTACCGCCGGACGATCTCCACGCCGTACTTCTGCTGGTACTCCTTGATCTCCCCGAATTTATTCCGGTAGGCCGAGAGCAGCCTCTCCATCGGGTTCCGCACGAAGATGAACTTGTAGTAGTGCTTCAGGCGGTAGCTGATCTCCTCTGGCTTCATGTCACCCAGGAACACCAGGTCGCTCTTGTGGTCCATCTTCCCCTGCACGTCCACGCTCTCCAGCGCCCCGTCCAGCACCTTCAGGATGCGCTTCCAGTTGGAGCAGGCCACCTTGGGCACGTAGCAGTAGAGGAAGCGATACTTGTCGCTGACCAGGAGGTGCCGGAGCACCGTGCGGCGCTGCCCGGGCGGCAGCTCCCAGACGCTGCGGGGCATCGAGCGCTGCCCGCACAGGGCGCGGATCGTGCGGTTCCGCGTGTCCCGCAGCACCTCCAGCTCCAGCTCCGCCGCCGAGTCCCGCCCGTCCCGCCGGGACGGCCCCGCAGGCGGGTGCGGCGGCGGCGGCCCGACCTGGGCGAGGATGCCGCGCTCGATCATGAGGAGGAGCCCGCTGGAGGCCAGAATGACGCCGAACATCAGCATGGAGGGCAGGAGCGCCGCGCCCGCCGCGCCCCGGGAGCGCGCCCG
>VZRF01012391.1:67004-113101 GCA_013396875.1 Vireo altiloquus
CCTTGTCCCAAGTCCCTCTCCAGCTTTCTTCGAGGTCTTTAGGCACTGGAAATGGCTCTAAGGTTACCCTAAAGTTTTCTCCAGGCTGAACACCCCCTGCTCTCTCAGCCTGTCTCCAGAGCAAAGCTATTCCAGCCCTCTAGTCACAGAATCATTCAGGTTGGAAAAGAACCCCCAGACCATCGAGTCCAACCTGTCATCAATCCCCACCTTCTCACCCAGCCCAGAGCACTGAGTGTCATGACCAGTTCTTCCTTGAACACCTGCAGGGATGGGGACTTCACCACCTCCCTGGACAGCCCCTTCCAATGCCTGGCAACCCTTTACATGGAAAAATTCATCTTGATGTCCAACCTGACCCTCCCCTAGTTGCAAGTTGAGGTCATCTCCCCTCCTGTCCCTTGTTCTTTGGGAGCAGAACCCGATGCCCACTTGGCTGCACCTTCCTGTCAGGGAGTTGTGGAGAGCAAGACTGTCCCCCTCATCTTCCTTTTCTCCAGCTCCCTCAGCCACTCCTCATAGGACTTACTCTCAGTGATCATCCCTCTGGAGTAAGTCCAGAGCCATCCATGATCCCCACCAGCACCCCAGCACATTGGGGTGTCAGTCAGGCATAGGCCTGAGCAACATTTCACACTGCCTTCATTCCAAAATACATTTAAATGTGATTTCAAACAGCCCACCAGGTTTGCTCCGAGGTTCTGGGCACTGCTGGCAGCACAGTTCACATCCCAGCGCTTCCGTGGCTTTGTGTGGTGATAACGGATGGTTTTTGCAATACCAGCCAAACTACCCATAATTAGGCATTGTGCTCCACTTTATATAATTCTATAATTCTATAATTCCTGCACAGGTTTAGCACCTGGAGGAGGAGCAGGCATCAGCTACCTGCTGAGCTGAGGAGGCTGTGCCACTGCCCAAGAGCCGGAGGGCAGGATTTGCCAACACTTCGCAGGCATTTCCCCAAAACCACCTCTGTGAATGACCCCAGCCCCTCACCTGCTGCTTCAGGCCATCCCCTGGATGCCTGAGGCACTAACCCAGCCATCAGGATGCCATTTCCTCACACAGTCCTTTCCACAATCATTCCACACTGCCATTGTTCTCTGCACTTCCCTTCAATGAGTTTTCCTAGCCTACCAAGGGGCCTGGGCTCTTAACCAGCCTTGCAGGGACTCTCTGTCAGGAGCTTTCTTAACATCAAGAGAAAACCAGCTTCCACTTACTTTCCTTTGATCAAGAGCCAAGAGCGTTTTGTCAGCCAAGGCAGACAAAGCACTTGGAGCGCAGCGCAAGAGCCTGCAGCTAGATTATTGCACATTTCCCGGTTTTATTTGGATGTAAATACAGCATTAGCTCTTGGAAGAGACCGATATACGACCCTGCCACCAGCAAAGCTGCACACACGAAGTGTTATCAGATTCCTGCTCTCATTTCAGAGGGCAGGTCCTGATCTGAACACCAGCCCAAACTGAAGCCATGCCAACGTATATAATCCGTGTCATTGAGACAAAAATCAATCCCTCCTCCTGGAGAAAAAGCCTGATTGCAGCAAACTCCAAAGCAGCCAAGGGGAATTTTTATTTCTTCAGAGGTGTGTTAGTCTGGCATTGCTCATCCCTTTTTGTTCCTATTCCCCACTAATATCTCTAGGTCAGCAGCAGTTATATAGGATAGCCCACTGGTTCTGGAAATACAGAGAAACTGGAAACTGCCCACAAGGTCAGTGGGGCTATTTTCCAAAGGGAACTTAGATTTAAGGACTGGCCTGAAGAGCACAGGTATGGGGTAGGATGCAGAGTCTCTATAGGAACAACACAGCCAAGCAAATACAGAGTTCAGGGGCTGGTTTGCAGAGCTAAACCCTGTGTCACCAAGTAAAATTAATTGTGGTTACACCCAGTGTGCCTAATTAACACCCAGAGTGAGCAGTAATTTGATTTCCGTAGCAGTTAAAAGCCGCCTCACGTACTGAATGTGCAAAACTACGGGAATATATTTCCCAGACAGATCCATCCCTTCAGAAAAAGCACATCTAGCAAATAAAATGTCACTGAGGAAACCCAACTTCGGGCTGCTGTGGTTTGCCTACGAGTTTATACAACACACCACAATGATGGAAGGGTTTGGTTCTCTCTTCTGCGGGAGAAGGGAAGCCCACACAGCCCTTCCCAGGGAAATGCTCTGCCAGGCCTCAGCGTGATCTACTGCCAGAGGCTGGTAGCAGCCTCATCCCTAAAATTCCCACTTACAAGTATAAAAAGATTTTTGTAACTCCCAGCCCTCCTCAAGGTGCCTCCAAACCCTAATATTCACCTTAAGAACACCACAGCCTTGCACCCTGGGTAACTGGAGCAGTAAATCTCTGGGCCTTTTCCTCAGTGTTTACTCGCATGAGCAGAAAAATATTAAAATACCTTATTATTATAATATTACAATATAGTATCAACTGCGTTATACTGAGCCAGTCTCCCAGCAGCATTTATGCACACACAGGTTTAAGGAAGGCTGCAGAACTCACCTTGGGTGTCAGAAATCAGGAATATATATCAGTGTGACAAGGAAAAGGCCAGTTCCCAGAAGGGATGGAGAGAAAGACTGAGGGACGCTCCTGTCCTTTCAGCTCGGAGTGAGGCTGGACACTGATGTCATCACAAATGCCCTGCCAAGGCTCTGCTGGCCTTTGGGGTGAGATCAGATATTTATTTTGGTCTGAAGAACTGCAAAAAAGGACAAAATGGGTGAGGCCTCTGGAAAAGCTGAACAAGAGAAAGAAGGTTTCTTGAAAAAAACATCAGTTTGGGATGATGCCAGCTTCCCAGACAAGAAACAGGATGGTGATGCCGATCAGAGAAGACCCCCTGGATTGGTTTGAGCAGCTCTGGATCAAAAAGTAAAACAAGCAAAGGAGGAGAGATCCAATGCTGTGGCTGCATGTCCAGAGATTATCCTGTAATTTGGTATAATAAAGCCTCTTATCCAAGGGGATAAGCACAGAAGCCGCTCCACAATCAGCTCACTACCGAGGCAGAGTTTCTTATCTCTGGGGAAAAAAGCCTTTTTAAACAAAGTCAAACACTCTGGATGAATGTGCTGAGTAATTCCGCGGAGATGGTCAAACACAAAAATCACTGTTTTCAAGGAAAACTTTGTGCTGAAGGATCTGGTTATAAATTCATTGATATGCAGTTGGCTGGACTTGCAAAGATTTTGCTCTGAGCTCAGTGCCTTAACTCCGAGCTCTGTTCCGCTCTCTCTGCTCTGCTGGGCACGAGTGTGGAATCGCTTCTGAATGGAGCCATCCCGGGAGGTTCAGCTCCAGGAGAATCAGCAGAGGCCACGACCGCTCTTCCCCGCTCGGATCTGGGGTGAGGACGCAGGGAGGGAGCCGGAGCTCATCCCGGTCCCCGGGGATGGCACAGACAGCGGCCCGGGAGCGGAGGCTGCGGGGCAGGCAGCCAGCAGGGCTGGCAGACACTGCATGGATACACATCCCCCCGGGCTACTCGCTCCCCGAGCAGCGCAGAGCTGTCACACACTCCACACGCTCCAGCTGGGCCGGAGGTCGGAGCGAGGTCAGGAATACCGCAGGCGCCAGCGCAACGGGGACAGCGCTCAGGGACTGCGGCTAGGGCAGAGCTCTCCCATTTATTCTCCCGCTCCCAGATCTTCCCGCCCAAAAAATCAGGTTGACATGCAGAGCCCATTGCCAGGCTGAGCGTATCCGATTTTAAGTCGGTAACAACCACAACTCCCCTGTTGCACCCTTTATCCTCCCGCTGACCCATCTCTGATCCCTCTGATCCCTCCGAGCCCAGGGCTGCTGGATGCACACACAGACATCCTCGGAGTCGCAGCCAGCCGGGCTTTTACCACCAGCGCTCAGTACAAACACACATTAAATCCAACACAGCTCCCCAGCCTGTGTCGCAAGAGAGTCTCCAAGTCTCTTAACTCATTCCAGGTCTATCCGCTGCTCTTTACACGGAGTTTCCCGAGGCTCCCAGGCGGCTCCTGCGGGGCTGTAATGAAGTCGTGACTGTGTGTATGTGAAGTTCCTGCTGGAATCTGTAGGCAATTAATGTTTTTGTGGTTTCAGAGGCAGCAGGACGAGGACTGAATCTGCTCCAACGCCTCCAAAACCTGCAGCATCTCATCCCTAACACGAGAAATCACTGTTCCCAAGGCAAAAAAATCCGGAAAGGGACTGATAAGGACCAATTTGACTGAGCCCTGTTTACGTTTTGTAACATCCTTCTGTGTGCCAGGAGTGATAATGGCCTGTGAAGGACATGCTATGCCCCCGGAAAAGTATTTGATGGTAATATTGGAGACTGCTGGCGGATGGGTGCTGGGAAGTTTTGGGGATAAGATGAACCAAAGGGGATCTGGCTGGAAAGATGGACAAATTTATCCTGAAGAGGACAGTCAGACATCGGAGGAACGGTGCCATCCGTGTGGAGTCCAGGCTGGCTGACTCGCAGAATCCCAGAAGCATTTCGTTTGGAAAAGGCCTCCGAGATCATCAGGTCCAATCTTCAGTTGTGGTACCGGGGAAAACTTCTCAATATTCGGATCTTTTTCTTGTTCTTCTCAATACGGTTTTCCATTCGTAATCTGGATTTTATAGGAACAGAAAGTTTTGTGCCTTCAGGCCATCCTAGGCAGCATGTTATTTAAATTGCTGTGTAATCCCTAAAAGCATTTTCCTGAGTGTTCCACAGGCACTTCCCAAGGAAAGTCTGAGGGTTTATCACCAAGCCCACTGTAAATTCCAGTCAGAAATCCTGGGTCAATGAATCATAGCAGCATCATTCCTATTTTATTATTACTGATGTACCCACTCTATTTGTTTTTCCACGTTAAGTTCCCTGTGTGTGCACAGCAGGATCCTACCAGTGGCTTTTAATGAATGAACATGTACAATAATCTGAAATTTTCTCTTAATGCAGCATATTTGGAAAGTTATTTCCAGTGTTTTCAAGCCTGAAATGTATCAGCATCAAGGTGGTTTGGGAAATGAGCATTGAAGGAAAGAAAAATGAGGGAGGAAACTCAGGATCTAGGGAAAGGCAAAGAGTAAGTGAATCCCATCCCTCATGAAAAATTAATTATTAGAAAAATGAGTTATTATAAAACACGAGCCATTGTTAATTAGATCAAAGAACAGGAGCAACTCCAGCAAGAATTCTGGCCTGACATCTGTCCCAACAGGATTAATTTAAAATAAACATCAGGAAGAATGAAATAAATCAATCCGTTTGTTCCTCCTTTTGCTCCGGATCATGGAAGACTGAGGCTTTCTGTTAAGGAATGATGAAAAGGGGTTTTTCTCCCCTCTCAATCCATTAAAAAATAGTTGCATTATTTACAGATTTTAGAAGAAAACTAATTAGGAAAGTTAAATTACAAGAATATTTGCTCAAATATTAGGAAAAATACAGGTTGGGAGGAAGGGGTCTGCCCCTGGAAATGGGGGGTTGCTGCCTGCCTGTATCCCAGTTTCCAGACCCACATGCATCTCTGGGGCTGCTTTTGGGACATTGTGTTCCTGAGATGGAGATGTCATGGGGAAATCAATTCTCACAGGGAGTCCCAGCTTTCATCTTGTGGGGAGGCGAGAACAAAACCCAGCCGTGCTCGTTAACGTGCCATATAATTTCCTTTTTATAGACTAATTATCTGATGTGCTACAAATCCAATCCCACTAGTGGATCTTTGGCTGTGATAGGGAGAAACATCCCCCAGCCTGGGACAGGGAGAAACATCTGATTGCTAAATCACCCTCATTCTGAGCAGTCCAGAGTCCTTGAGAAATCCATCTCTGTGGCCCAGGACAGCAGAGGATGCTGTTTCCTGCTAGGGGAGTCATTTGTGCAGAAGGAAAAAGAGAAGAAAAAGGGATTAGTTGGAGGTGAGGGAACATTCTGTGATCTGAGAGCACAAACCACTGCATGGGCTGACTGGGATGATGTGGTGGCCAGGAGCACCTGCTTTGCTCCTTAAATCTGGGTTCAGGGACCACCCAAAAGATGGAGGAGAAACCGGAGCCAGCTTTGTGCGGCACAATCTCTACATATTAAAAAGAAATAAAAATGACATGTACCAGGGACAAAGGAAACCCAGGGAATTTGCTCTGTGCCTTGAGCCAGGTGCTGAGGAGCAGGAGAGTTTACCTGCTGCAGAGGAAGAAGGGAATTTTCTCACCAGCTCTTCCCAGAGAACTTGATTCTTCCAAAACCATGACATTCCCAGTGTGGGGAGCAGAAATGCTCTTGGAACGGTCACAAACTGCTTCCTCATGGGAAATCTGATTGCCTTCCTGTGCTTTTCTCCTTTATGGAGTGCTAAATGCTGCCGGGTGCCATTGTCCCTATCCCAGCTTTCCTATGGACTTTGTACAGTCACCGCATCCCTGCTTAGGCAGCAGTGTGGGAATAGCTGTGAGCATGGCTACAAAAAAAGCTGGATTATTAATGAAGTTATATGATTATTAATGACATTATTTATGAGTGCAGAGAAAACAGAGCAACAAAGCAAATTCCCAACAACCTGGCTCACTGTGGAGGCTCCCAACCCTGCTTTGCACAGCATCCTTTCAAAAATCCCTCTCCATCAGAAGAGCCTATTTGTTGTTTTCTAATATGGCTATTCCAGTGCTCCATCTGAGAGCGGAAGAATATTCCTGGAGAGGCAGCTTTTTTCCAGCCCTGTTAAATTGATTTGCTTTTAAGAATCACTGGGCGGTCGAACCGCTCTGGCTCCGGCTTGTTTGTGCAGAACACTCTGGAGAGGTTTATAGAGATATTAAAATTAAATATGAAGTCACTGAATAAATGGGGCCTCCATTCAGTGTGCCTTGTAAATCCAGTTTAAATGGTTCCCTTTATTAAATATCCTTTCCTCTTAAAAATGGATTAACTGCTCTTGCCGGAGGCTCTGACGGAGAAGCTGTTGGATCCCTATGGCAACGCCATGCTCCCACAGACCCCTCACTCCGTGCCAGTCCCTCAGCTTCATCCCAATTCAGGTATCCCCTTGATACCATCTCCAATTATTAATCACCATCTCCCACTAATAATTACAACCCTGAGGCCAGCACCAAGCTCTGTGCTGCAACTCCACACTGTCCCAGTGAGTCCCATCCCATATGAAATGCATGGATAGAAGTTGGATGCCTTTCCCAGCATACCTGGCAGTGCTCACCTGATTCCTCCTCTGTTCTCCTGATTTTTGGGCTCGTTGTTTTTCTTTTTTTCCTACTTTTGGCCTCAGTCTCTCACACTTCCCAGGGCTGCTCCCAGTAGCCCTGCAGAGCTCTCAATGTGTTCCAGGCTGGCATTTGGAATTTAAAGAAAATTCACATATAAAGGGGTGATTTAGCTGGATTTTGGGGTTTTGCAGGAGGCTGGAGTAGTACAGTCCTGGCCAGTCCCTGTGTGGCCCCTCAGCACAGCTCCCTTCCCAAGGGCCAGATGGGAATTAACCTTTCAGCTGAGGGCTTTATCACAGGAAAGAGCCTCCAGGAATGTCCAGCTTGATGTTTCTGGAAAAACGGCTCCATGCACTGCTGCTCCAGGACCCTGAGGTTTTGGGCACAGGGATGCAGCCATGGCAGGAGCAGCAGCTGGAGAGAACATGAAAGGCTCAACCTCATTTTTATTCAGCTTCAAGTGACACAGGCAGTGCAGGAGCCATTCCAAGAGTGGCTCTGTGAGGCTGTGGCTGCTTTCCCATGGATGCAGCCTATGCCAATGGAGCTGGGGGCTCCCTGTGCTGCCACTGCAGCATTTGGAGCAGCACAGAGCAGCAGAGCCAACATTGGCACGCAGGGATTAGTGAGCAGTTATCCATTATCTCCCCTCAAGCCCCCAGCTCAGTGAGCCAAGTGTTTATCCCATATGGATGGGGTGAAAAGGGCAAAGTAAAACAGGGAACTGCCCACGCTCAGGTCCCTGGAGCCACCAGGTTAAGGGGATGTGTATCCCTTCTCCCTCTGTGGCACCAACCCTGCCAGGGCTGGTCCTGCCACCGGCAATGGGACAAATCCCATCCCGAGCCCCTGCATGGCTCCTCCATCAGCAGGGATGGAGAGGGGCGGGTGCTGGAGCACTCTGTCATGTTCATGTGACAGTCCCAACTGCTCCTGTCTCTTGGCTCGCAGGGAGTTTGGCACAATTACAGCCAATTATAATTAGCAGCATTAAAGTGGCAGTTAAATGCAAGCAGGAGCTCGTGGCTTTCGCTCCAGGTAGGAAGATGCTTCAGCCAGTCCTGGATGTTGCACTGGATCTGCTTGGCTGGGACATGTGGGCAGTGAGGTGGGGAAGCCCCAGGAAGGCTCCCACAGCAGCACCAGACCAGCTGGCACTTTCCCTGGAAAAAAGAGCTGTTCCAAAGCAGAACAAAGAGCCACACCAGCATCCCTGAAACTGCAGGACAATGCTGTGCCTCTCAAAGGATTAATTCCCAAAGGTCAGGATGCATGTTTCAACATCTCCCACCCTCTCAGCGTGCTCATCCTGGTGCCCAAATCTTATCCAAAGCCTCTAGAAGTGCCCACAGCCCTGACAGCTCCTTCTCAGCATCCCAAATGCCTCCTTCTCCCTGCAATTGCCACAAGGCTCTGTCACCTTCAGACAGTGCACATGGAAATGAGGAAAATGGGACACAGCAGGTTGGCTCTACCAGACACCTGAACCACTGCTGGTCATCAAGACCTGCCAGGGGATGCCCAGCTGGCCAAAGCCAGGCAGGATTCCAATGGCCACACACTTCACACTTCCCAGCCAGGAAGCCCACACCTTCCTGATGCATGGGGGACTCCAAGGACTACCTGTGGCCAAAATGACTCTGCCAGGGTGGCAGTAGAACATTCCTGGCAGCATCAGTCATGATACAAGAGCAGTTTGCTGAACGTCAGATCCAGGAGAGCCGGATACGACTCCACGCGCCTCCCTCGGGTAGCAGATTTCAACAGTAAATCCAATTTTGTTTGACATTAATCCCAACTTCTCAGCCCGCCACAGATTATCCTTTTGGTGATGGCTTGCCACACAGGAGGAGCAGGGATGGAAAAGCTTTTTCTTGGTTGTCTTTCCAAGGGACCTCTCTGAGGGAGCATCCACACCCAGATAAGCGTGGGAGCTGGCTGCAGGTCACGCACAGGGGGCAGGTTTCTGTTGCATTTCTGGCACCCACATCACTGATGGCTCCCAATAACCAAGGCGCATTAAATCCAACTGGAAAATGTCAAATTGGTTCTTCAGCACAAATCCCAGGCCAAGGGGCTGGGAGTATCATGCTCAGTGACCCCACACCAACTCACAAATGTGGATGAGCTCCCTCCTCCCCTTGGGAGGAAAATTCCCAGTTGCATTCACTTCATCGCTGTGGTTTCCTTTTTCAGGAATTCTCTTGGTTTGATCTGCTTCTCCAAGTCTGTGCCTCTGGAAGCTTCCTGCAAGGAGCTGTGCTGACAAAGCTGGGAGCAGGAAGCAAAAGGCAAGGATCCTCTAGCAAAATCCCTAATCCTAGGAAGAAATACAATCAGGAATTTAAGAACTGGTGTGATGCCAGCAGGGTTGCAAGGGGACAGGGACTGAGCACCCCCAGCTCATCTGATGGGACCATCTCAGAATCTCCTGCTCAAGGTGACCTGGGAGTGAAAAATGCTACAAATTTTGGATGCGGCTGGGGTCCAAAGTGGGTTATGGATGCAGTTCCACTATGCCCACCTCATCTGCATTCACCCCACAAGCCGCATGTGCCACTTGCTCCCTTCTCTGTAATTAGGAGCTAATTCCATGTCAGACATTACTCTTTCCTTCTGCCCTTTTTGTTCCCAGAACTCATCCTCTCCCTCCCCTGGTGTGCAAGGGCCACAGCCCCAGGAAGCAGCAGAACATCTCAACAGGGCGTGGAAATTATGAAAGCCAAGGCAGAGCCTGCGGGACAGCTCCAGAGGAGCCACGGCTCAGGACAGTGTGGAAATGGCTGTGCCACCACCCTGGGCCATGGCAGCTGCTCTCCCTGAGGATGAATGTGCAGGAGCCCCTGCAATGCCCCTGCACATGCCTGTGCCTTCGGCTTCACATCCCAGGCCCTGTTGCCGGCTGGGAGCACTCCTGGACAGCTCTCACCTGTGCATGACTGCAGACATTCCCATCAGGTACTCCTGATCCCGTTATCCTGCTCTTCGCTGCTCCTCAAGCAGGTTATTTGACTCCTTTGTGCTCTTTTCCCACTTGGAATCCTCCTGGCCACTTGGGATGTCCGTGTAGACAGCTCAGCTATTGGACCTGTCCTCAGGGTGTGTGTGGCACTTGGTGCCACAGGGCTGGGACACTCCAATGGCAGAAGTTGGTGGACACAATGCTCCAAGCAAGACGCTTTTCCAAAGCAACATTCCCAAATGCTCCCTTCAGGGTTCCTAAAGCCTAGCTGAGACAAGATCTACCACCACCACCTGCCCTGCCCAAACAGCAGAGATTCAAATATTCCACTGACAGCAGCTGTCAAGAGCAGACTGGAACAAAGTCAGTCAATCCCTGCCTGTCCTGTTGCCACTTGCTCTATTTCCATGGAAAACCCAACAGATCACTCATCCCACAACCCTGAGCACCCACATTTGCTCCCAAGCACTCCTAACTCCTGCAACCACCAGGTCTGGGTGGGAAGTTCAGGCAGGAATGGGAAGAACAGTCCAGCACTGGTTTGTTTTCTAAATCAATACGATTTTTCAAATTTATTTTTTAAGAATTACTTCTAATATATCTTTCTCACAGAAGGAGGGAATAGGGAATGTTCTCATTCCATCTGTAAACAATGAAATACAGATCTGGGAAGCCAGGGAAGAGACACAAAAAAGTGCATTTTACAAAATTATCAACTAAAATATATTTTACATGTATTACGCTTCAATTTAAATTCTACTGACTGCATTTTTCAGTTTCAAAAAATATTTCCATATCTAATAGATTAAAAAAGCAGGAAATCTTTTCATTAGGGATAGGACATTTCAGTTCATTTACATGCTGTTTGCACAACAGCATCAGCAACCACGCGAACCTCAGTGTTCATGGCCTGAAGCAGATTCAACATGAGAAGAGTCAGGTTTGTCCTCTCCGGAGCCGGACTGGAGCCCGTTATGGACCCAGGGCAAGGATAATTTCCCTGCTACCTGGAGAGGAGCCAGGACAAGGTGGGAGCAGCAGGAGAGGGGGCAGAAGGAGGAATTTCGGTGAGTTACTGTGGTTCCAAGGCTGGGTCTCACACCTGGCGCCAGCTGCAGCAGTGCTCAGGCTCACCCAGCTGGTGGGTCTTGCAGCATTCCATGTCCAAGGCACTGCCAGGGGGAAGTGGCCCCAGCAGCTCAGGGTTCTCAGGTCCTGCTTCAGGTTCAGGGGCAAAGGAGTCACCATGGAGCCATACACGTGGATTTACGGCTTCCCATCACCTCCCACCCACTGTGGGGTGCAGCTGCTCTGCCCCACCATGGCCAGGCAGCTGCCATTCCCTCCGTGTCACGAGGAGGAGCAGCTCTACTTCTCCAGCGTCCTCCCACCCTGCTACAGGGGAAAACCACTTCACATCCTCCCCCAGAAGCATCAGAGACCACGTTCTCCAATGCCTCCTTGCACCCCTTCATCCAAGTGTTCCCAACGTGCCAACCACTTCCCACCCCAAGACAGCCCCACCACGTCATTCCAAGAGACCCCCAGTGCCAAGCGAATTGTTCAGGAGAGATCTGGGCAATCCCTTTGACACCAACAGTATCTTGAGGTATGAGTGAGAGAAGATGTTTCACCTGACAATTCTTGCTTGCACACCTGGGATCCCCCTTCTTGGAGCTGGGTGTTCTCCCTGGGTTACGTAGGTGGGAATAAACAGGAATTTTCCAGCAGGAGCCATCCACCAGCTGCAGGGAGATGCCTGCCCACTGTGGCAGGTGCCAGACCTCGTCGACCCCTCAAGCCATTGCCTCAGGACACATTCCTCTCTTTGGTATGTAGAGAAAATCTCTGGAGAACTCCTGCGAGCCTGAACTATTCCATGTAAGGAATTGGATGCCGTGGGTTTTCTCTCCAGTCTGGGCAGGTGTGCAGCCACCGGAGCAAGGTGACAAGCCCTGCATCCCCAGCGAGTACAGGGAATGCTGCTTCCACTGACAGGACATTAAAGCAGAATGGACACTTCCACCATGGAACACAAGTTCAGAAGCCCCAAAAGACCGGGAAATCGCAGATCCCTCGTTTCAGTGAGTGGCTCCAGCCAGCAGGAATGTGGGTGGCACGGGGTCGGTTCTGCTGTACGTTAGTGCAATCTTGGGCTGGGCTCCCGGCTTGGTGCAGTGACTCCCCGGGATGTGACAGTGTCCTTTGGTTTGCTTTGGGATTAACTCCAAGTTAGTGTTGAGATAAGCTAAGGTCTGTCTGGGATCTAAGGGCTGTCTGGGATCTGTACAGGTAAGGCAAGAGGCAGGACCTGCGGGGCTCTCATGGTCCATGCGAACCTTTCCCGATGCTCAGGTCCTTTCAGGAGCCACAAAGCCACTTTGGTGAGCTTGCTCAGACACCGAGATGAGTTTGGAGGGGGAGAGGCTGCTGATAGCTTCAACAGCACTCCAGGATCAGGACAGTCACATGGGGAAGGACTTTTAAAAAGCCAAAAGTATGCAAGAAAAGGGTTTGACACTTTCCCCTCTGGCTTCTTCCCACTGCAGACACACGGGAATAAGCAGGGACTGTAAACGACATTACAGGAAACAAACTGGGAAGAAAGAGAAAATCCAGGGACCCCTGAGCCATCAGAGGAAGAGCAACACTCAGAAGAGAAGAGGAAACATAGTTCTCCTCAGAAGAGCACACTTTGTGAGCTCCAAGCTTCTGAGCGATGCATGCCGGTGAACACTGGCCCTTGGGATGGGGCATAGGGTCCTGTGGGCTCGGTCAGGACACCTGGGACAAGCCCAGCTCTAACCCTATACTGGGGTGTAACACCTGCCACCTTGCCAGCTCCCTCTGCTCCACCATGGAGCAGGCTCCAAGCTCCAGTCTAGGTGGTGAATCATGGAGCAGCGAGGTGAGGGGAGGGAAAAGATGAGGGAGAACAGGGGTCACCTCTTCCCCTGATGGAGCAACACCTATCCAAGCACGGCACAAGGCCACTCTGCAACCAGGCAGCTCCCAAAGCTGTATTTTGAAGAAGCTCTCACCGTGGGAATCCTCAGAGTCTGTCCGGCAGGACAAAAGAGACTCTGCTGTGCTCTGCCAAGGAACTGGGCTCAGTTCAGGGCCCGAAAACCGACTGTCCCAGCCAGACTCAACCAACACTGCACTGACACATCCCTCTTGCACCTTCCCACCGTTCCCCCAGCCACGGCTCTGCATTGCTTCCTGGCTTTTATCCCCTGCAAACCCTCCCAATAGATGCAGCTCTACGTACATATATAGATATAGATTTACTTATGCAAATCCCTATATCTATATACTTATATTTATTTTTTACGTATATATTTTCATTTATGCTTTTAACGAAGTGCTGTGCTTTCAACTGCTGCCTCCCTCCACGGGCTCCTCGCACGCTCCCTAGTCCCAGGACGGAGCGCTGGGCGCTCCCACCTGCAGCAGCAGGAGGTGGGTGAGAGTGCACAGGTGTCCCAGGCCATGGGTGCTCCGCTCCTGCCGCGCTCCGACCCAAGGGCTGTGCTACTGCGGGTTCTTCAGGATGCGCCCGTGCCTGAAGTCGTAGACGTGACGACAGAGGAAAACCAGCTCGGGGTCCGTGTCCTCGGGCACCTTGCGGTGCAGAGGGGTGGAATACTCCTCCGAGGGAGGAACCATGATGGTTTTCCTGCCCGGGATCCCTTCGACTCGACGCTTTGCCAAGGCACAAAATCTGCAGGGTAATCACATCGGAATAGTTATCAGAGAATCCTGGAATGCTTTGGGTTGGAAGGGACATTAAGGCTCACCCAGTCCCACCCCCTGCCATGGGCAGGGACACCTTTCGCTAGGTTCCACCTTCCACTAGCCCAGGTTGCTCCAAGCTCCATCCAACCCAGCCTTGGATCCTGCCAGGGTGGGGCAGCCACAGATTCTCTGGACAACCTGTGCCAGGGCCTCACCACCCTCTTAGGGAAGAATTTATTCCTAATATCCCATCTATCCCTGCCCTTTGGCAGTGTGAAGCCATTCCCCCTTGTCCCACTCCAGGCCCTTGTAAATGGTCTTCATCTTTCCTGTAGACTCCCTTGTGGTACTGGAAGGGGCAATAAGGTCACTCCGAAGCCTTCACTTTTTCAGGATGAACAATCCCTATTCTCTCAGCCTTTCCTCATAGGAGAGGTGCTCCATCCCTCTGATCAACTTGATGGCCTCCTCTGGACTCGCTCCAACAGGTCCATGTCCTTCCTGTGCTGGGGACCATGAACTCATTCCCTCTCCTGCAGCCTGTGTCCCTGGAGCTGCTGGAGGATAAGGGGAAGGGGAGGAATGTGGATAAAGCTTTGTTCAAAGAGAACTCCTGCAGGAAGCAACACAAGTTTATACTTCCATACTGGTGGATATTGTACAGCAACAAAGATGACAGCAATTAACCACCTTGTTTTTTACTGCTTTGGCCTCATTTTTGTTATTTAGCTAATAAATGCTTATTGCAGCAATGTTTAGGAAAACAAAAGAATTCAGGATGCCTTCAGGGAACATCTCTCAAAGGTGACCTGATCCACAAGGGCATGAAAAAATTCCTGCCAGTAGCTGTTCCAGAAGACTGGGGTGTTAGAAAGAAAAGGAACTGCTTTGATCCAAAGCTTGGGGATGGGGGGTTTTGTTTGTTTGGCTTGTTATTGTTGGGGTTAGGTTGGTATTGTTTTGTTTCTTTGGGGTTTTTGTTTTAGTGTTCTCAAAAGAAACATCAAAATTCAGCTTCTAAAGAGTTTGTACACCAGTTTGTTTTCAGAAATTCCAAGAGCAGAGCCCTGGGCCAGGAGCAGGCTGAGAAGGAGGCCTCAGGCATCCCCTCTGTGGCAGGGCTGCACAGACCACAAGATGCACCCAGCAGAACTGAGGAGATTTAAAGCATTGATTTGCATTATGGGTTTGTGTCCATTCAATCCCTATATTCCTTCAGCCCTGTGCATCCATCACAGGATGCCAGGCTGGAATATGGGTGCTGGGAAATTCTTACTGACAAAGCTGCAATGCAGTCAGCAAGAGCTCAACTATAACAGTCTGAGTCACTGCTCCAAGGGGTGCTGCTGCCAAAATCCCAGGATCTGGTATCCAGCACGAACACTGGCATGTGTATTGGCAGGTTTTTGGGTAGTCTGGCACCTGTGTCCCACAAGGAATGGATATATAGGATCTCTTCTAGCTCACATAGTTTTTAGCTCCAAGTTCCATGTTTTCCTGCACACCTGTTCCTGTCTTCCTTGAAACCATAGGCAATGATACCAAGGTCAAACAATCATCAGTATTTGGGAGTCTCTTGAGAGGAGCACAAGAGGCTGGGGAAGGGTTTGGAGCACCAACAGCAGCTGAGGGAGCTGGAGGGGCTCAGCCTGGAGAAAAGGTGGCTCAGGGGGAACCTTCTGGCTCTCCACAACTCCCTGACAGGAGGGTGCAGCCAGAGGAGGTCGGGCTCTGCTCCCAGGCAACAAAGACAGGATGAGAAGAAACAGCCTCAACTTGCACCAGGGAAGGTTTAGGTTGGATATTGGTAAAATTCCTTCAGGAAAAGGGTGGTCAAGCCTTGGAACAGGCTGTCCTGGGCAGTGGTGGGGTTGCCATCCCAGGAGGGATTTAAAAGGTGCGTGGATGTGGCACCTGGGGACATGGGTCAGTGGTGGCCTTGTCAATTCTGGGAGAACAGCTGGATCCAATGATTTTAAGGATCTTTTCCAACCCAAACGATTCCACGATTCTATACAAACCAGACATGAAATGGATCTGGAGTGGGAGAAGCCCCCAGCCTGCAGCACAGCAAGTGCCCGAGCTCCAGCGAGACCACAGCCCGCAGAGCTGGGACACCCGGGACGGCTGGAAACAGGCAGAGTGAGAGAAGCTGGAGGCAGGGGGAGGTTTGGGAAGTGCAGCAGGTTCAGAGCTCCACCTACCTGCAGTACTCTGCGAAGGTCAGCACGTAGCACTTCTCCTCGATGCAGGCGACGCTGTTCTCGTCCTGGTGCCGCGATGCAAAGATCTCATTCTGTGCGAGGAGGGGAGGGGAGAGGTCACTCGGCTGCTCCGGAGCCCCAGGAGGCACGGCCGGCTCCACACCCTCACCCACCCACAGAGGGAAGGGCCAGCTCTGCACCTTCACCCATCACCTTAACGTGGAGTCACTGAAGCATGCCATGGTGAATGCCCTTCAGGGCCAGTGTCCCACATAACCCAGGCACCTGCTGCATGCTCTGCACCACAGTTTTATCCAGCAACAGTGAATATTTCACCCTGCCCAGCACACTTTGTGAGAGCAAGTGCCCCCATCTCACATGAATTTCCAATGTCACAAAGATCTACAGCAGCAAGGCCACGGCTGGCTGCACCCCTCGGTCTCCCCTTTCTTCCTGGATTCTCTAATCCATCTTTATATCAAAACTTAAGGAAACCTTTCTTGTCCAATCACTTCCTCATCTCAATTGAATTAAAAAGGCTGGTTTAGTGAGAGAAGTAGCAACAGCCTTTTTCAGAATCATGGAATAGAATCTTGGAATGGTTTGGTAGAAACCTTAAGGATTATCTCTTTCCATCCCCTTGCCATGGTCAGGGAGACCTTCCACTAGATCAGGTTGCTTCAAGCCCCATTCAACTTGGCCTTAAACACATCCAAGGAGGAGCAGCCACAGCCTCTATTGGCAAACTTCTCTTCAAATTTTCCCAGAGCAATTTAGGGAATATGGCTCTGCAGCAGGCAGGATTGGTTAGACACAGGGTAACCAGGACAGAGCCACTGAGAAGAATTTCAGGTATGGTTAGATCAGCAGAGATGATGTCTGGGAACATGGATGCCCTGCACAAGCCTGGAAGCATTCCCTGCAGGCTCCATTTCTTCTTTGCTGGAAGGGAAGACTCACAAAAGGGTGAACATTTGGGGGCAGGGTTGATCAGGGACACTGGGAATACCACACCTGCCTTCTGCACCTTGGGGTTCTGGTTTATTCCTTGAGTCAAAACTACCTGAGTCACCCTGGGAAGCTGACTCAGCCCTCAGCCCAAGCTCTCTCTTGTTTGAAGACCTGTGTAATTAAGTGGGTTTGCAAAAACCTGGCTTAATTCCTCTTGGCATTCTCCCTGGACTGAAATGCAACTAGATACACTCACCTTTAATTTATAAAGTGCCACATTTTGGTTTAGAAACTCACCTGTGCCCTGCAAGCCAGGCAGGTACAATTCCCTGGCTGCTCCTGAGTCCTGCTTTCAACCCCTCCCTCCCTCCCTTTTTATTTAAAAAAGTAATAGAAATTAAGAAAGCACCAAGTGTTTAAAATTGGGTTGAACACAGCAGTGAAGTCTTCATTCCCAGTTAAAACCAGCTTGTTCTGTCACCCAACACAAGCCCATGCGAAGCAGAGCAGGGTGTGAAGTCACAGTGATTCACACCATTTTTCTTTAAAAAGCAACTCCATTATCCTGGCACAGCATCCTCAAGTCAGACTTTAGTTCTCATCATAAATCTATGCAGAGCAAGGATGATGCAGCCACGTTTCTGTACAAAACTAACACGTTTTTGGAGTTTAAGAAGCAGATTAAGGGATTTATTAAAAGGCAGCACATAACACAGGCACTCCAGTTTCCTGCAAAATGGCAGCAGGAGCTTTTCAGACTCTGCAGTCCTGTAGGAATTAGAATATGCTTTTGGAAACGTGTCTGATCTTGACTCAGTACAAACTTATTCTTCCTTATTCTTAAGGTAACAGTCAAAATTACTTTTTACTTAATACGTGGAATTTTCTCAGATTAAAGGGAAAAACATCAACACTCAGCAGTTTTTGTTAGAGCCTCCATGTAAGGAACTCAGCAGCTTTTGTAAGAGCTCAGAGTTTCTCCACAGGACAATAAACTTGGGGAAAAAGCCCATCTCTAGGACACCACCACTCAACACAACTGGCAACAGCTGCATCACACCCAAGAGAGCTCCGCTGTACTCAGCTTGAGGCCACCCAGGAATGCAGGGAGATGTTTGGGGCAGTCCCCTCTTCCTCCAGGAGCGCAGACAGCCCGGGATGCCCTGGCCCAGATCCGGACTCACCTGGTGCATGCTGGGGTTGCGGCCTCCCTGAGTGTGCTCTGGTCTGTAATACCACAGGAGGCTCATCATCAGCTCCCCTGCAACAACACAGATTAAAACAAGTCAAGCCTCAGTTTTCTCTGAGTGCTTTCCCACTCATTCCCAGCTGCCTCCTGCTGCTCCATCCCCTTCATTCCCACAGCGCTCACGGAGAGGCAGCTGCGGCTGATAAATATTTCATGCTGAACTAGGTGTCCCTTTGTCACAGCAAGAAGCTGCATGGAGTCGGTCGTGTTGCTTTTCCACTACACCTTCGCCTCCTTCTACTCAGGTTACAACATCCCAAGGAAGTCAGGCACAGAAAACTCCCCAAAGATTAAAAAATCAGACCTGAAAAAAGAATCCATTCAGCACATAAACTAGAAAAGATGTGCGTCCAAAGGTGGGAACTTGCAGCATCGATTCCCAGGTTCAGGGCAGAATTGCTGCTGCACTGACACAGCCACAATGGGCCTCATCACACCTTAATTTGTCTTCTACACAGAATTTTTTTTTTTCCCCTTTTTAAGCACAACTTCTATGTTAAAGCATTTGGCTCAGCCTCCTCGGCTCAGGGATTGCCAGTCAGTCACTGTGAGTCCCCACAACTCCCATCCCCAGCTCTACTGGGGTCCATCAGAGCTGCTGCAGAAGAGCCCTGTTCCCACCAGCTCCCAGCCCAGATGTTGGATTGGAGCAAACAGCAACTCCCCCGATGTTTGAGCAATGAAATAATACAGGAGAGGGCTGCTAAGATGAGCACTTGGCAAATATTATGTGCTTTCACATCCAGGAAGATTTCCATTATCAGCCTCAGATGAGTGATTAAGGAGCATTTCAGTTCCTGGAACAATCCAAATGGAAGCCATGGCGCTAATCTCTTCTCCATCACTCTGGTACCCTAACCAGCCTGCAGCTCTCCCAAGATCCATCCCACCCCTGCTAATTTCCTCTCCATCACCCTGGTACCTTAACCAGCCTGCAGCTCTCCCGAGATCCATCCCTTCCCTGCTAATCTCTCCATCACCCTGGTACCCTAACCAGCCTGCAGCCCTCCCAAAATCCATCCCTCCCCTGCTAATCTCCTCTCCATCACCGTGGTACCCTAACCAGCCTGCAGCTCTCCCAAAATCCATCCCTCCCCTGCTAATCTCCTCTCCATCACCGTGGTACCCTAACCAGCCTGCAGCTCTCCCGAGATCCATCCCTTCCCTGCTAATCTCTCCATCACCCTGGTACCCTAACCAGCCTGCAGTTCCCTTGAGACCCATCCCTTTCCTGCTTCCAGGGCACTCTGTCGAGCACACACACACACAAACACTCTCTCCTGGCACAGTACCTGTCTTGGGGTCCTCCCAGAGTGCAGAGATCTTGGCGACGTAGGGCATGGATTTCTTGCGGGGCCCCGATTTGAGGAGCACAGTGTCCCGCACCCGGATGATCTCCCCGTCCCTCTCCACGGCCTGGTAGCTCTTACGTACAGCTGGCTCTGGCTCGTTCTGCACACACAGGAACCAAAACAACCCCGGTGAACAGGCAAAGGGTGACTTCATGGTTCACCTCCATAGTGCTGGCAGTGAGGAGCAGTTAACTGGGGCACAGCACATCTCACAAAAGCCCTAACTGCTGAAATTAATACTCTTATTTCAAATTAGAACACACTTGCTCCTTCCATTCTGCACGCAAAACCACAATCTTCAGGAAAATCACCTTTCCACCTGCCTACCTGGAGGCCTGCTTTTCCTTTCCATTCAAAGGCACCGAAAACTAGGTGTGTTTTGAATGCTCTGTGTTTCTCTGATACAAACATTGTAGGAAAACCAATAAAACATGAAATATTTGACATGAGCAGGGCAGGGAGTGGCAGGGAGGCCGTGGCACAAAGCCTTCCTTAGCAGGACTGCCAGTAATTCCTTTGTACCCTCTGACAGTACAAAATGATCGCTTTTGGGACTACGAACAGGGGGTTTTAGTCTGCTTTTGCTCTGAGATTCATTTCAGAACGCCTGAGCAGGATGGTTTAACCTCCTGCCAGATCTCCCAAGCAGGATTGGAAGCATCGTAAGGAGATTAACGCCTCGCTGCTCCTTAGGGATGTGACAGCCTGAGGGATGGATGCACAAGGCCAGTTCCTGGCCTTGACAGGCTTCAATCTGGCACAGCCCTTGGCACCTGGACACTGTCCCAAAACCTGCCTTGGCTGCTGCTCTCAGCAGCCCGAGGTTGTGCCACCACACCAAGTAGCAGCACAGATCCAGCCTGGACAGTGGCCCTCCTTCCTCCTGACATCTACTGCATATCAGTGCCTTGTCCCACCTTCCCAGACACCACGTGGGGCCCATTTCAAGCTCTTATGCTTTAATAAGATGAAGGATATTGCCTTCTCTCACAATTGAAGTGGACTTGATTGGAGCTAATTGAATTCTCTGGCAGGAAATGTCCCATCTTACAGGAACCAGTCTCTGCCCCTGAATGCAGCAAATGGGGAAGTACAGACAGGAAATCCCTGGAGGAGCAACTGCCCGTGCCACCACGTAAGTTACAAAAAAGGGGATTTTGGGTGCTAATTCCAAAAAAAAAAATTCCATCTGGGAGCCAGCATAATGTCTCAGTCCTCTGTGCTCAGGGAGATCCCTGTGGGGCTACAGACACCGTGAATGAGAGCCACCTTACAAGAGCTGCCTCTAGACCTGCCCCTTATAATTGAGGCTACAACAACCCTCACCTTCTCAGACAGGTTTGCCCTACCCAGGATAAAGCAGCTGGAGGATGATCCCTGGAGGATGGACTCCCACATGCCTCAGGTGCCACCCTTGTACATGCCAGAGCCGGGAGGATCCGTCACCTTTCAGGTGAGGCCAGCACAGGAGCAGCAGGTTCTCCTCCCCTCCCAAACCACACTGTGCAAGGTAACACCAGGGCACACAAGAAACAGAGCCAGAAGCACCTCTGCTCCCATCGGAATTTCACCAAGAGGGTCTCGATGGCACACAGTGACCATCTCCAGCTGGAAGCAAGCCCCAGAACTCCCAAGCCTTCACACCTGGAGGTGCACGGGCAGCTGTCCCCGCCCAGCCCCAGCACTCAAAACACCTACCACGACGTAGACAGCCTTCTCGCAGGCCGTGCCCACGGGGATCCAGCCGTTGGTGGCTCTGCGCCGGCTGATCCTCTGCTGCTTGGCGTGGGAATGGCCTCCCGCCGCTTTGCTGTTGGAGGCGTGCAGGCAGCCTGGAGTATTCCTCAGCCCGGACTTGGAGCCGCTGGGAGGCTTGGAGCTCTGAGGACATTCTCGGGCCATGGTCTGAGGGTCAGAGTTGGGGGTCTGCAGGTGAGGAACGGGCTCTGCAGCCGGTGGCACACTGGGCACAGGACATCCTGAGAGCGGGTGGGCAGGCGACGCGGGGTGTCCTGCCACCGGGATTGTGAGGTTCAGCTGGTCCAGAGACTTGCAGCCTTCTAAGGGAAGGGAAGAAATGAGTCACGGATCTCATCTGGAACATAAAGCAACTACACAGCCGGGACTGTCCCATACCATGGCCGCTTTTCCCCGAAATCCCCTTTATTGCATTATAGCAGTAAAGACTCTCCAGGTTGTAATTTCATTTTGCACTGTCACTGGATTGTAAAAGCAAAGCCATTTCCGAGTCTGCGTGTTCCAGTGCTCTGCCGATGACACTGCACCACAACAAACCCATCTGAATCCCAAGTAATGCCAGCCAGGAATACACACAAGGCTGGCCAGTATCCAAAGCAGTTCCAGCGTGTCAGTATGTATAAAAGAAATAAAAGGCTTATCGAAACAATGGGAAGGATTAAATCACACTGCCAAAACTAGCCAGCTTCTTTCAAAAAGCCAAATTCTACTAATCAGGGAAAATTGAGAAGATTCTCCAAATTAAGTCCAGAAAGATGAAACAAGGTGTAACACAACCACAAGATGCTGCACCCTCAGCAAAACTGTCCCTGCAGCAGACACAGGAACCTCAGCAGGTAGGAATTTGGCTGACGCTGCCTCTCAGAGCATCCCAGAAATACCTTGCTTTGCTCAGGAGTCACAAACAAGCCTCAACCCAGGCCAATGGAAGAACCAGTTGTAATTACCCCCTATCAGCAGGAAAAGAGCTTCCGGACCAATACGTGATGCGTCCCTGTTCCCCAAACCTGAGAGTGTGCTTTTTGGGGTGCAAAGGGCAGCTCCAGGAGATGTCTCAGACCAGAGCTTACAAATCTGAAGGGAAAATTCCATCCAAAGTCACTCAGCTCCAGCAAAAGAACTGCTGGGACCCCTTGCAGAGATGGGAAGTTATTCACTCCTGCCTCCCACCTTACCCTCCCTAAGGGGCTGCAACCAAGCCACTGTGGAGCTGTGAGTGTGAGGGATGCCACAGACCATCATCAATCAATCAGTCAATCAATCAATCAATCAATCAATCAATCAATCAAATCAACCCTGAGTAGCAAACGGCACAGGAACCCCCAGAGTGCCCAGACATCAGGATGCAGGCACTGGCAGGCACAGAACACACACGGCAAAGAAGCACCTCTCAGGTATTTTGCTTACAAAAGCAACTTCTAAGCTTGAGCTACAGCAGGATAAAGCTTCACAAAAATCTCTACTGAACGTCAGGGCCCTGCTGCAGAGCTGCTCTTGCTGGCACACACTTGGTTCCACACACTTCCAGTCTCTGCGACGGCACTGGCACTAAAGCAGTTCTCACAGTCTGTCCCAGCTCCTTCCCTACACTCTGCTTCCACACTGCCTGCAACCATCACCCATGATCACAATCCAGTCCCTGGATTTGTATCACACAGACACTGATATTCCTCTATGAACACCTGGAAGACAACAAATTGGACAGATGTAACACGCAGCATTTGGCACGTCAAGCTGGATCCCTCTCTGATGGGAGCGTGCTGCTTGCAGCCAAAGTGCTCCTTTAGTTCACTCTAATGCCCCACCCTAGGGAAGAAAAATATTTCAGAGGTGCATAATTATAAAAAATCAATCCCTAAGCCTAAGGCCTTGTTAATATTCTATGAGACCTCCTTATACGCTTCAATCCACAAACCAAAATCTCAATTATTCCAGTGTTAGAGGTTTTTAAATCCAAGTTGTTCCCAGGAAGGAAATCACAGCAAGGGAGATCTCAGTAGCAGGGTGACACACTAGCAAATATCCACTCCTGGAACCGCTACTGCCCTTGCCAGCACCATGAGGAACCACTGAATCCACAGGGAGGGCTGAGCTCTGGAAAATACTCCGTCTGCAATGCCTGCATCCTTCTGGCTGCACAAAATCAGAGGCACCAGTATGCAAAAGCTGAGGAACAAAGTAGACTGGTATGACCTCAGGGCACTACACAGAAACCGTCAGGCAAGAACACACTGCTGAGCTGGTTGTTTTGTGAGCATTCCACTTTCAAGAGCTCTGAAGCCACCAGCGAGCCTTGTCTAGCTGCTGCCATAGGAAGCAGCACCATGACAGCAGGGATATTTCGGGAAAACAGAAATTACACTTCAACCAAATGCTCCCAAGTTTCAGCAGCTTCCTCCAACGGAAGATGACAAAGCTCGGCTTGAACCAAAACTCCATCCACCTACCTGAAAATCTGTTTTCAGTGGGTAAGTCATACCAGCTCTAGGGCTGGAACACGTGGTTAGTGGAAAGATCCCATGCTGGCACTCCCAGCAGCTGGAGAGTAGCCTCCTCTACAGACCGATCGTTTGCAGCACTGTCCAGCCTGATGGCTTTACACACAGTGCTGGTGTCTGATAACCCCCACACAACACTCCACTTCTAAATATTTAAAAAGGTATTTTTCAACGGCAGAGGCAAAGCTCCAAGATAAAGCAGGAGAACAGAAAAGCAGGCGGGGACAGACGAGAGTCGGGCAGGTAATGACGTTTCCACACCCCCTCAGCCCTCCTCATTCCAGTGCTTCATTGTCAGACACAGAGAGCAAAGACGGGACCAAGAATTCCCAAACCAACAGTGTGCCTGGCACTTAGACCACCATGGTGAAACTCCCTATGCAGCCCTGCCAGCTCTGATCCATGGAATCCAAAAAGCCTGCACTCCCCAGCTGGCACCACGAGAGCCTAACAGCAGAGGCAATGCCTGCTTCTCCACAGGCTCTGTGAGGATGCCTCAGCCCCCAGAGCGAGGTTATGGGATGGAAGGAGTAACTCACCCTGGTGTGCTCCTGACCCTTTGCTCAGAGCAGCAGAGTGGGATGGCAGGCAGGAACTGAATCCTGCTTGTTTTACACAGATCAAAGCTCAGCCTTAGCTCCAGCACGACAAGCCATGAGTCACCTTCTCGATGCCCAAATCCTTTCCCCGATTCTCTGTTTTCCACACCAAGACCTTTCAGTGGGAAAAACCCTCCGGGCTAAAAACAGGGGAAGGGGAGGTGGAAGGCAGATTCCTTCCAAGCTGCAGCTCGGCTGTGGAGCTGAGAACTGCTCACAGAGGGAACCTGCCTCCCAGCAAGCAGGCACCACGCAGAGCCACCCTCTTCTCCCAGGAACGCCGGCTGGGATTTGCGCGCACTTTGCACCTTACCTGCTGCAAAAGGCATTTTGTAGGGGTAGCTGTTCCGTCCCGCGTGCACGCTGCCGATCCTGCCCTCGGGCACGTGCACCATGCCGCAGACGCTGTAGCTGCTCACGGCCGCTCCCTCTCCGCAGCAGTACGGAGAGCTACACCAGTGCAGGGGCTGGAAATGAGCACCTGATGGCAAGGAACCTGGAGATACCAGGAGCCCCTCGCAGGTCGCAGCCTGTGACAGCTCATCCTTGGGATAAATGGAGCAGGGGGAGTAGCCACTGTATCCACTTTGGCCATAATAAACATAAAACCCGTTCAACGGAGTCAGATCTGAGGATTCATAGAGACATCCACAATCCGTGTGATTCCCGGGCACAGGCAAAGGAGGGAACTGCTGCACGGGAAAGGAAGGCTGATGAAATTCCTGTTTGGGGGTTGGGGATTTTTCTCCAGGTCTTCCATACTCTGGCTTCATGGAAGCTTGTCCTCCCATGAGCAAAGGCAGTCTGTGATAGAAGCCCTCTGTGCTGGCATAGGAACCAGACAGCGACTCATAGGGGACGGGCTCTGTCGTCCCGTAGAGCCTGGAAGAGTCCCGTTGCTCCCCTTTCCCAAAGGTGCCCAGGGTCTGGCCTTGCCAGCCGTGCTGCCCATCTGTTTTTAAGCTAGCCACTTCCTTCTTGGATTTGACACAGTTCTTCCGACCAGCTTTGGCCCATTTGAGCGTAGATTTCGAACACTGGTTCTCGGACTTGCCCTCTCCATCCGATTTACTCCTCTGCTTCAGGGGTTGGTCTTTCTCGTGGGTCAGCTTCAGGAAGGCCACAGCGTTCAGGCTGGCCAGTCTCTTTGGGGTGGGATGGTAGGAGATGGCACCATCCTCCCTCTTTGCCCCATCATCAAAGACCTCGTCCAGAGAATGCTCACAGCTATTGCATTTCTGACTGGGCTCATGCCGGTTCTTTCCTTTCCCTGTTTTCACAGCCGGTTTTTCCAGGGCAGACCAGTTGTCACTGGCTTTGCACTGCAAGCCCTTGAGGCTACAGTCCCCAGCAGCCTTCCCAGAGTCCCTGCGGAAGCGCCTGCCGGATAACAAGCCATCGTCCCTTTCGAACAGCAGGTTGTTCACTGCCTCTGCGTTCAGCGAGGCCAGCCGGCGCTTCCTGGGCTCCGAGGGAGCAGCATCATGGTCCTGCTCCGACCCAGGATAAGTTACTGTGCATTTCTCCCCGGATGACTCACTCTTGCCTGCTCCCACAGGCTGAACCTTTTCTGAGAACAAAGCAGATCCCAAACCCTTCACCCAGCTGGGAAGGTGCTTTTTTTTACAGCTCGGGGTCTGTTTGGACAGAGAGCCGGCCACATCCTCCAGCCTGGTGAGGAGCACCTTGCAGGTCTTTTTGCTCACTGAGGGGAGCAGCCGCCTCCGCAGCGGGTACGTCTTTCGCACTTCACGCAAACTCTTGCTTTTGTTGTTCCCTACAAACCCACTGGGACACTTTGGAGCCTCCGAGGCATCTTTGTCCCGCTGCTCTGCGTCGGCCCTGTCCATCCTCCTGCTGCCTGTTGGCGACAAGGCCTGGCCAGCAGAACCAGCTGGATGTTTCAGAAGGAAAAGTTGTTTTTTCCGGGCATGCGTCATAGGATCAATGTCCAATCCTGGGAACGAACGGGAGAAAACATCTATTAATATCGCTAAGAGGGTCCCATCTCCTCACAAAGCACCAACATCCAAATAGGAAATATTTGGGGAAGCTTGTTTCTATACAGCAGAGTCTATTTGGGTGATGGCCAGTTAAGCCAATTAAGAGACAGGACGCAATTAGATGTGGTTTAATATTAAGCCATGGAACATGACAGTAATTAAAAGCAAGGTGGTGATGGCAAATGCCACAGCAGCTGGGGAAAGCTGGGTCCGGACAGAGAACTGTTCACCCAGCTCCCTCTTACATTGATGCTGTTAATAACACCTTACAAATTCCCATCAAATCTCCAAAATCTGAAGGCTGGTTTGGGGCACAGAGCAGAAGTAACCCCCAGTCTGTGACTGCCTGCATGTTGATACAAGCAGGCTATTCCAGTGTTGTTTTCCGAGACAATTAGGCAAAAGAAAAACAAAAAGTCCATCTACTCAGGTGAAAAGAAAACTTGGGCTACTAAGCAGAGACATGCCAACATTAATAAATTAAATACATGCAAATCTCTGTGCAGGTTGCAACCTGGCTGCCCGCTGCCCTCGTCATTCCCTGTAGTTGTGTTTTATAGAAGTTGTGGGCATTGAACACCAAATCATGACGGGCAGAGAGGCCATAAAGACACATTCATGGCAGGAAAAAGAAGCCTGGGCTTCCTGAGTTGTCCAGTACCCAATTTTTTATGAAGGAATTCTGCAGTCTGAAGGAGTACACTTTTGCATAAGAAGCTGTAGGTCTAAGGCTGAGACAGGATATGGCCGGGTGATACCAACCTACAGACATTAAAAAACTTAGTGTAAATGAGTGATTGTGGAATAGATTTAATTAAGTCTGACCATCAGAAACAGCAGCAAATTACTTGCATTTAATGGTATTTACAAAGTAGTCAAATTCCATTTATTGGTAGCAAAGAGCTGAACTTTGTATCAGCATCCACCTAGGAGGGGTTTACCCTTCCCTGCCATCAGGATTCAGGCTGGAACTCCCCTCAATTGACACTGGTCTGCCACTTTTGAGGCTTTTAATTAAAGCTCCTACTGCTTTGGCAGTGATTAGAACAAAGCTCCCGAATTACAAGAACTGTTCATTTGATATGGTTTAATCAAGCTGATAATTAGATTATCTATTTGAAATAAGCCCGATGTGTTTTAATTGCCTTACTTATATATGCATTAACTAAGGGAAATTCAGGAATTGAAACCCGCTGGGGTTTGCACGGTGCTTTTCTAGATGTCATCCTCTTGGCAATGTGTTTTGGGGTGACTGAGTCCCTACATCCCGTTAAACAAGATATATCCCATGGCTGGTGCCTCAACAGGAGAGCACAGCGGAGCATCTATATATGCCCACGTTTTTCTTATCAGAAAATTGGGCTCTGGGAATTAGGAGGATCAAGTCAGACAGAATTTCCTCCAGAACTGAATTCTTCTTGCACAAGAGGCTAAACTGACCACATGCAACTTCCAGAGTTTGGGAAAGGACTATAATTTCTAAAAACAGATCAGGCAGAGCAGGATTTGGCAGAGGTAGAGCAGGTATCCTCCAGAACATGCCCTGGAGAGGACAACTCTTCCCAGACTATATGGACCAGTGGTTTCCTTGCAACTTTCATCCCATTTTCTACTGTCCTTACTGAGAGACTGAGCCTCTGGCAGGGGTGAAAATCCCAAAATAAACAGCCATGGTTTCACTTAAACCCAGCATCAGGCACCTTGTTCTCCTCAAGTTTCCATAGGTAAGAGCCTGACCCAGCCTGACACCACACATCCTGAAGGGTTCATGCTCAGTCGGAATATCTGCTAAAAACTGGGTGCTATAGGTGTAGCATAGCTGCTCTGAAGTTAGGAAAAGTTTGGGAGAGATTGAGCTAGGGGATGTAAAAGAATTGGGACTGTTCAACCTGGAGAAGCTTTGAGGTGACCTAATTGCCCCTTCCAGTGGCTGAAGGGGCCTACAGCAAAGTTGGAGAGGGGCTTTGAAGAAGTGCCTGGACAAGGGGGAATGGTTCCACCCTGTCAGAGGGCAGGGATAGATGGAATATTAGGAATAAATTCTTCCCTGTGAGGGTAGTGAGGCCCTGGCACAGGTTACCTGGAGAAGCTGTGGCTTCCCCATCCCTGGCAGTGTTGAAGGCCAGGTTGGATGGGACTTGGAGCAACCTGGGATAGTGGAAAGTGTCCCTACCCATAGCAGAGGGTGGAACTGTTTGAGCTTTAAAGTCTCTTCCAACCCAAAGCATTCCAGGATTCTGTGATTCACTGCTAGCACCCATGGAACAAAACCCATCCTTAGTATGCTGAACTACCCGGAGGTTTTTCCACACCTCTGCAACCACCTGCACTGCACGGATTGCTTTGTGAGGGGGATGCTCCTGCTCCCAGCTCACCTGGGATCCGGCAATCCCTCCTCTTCCCCCAGCACAACACAGACACAGAGCTTTTGAACAATGCTCAAAACTCAGCCCTCTGACAGGCAAGTGCATCATTCCTCAAAATGAGAATCCTGCTGAGCTTCCTTCCAGAGAGTATTGTGCTCTTGCCAGCTGGGAGGGGAGAGTGGCAGAGCTCTTCATCCTCTCTCCACCTCTGTATTGCTTCACAAAGCAGAGAAAAGCTGCCTGTGCCCAGAAGTCTCCTAGAAAGCGCGAGAAAACGCGAAGATTTAAAAGTGAAGATACTTAAACCAGAACCACCCGTTTACTACTCGGGGCTGAGGAACTGGGTTAACGGCAAAAAGACACTGAGGTGTTGGAAATAAAAGTTCCAAGCCACTCAGTCCATCTAGCTGCATACAGAGCCCACCAAGCATTTTAAAGCTAGTTGGAATTGCTGCCTGCTTATCATACAATCACAGAATGGTTTGGGTTGGAAGGGACCTTAAAAGCGATCCCATTCCAACCCCCTGCCATGGGCAGGGACACCTTCCACCAGCCCAAGTTGTTCCAAGTCCCATTCAACCCGGCCTTGAACACTTCCAGGGATGAGGCACCCACAGCTTCTCCAGGCAACACTCCTCTGGCAACTCCTTCCTCAAACCAGACTAGTTCTGAAAAACCATCTTGCCAGCTGCTGAACCCAAACCAGATCAGAATAAAGAAAAATTAAAACCACTTCTAGTTTCGTGCTAGAATAAAACCATTACGCAAACAGCAAACTCAGGAGAGAGTTGATGCCTCATTAGCAGGAAAAGAAGCAAGTGTGATAACAGCTGCATGTTCTGTAATCACGCAGCTGCAGCATCTGTCTCTCCCTCTCCAGCACTTGATTGCAAGTGAAATTAGAAGAAACTAGTCTGGGACTACCCCTTCAAGCCCCATTTCCTCTCCAGAGCTTCACTACGGAGACGCACGCGTTCCAAGAGACGATGCCAAAAGCACAGAAATAAAAGCTTTTAAAGCTCCTGATCCATTTGGCACTTCAACAACACACAAAGAGTTACGACAACACCAATCCTCCTCTCTGTGCACGGCACTGCTCCGATGACTCTCAGCCCCATCTACTTGAATCCTGTCTATCCATTTCCACTGGAATAGCTTATGCTGTGACAACAGCCCTACAACTGTGAGTATCCAGAGGATTGGCTCCTTCCTCCCTGCTGCTTTTGCAGGCGAGTAATTCCCGGTGCTCTAAGGAACATGTTGCGTAGAAGAAGCCTTGCAGGAGCTCTGGGAAATCCAGATAAATCGCAGCAGCATCAGGTATCCCAGGCTGATTTCCTTGAATGCCATGCACATCCCGTGAGTGGAAACATCGCCTCCCTCTCAAACATTCAGAAAATCTGTAGCTGTTGGAGGCTGCAATTTGTCTTCCCAGGGTCCAGTCCTGATTTTTCTCCAGAGACCCACTGAAATCTCCATCATCCACACGCTCTAGAAGAACTGTTTATACAGAGCTCATCAGGCTGCAGAAAGGGCTGGCTGCTCTCACTCATCAGCACAGCTCTGACCATTATACCAGAGCAGGGTTAGATGGGATTTTGGGAAGAAATTCTTCCCCATGAGGGTGCTCAGGCACTGGCACAGGGTACCCAGAGAAGCTGTGTCTGCCCCATCCCTGGAAGTGTCCAAGGCCAGGCTGGATGGGGCTTGGTGCAACCTGGAATAGTGGAAGGTGTGGCTGCCCATGGCAGGGGGATGAATTTTTAAGATCCCTTTCAATTCAAACCATTCCAGCATTCTGATTCAATGCCAGCAGCTTCTGAAAGCCATGTGGACACGCAGCCTTCACAGCTTCCAAAAGTCTTGTAAAAAGGGATGTGGGGCAACTCTGGCACAGCCAAGAGAATCTCTGGGAGCTGTCCTGGACTGGGCTCTGCTCCACTCCCTGCTTTGACACCCGTAATTATCTCCCCCCCGTTGCGAAAGCCTGTGTGTGCTCCAGCCACCCGGCTGGGAGTCTTGCGGCCCGTGTGTGGCCATGATAAATCACAGACAACTGCAATGAGAGCCTGAGGCTTCACACCCCGAGTGCCAAATGTGTCCAAAAGCAGCGGCACAGAGAGTGAATCCGGCCGGGTGCAGGCCTGACCTGCACTACCCGGAGCCAGAGCTGGGAATGCTCCCAAAGAACTCCCCGGCTGATTCCTTGGGAAGGTCTGGCTTGGCCTTCGTTATCTGGTTTCAGATCTTGCCCAGTGGCAGTGCTCTGTCTGGGGAAGCCAAAATTACATTTCTCTGGTTGTTCTCACACTCTCCGCAGCCTCAGCAAGCAGCATTCTCAGGGAAGAGGAATGGGGAAAAAACAGGGGAAAAAGAAGAGGGGGGGAAAAAGAAGGGGGGGGTAAGAGGGGAAAAGAAATGGTATGTGAAAAGAAATGGGTGGGGAGAAAAGGAGAGGAAAAGAAAAGGAGGGTAAAAAGAAAAGGAGGGGAAAGGACAGTGAAAAAGTGGGGGGAAAAAGTGGGGGGGAAGGAAAGAAAGGGGGGGGAAATGAGGGGAAAAAGAGGGGAGGAAAAAATGGGACAAGAAGGAAAACACCAGTGTAAATGAATAATGTGCAAGAGGGGGAGAGAGTCAAAGGATATTTCCTCAAAATCAACAAAAGGGCAGGTTATTTGGATAATTTATGCGACACCTGGAAAAGCACATTCCTTCCCCCTTTACCAATGGTAAGAAGCTGTAACACTGTGTCACGTTACCAGTGACAGGCTGTCACCGAGCAGAACAGGCAGGAAATGATGAAGTGAAAAACAAATGTGGGGACTGATAAGTGACCTCAGCAGCTCCAACATCAGGCACTAAAGCCCGATCAAGTTTGGGGTCTGGTACACATCTGCATTAAAGCAACCCCCAGTTTCTGAAAGCAAAGCCTTCACTGCACACCCGTGATCACCACTGGCAAAACCACTTCCTACGGCCTTGAAGAACTGAAGATTTCCACCCCAAGAGTTGTCACAAGCCTTTTGCTTGTGACCCCAACATAAAGCAGTGTTGTTCTGTGTGTCTGTGGGAAGCTCTGGTGCCTTTGCTGCTCTTCACAGCCTTCCAAACCCCACTGAAACTGGCTCAAGTGGGGTCTGAGCTCAGGAGGCAACAGCACAGCCATGGTTTCATGCTCACGCTCTGCTGAAGAAATGCAAAAGCTGTGCTTAACCACAGGCAAAGCTACCCTTGCCTCCCCAAAACTCCAAACCCACTCCAAAGCCGGGAAAAACTGCTAGCAGAGACCAGGCTTTGTTTCTGTCCCCTTAGTTTGCTCAGAGATGGATAACACGATTACCTTCCTTTCCTCAGAGGGAATGTATTTTCTTTGCCTTTCAACAAGTTAGGGAGGGATGGACCAGGATGAGAAGGAAACTTGGAATTAATGGATTCTAGAGTGTGATAGAGCATATGGCAATTCCCAAACAGCATCCATCACTCATGTTTCCCACAGGACCCTCCCAGCTGTAGCAGCAGCAGCAACCCATGGAGAACCATGGATAAGTAGCCTCAAGCACGCTGTTGCAAGGAAAGCCCAGGCAGGGCAAAGGAATTCCCTGGCATTTGCAGGTGAGTACAAGGATGTAGGGGTGGAAATGAGGCTGAGCTTGTCTCCAGGCTGACAATTTGATGGAAAGAGATGCTCTGACACTTGGCTTTTGCCGCATCACTCCCCAGTGAACTAGTTACTAAGGTTTCCTTTTGATCAAGGCATTCAGAGTCCAGAGATTAGGCAAGAAGAACACGGGAAAGGATGGGAGGTCTGCACTAGACCACCTGGAAAAACAGGAAGGCTGAAGCTTACACAGATATTGCAATCCTGAAATATCCCAGGGAACAGCAGCAGCAAGAAGGAAAGGGACTTTTTAAAAGAGCAGGTAGTGCCAAGATAAGGGGGAATGGCCCCACCCTGACAGAGGGCAGGGTTAGATGGGGTATCAGGAAGAAATTCTTCCCTGTGAGGGTGGTGAGGCCTTGGTACAGGTTTCCTAGAGAAGCTGTGGCTTCCTCATCCCCAGCAGTGTCCAAGGCCAAGCTGGACAGAGCTTGGAGTAACATGGGCTAGTGGAAGGTGTCTCTGCCTGTAGCAGGATGTGGAATGAGATGATCCTTAAGGTCTCTTCCAACCCAAATCATTCTGGGATTCTGTGACTCTATAAAATACCAGATCTATTAAATATCACCCATTTACACAGAATTGCCTGTTACAACTTTAAATAGGTTCTGTACAAAGCTGCCATGTGACAGCTACACCAACAATACCCTAAAACATGCCTATAAGTAGTTTGAAAAACCAAGTCAAAAATATTCCAGGACAGCTTTTGCAGTCGTGTTTATAGAAGGAGCACAAGCTTTGCCAATCAAGGTTTTAAAAAAAAATAACCCACACAAGCCCTGCTCATCTGATTTTTCATATATGCAAAATGCAAACTCGATTCCTTCGCGGCAGAAGGCTGAGTCTGGTAAAATATCAATCATGTGTCACTTTGCTCAGATAGCTCTGGCACCCTTCCTGTTCCACGGACAAAATGGAATAACAAATTATTCCCAAGGCTTTATTTTGAAGAACAAGGTGTAAGGTTTTTCTATAGTAAATATTAAAGCTCTTCTATATATTATAATCACAGCCTTCCATGAGTGCTTTAGAAGCTTCCTTCAAGCTGCTGAGCTTAAACAATTCAAGCTGCGCCGCGATTCCGAGCTCTACACGTGCGGCTGCAAACTGTGCTGCCTGTGGGAATTTCAAGGGCAGGTGCATCCCTGCCAGCTCCTCTCCATGTCACGGAGCTGTCACCGCCATCCTATCTCTGGATCCGGATTTCCCTTCTCCTCCCTCCCTCCCTCCCGTAAGTCTCTCCCTCAAAGGTCTCCATTCACTCTCTCCTGACTGGGGAACTGTCAGCACGGCACCCTCAGGATCCAAAGACAGCATGTTCCTACTCAACAAGCTCAAAACTGGCTTTAGGGGAGAAAAAAGCAATGCAGGAAATTCAGGGAAGGGGAAGGAATTCCTTCAATGTGACATTTAACTAAACATTTTATTTAAATATTTTTTTTCCTTTAAATAATCTTCATCTTATTTTCCTCATTTCAGTGGCCTAAAAAACTGCCTGTGCCTCACCTCAGTGTCCAAATCCTTGGCTCTGTGGCTCCAGGTATGGACTCTAGGAGTTATCATCTCTGAGAGGAGTGCAGAAGACAGCTTGAATTTGAAAATTTCACAGACATGCATGTTTATAACCTCAACTTAAATCTAAAGAAGCTTTAAACCCAAGAAGGCAAAACAAAGCTCTGTTAAAGAACAAGTTCACGTAGTATTTTCGAAGACTGTGTTCTGACTCATCTCCAGTTGAAATACACTGACCAGAACTACCTCTTCAGACTAAAACTGCTACCTGAATTATTTTCAGTTCTAGAATAAGTACTTCAGACAGTATCATCCTGCATTTGGAAATACCTTTTTTGTTTCTATATGGTTTAGAAAGTAGCACGCCACTTCACCCTCAGCTGGGTTGCAAGTTGTCCACACAGCAGAACAGCTCTCTGGGATTTCCTCCATCAAAGGTTTTGATTCTTCTTTCTATTCAAAGTTTAACTCACATTTCAAAAGAAAGCAGACTTTCTACTTCTTTATTCTCACTTTCTGATCATCACTTGAAGCACCAGCGTTAACCCCACACGTTCCTGGCTGATGACAAAGGTGACCGGATGAGTTATGCTGAGCACTTTTCCATCTGAGAGTTTCAATCCCAATCCAAAACTCAAGTCAAAGAAAGACTTTACAGAACTTTTGCATTCCCACTGCAATCCTTGGAACCAAACCCTCTTCTTCTCTGATGTCTTGTAAACCACAATGCTGCACTGAATGCTGAGCAGAGCTTAAATCTGGAGCCAGCTTTGCTGGATTTGAACTACAATCAGAGAATCTAATTCTTCCCTGTGAGGGTGGCGAGGCCCTGGCACAGGTTGGTGGAAGGTGTCCCTGCCCATGGCAGGGGGTGGAAATGGATGAGCTTAAGGTCCCTTCCCAACCAAACCATTCTGGCACTCGATGAATCACAGAATGGTTTGGGAACTTCTGGTATAAAAGTCCAGATGTGGCTTTAAAATACACAATTTTTCTCTTCCTTCACAAAATACAGGACCAATGACCACCACAAATACAGGTGTATATTCACACATCTTCTGTTAACACAGTTTTAGCCAAGGCAGAACTGTCAAGCCTACCTAAACCTGCTTTAAACTCCTCCTCCCTCCCATTAGTGCCAGAGACAGTATTTACAAATCAGTAACCCACGAGGTAAGGGAAGAAGTTCCACTTAAAATTTCATAACTCAACTGGTTTCATGTATTAGGTCAGTCTGAGGAAATGCAGCGCTGCTGAATGGTCCTGCAACACCTGACACCTCCAAGGAGAACAAGTTCCTTAATTCCTAGGGTGTTAGCAGAGGAATCATTTAAATTTATATCAAATTGAATCATTTAAGCCCAGGAATGAGAGGGATTCTGTGTTGACAAAGGTCCCAAGCAGAGCCAGAGGAGTGATTCTAGGAACCAGCAGCTGGCACAGATCAGAAATCTGGTGAGAGAAAACTCAAGCAGGAGCTGGATGTTGTAACATGTTAAAATCCCAGAAACCACAAGCCAAACACAGGCAATTCAGCCACTTTAGACAAGGAGAAGCCCAGCTTGCTGGAACGCTGCTTCTGTGAGAGCCCGTTTAACTCCCATTAGGAGCTGCCTCAGCTCTTTCATCCCTTACCCACATCGTAAGAGGTGTACTTAAACACACACCTTTGCTTGTGCCCTAGGTTTGATCAGTCAAGGCAATAAATACCACCTTTAAATAGACTGGACAGGGTTTGCAGGCCATGCTGGGAGCGACCTGGTTTATATGCACTCATTAAGGTGCATTTATCGATGCACACGTGCGTGACGCCGCTTGGCCGTTCGGAAAGGCAGCAATTAAACACACCCAGCTCTCCAAGCCAGGGCTAGGATGAGACTTTTTCAATAAGGTGGGCCATATAAACTCCATCACACTGAAATATTACTTGGATTTCACTGCCCCTTGCACAGCCAGGAGGAAAAACAGACTAAAGAGCATCAGGAATGGTTAAGAGCAATGACTAAGTCACACCCTTGGTCTCAAGAGCTCCAGGTTGAATTCTGGGGGGTCGCTGAAGAATTCTATTCTCCCATCAGTGCAGGTCACCATGGAGCCAGTGGGAACTCCAGAGGATAAACCATCAGCTCTCTGGCAAAGGAACCTAATTACAACTTCCTCTGGGGATGCACAAAGCTTTTAAGCAGTGCAGCCTAGTTTTATGGAAATGCCACAGGTGCCTCTGACTGATTTTCAGGAAGGTCCCTTGAAGTCAAGCTGTGGCTTCAAAACATGCAGGTGTGCTGAGTAGTGGGGAGAAGAGTGCTACACAAGCTGCTGTGCCAAAGGATGCTCTAGTACTGCAAAACCACTCCCCCACGTGCTTCCTCCAATCTTGAGGAGAATATTCATAATCGGGAAGAAAACAGTAAAACTTTTGAGGAACTCCTAGCACTGACAAGTGGAGAAACAAAAAAATAATCAGAATTAACCCCTTCATTATCAGCCATAGGATTTGAGAACATTGATTGCACATTGAGGTGTTCAATGCGTGGATCAGAGGGATGGGGAAGGTAAAACCACCCTCATCCATCCCAGTCACCAGCACAGGAGCACAAGGGTAAAAGATGCACACGGTTCAGATTGTCAGGCTCCAAGGAGTAGGGTACAAAGAGACAACGTGTGAAGCCAGACCACAGGAAATGCGACCGGAGAGGCGATCCCAGAGGGATTCCTGAGCCGCACGAGCTGCCAGCTGAAGCAGAGCCAAAGTGGCAGCGGGAGACGCTCGCAGCTACCGGTCGAACGTCGGGAGAACTGGTAAGAAGTTTCCAGGAGCTGCTGGAAGATCCAAGCAAGCTGCAGCAAACTGCTTTCCCAGGCTGTGCCCAGCGTGGAAGGGTAAACAGCTGATAAGGAGGAATGTGCTGCAATGGCCCCCAGAGCAGCCAGAACCCCCCTGCTAGCCCACAGCTCAGCCCAAGGACAATTCTCAGTGCCCGTGCCCAGCACACACCTCCCCCTGGACAGTTTTGCCGCTGGCAGTCCAAATCTTGGGAGATTTGATCCAAAGAGGATCTGATGCTGTACAACAGCTGCAAAGAGCTCAGAGCTGAGGAGTTTCTGCCTCAGATTGCAGTTACAGTGCACAAGGAGAGATGCATCCACGCGGGATATCCCCAGACATCAGAATTTCAGCTCCAGCTATTTGTCACAGTAAAACACTTTAAGGCAGCAACATTCTTCAAACTAAAATGACAGATAATATACCATTTTAGAGCTCCAAACCTAGCTCCTCACTCCTCATTTCAATAACTAAGATAAACACTTTATTTAACAGCTGTATTAACAGGTAGAAACACACTTTGCTCCAGAAAGCCAGGCAGGATTCTGGCTTCTGCAGGATTTAAACTCTCAAGATGAATTCCTGGAAATGGGGGGGGGAGGAGAGGAGAGAAACCCTCATTTCTTCTGAACAGAAACCAAGCCCAAAGTCTATGTTTGAGTCTCCAGCTCTGCTGCTTCCCACCCTGCTTACAATTTTGCCACACATAGGAGCACCAGCAGAGCCGAGTGATGCTTCCCGGAGGATGCCACAACTTCTGTCAGGTCTCTGCTGTGGTCGACAGGGGTCTGCAAAAGGAACAGACTCTCAACTACCTCTGGGGCCTCCTGCTCAGTGTCACCTCGCAGCTTTCCTTCCATACCTCAGATCAAGCTGGGATGTGCCTAGAAGTTCTCACAACTCTGGTGAAGGATGAGCCCTTGGGGAGCCACGGCACCTGCAGCTGATCGGAGGGATCAGGAACAAATATCTGAATATTCAGCAGCTTTCCTCCTCCCTCGTCAAGGCCTGTCACTGTTAATGCCCTCCAAATACAAGTACGCCAGTGTGCAGCATTAAGGTGTTTTATCCTGGAATGGTTTGTTGGCAGGGACCTTAACAATCATCCCATTCCAACCCCCATGGGCAAGGGCACCTTCCACTAGCCCAGACTGCTCCAAGCCTTGTCCAACCTGGCTCTTTTAACATGATCAGGACACTGATCTTAAATTTATCTAAACACTTTCCATTTATATTTTCATGGGGGTCTAAATACACATTTGAAGACTCCTTTGGGTCCATTCACAGCTTGCTTTGTTCAGCTGAGGGCTGGATAGGTGTTTACATGACTGCATGAGCTTTCCAGCCTGAGAGAAAGAAAATTAGGGCCTCACCAACCAAACCCATGATTTCAAGCATTGGAAAGGGCTGCCCAGGATAATGGTGGAGTCACCATTCCTGGAAGTGTTTAAGGAATCACTGGATGTGGCACTCAGTGCTCTGGTCTCGTTGACAAGGCGGTGATCAGTCACAGGTAGAACTTGATGATCTTAGAGGTCTTTTCCAACCCAAATTATTCTGGGATCCAGCTCTATGAGCTGGACTGAGGCCTCACGGAAGCACCTGAAGCCACCTTCCTTTCTTATTTTTAAATTCACTATGTTTGTTTTACACACAACACAAGCTGCTCCAAGAGCAACCATCCGACCCTCAAGGCCTCCAGACACTGCCCTGTGTAAGGTTATTACAGTGAATTGGGGTTTAATTATATTTAAATAGTGAAAAGTCAAAGTGCTGCTGCTGTGCTCGCCTCCCTGCCCCTCCATGATCCATTTCTCCCCACTGCCTCCCATGGTTTCCTTGGAAACATATGCAAGCTTAAATTGGATTGACATTCACTTAGTGGACAGATGGAGTTTGCAACAGCCCAGCGCCTGAAATTCAAGGCCGAGCCTTGGGATATGTCACGTTATCAATACAAAAAACACCCCCCAAGCTTTGTGGAAAGGGTAAGGATCACCTAATTATTCAGTAACGAGCTCTGAGGTGGCATCTCAGGAAGGTCAGCGCTCACCCATTGTTCCTGATGAAAGCAGCGGGCTGAGCACGCGACCAGTTTTGTTGGGAGGGAAGGATTTAATTTTTGTTAAGCGCTGAGAAAACAGGGGAGTTCTTAAGCTCATTAGTGGTTTCAGGCAGGAGAACTGCTGCAGATCACACGTGGGCTGAGCATAGACAGTGATGCTCCATCCGCACTGTAATTAAGCCACTTGTATCCAAAACTTCATCCCTAGGCTGAAGTTATTCCTGGTAACTGATGCTGACCCATGGACACCAAGAGGGACAGGGTTTGTATCACTCCTTTACAACTCTAGAGGTGTCAGGACTGCACTTTCAGCAAAGCTAGCAATTTATTCTCAAGTGGGAATTATTTCCTGGGTCCTCTTCCACTACATGGGAAGAAACAGAACTGGGAATAAATGAAAATGGCTTTTTTTTTGGGGTAGGGAAGCTAAACAGTGCTTCCCAACCACATTGTCTGTCCTAACAGGATTGGGAAGGATTCACCTCTTTCCAACCAAAACACAAGGAGGACAGTATAAATCCCAAATAACTACATCCCTAGAGATCCCTGATGAAATCCAGCATCTAGGAGGGACAAGATGACAGAGTTCTTGGGAAGGAAAAGGGGGGCAGCCAGCAGTCATTGCATATTCCCCCTCACCAGGTGCTCTGCCCACCACATGCTTGGTTATTGCAGGGGCCACCTCCAGGTAATCATCACCTCCAGGAATTAGGGACATGCCACAGAGTCAGGGTTATCAAGCAATTTTTAGGGAATAAATCTCCAAAATGACTGGTTTGCTTCTATTGCTTGTGCCATTTGCTGAAACCTAAGGAATTCCCAGGCTGGGGTTTACCCGTCTAAGTCAGGATTTCCATACCTGTCCCAATACCTGGCCTTTAGCCAGGATTTTAAAGAAAATCTTTTTTTTCTGTCTACACGTGATTATAGCTGCCAAATCCTTTTCCTTTACTATCCTGCTCACCTTGGAGAGAGCTGCTCTGTCTCTACTCTGAGCCATTTCCAGCCTTGAATCCTTCCACTGACTTTGGCTGAGCTGAACAAAGGAACAAACCCAAACACGCCTCTTGCATCTGCTTCTTACGAGTTTTTTATTAATTAAAAATAAACCTCCTGCTGCCCACTAGTTCCACAAGCCTGCATCTTCCTGCTTTCTCCTCCTTCCAAACCATCCATATTTATCAATATGTGATTATTGCAGCTTAATCCTCATTGCCTGCATTCCCCCCGGTGCCTCTCCATCCTCCCTCAGCAGAGATCTTGATACTCCTCTCCACCCCGCCTCAAATCCTGCTCTTTTTTCACAGAATTCCCAACCCTGAGCCAGCGAGAACACGCTCAAGTGCCAAGTGCCCTGAAAGAGCGAGCGCTCCCGAAGGGATTTCAGGGATGTGGCCCTCGATGATCCATTTCCAGTTAGGATGCTCGTTAGTTTACCGGACTTGCCGGGGGAGGATGCGAGGGCTGCGAGGATGCTCCCAGCTCCGGCAGCATCCGCCTGCGGCCGCTCGGCCACGCTCCCCGCGGCGCCTGCTCTCCCTCCTGCCTCCAAAACTCAGCTCAACCATCCTTTCCTCGCATCCCGGAACTCCCCGTGTCTCTCCTCCGCTGTCGGTTTAAGCCTATTCCAGGTATTCCGCAGGCACTCGGGAGACACAATGAAGACAAGCACCGGATAATGCCGTGCTGCGGGAAGGCTGGCTGAAGCTCCCGATTTTCCGTGCTTCCCACAGGCCACAGGCAGGAACAATAGAAGGCCAGGCACGGTGTAAGTAGGAAGCAATGCCTGGGATCTCGATGCTTCCCTAGCACTGGGATTTTATTTCAAGGATGATAATTCAGACACCGAAAAATCAGCTGCCAGCAAAGCAGTTTTATTCCAATCAATGCGAGGAAAACGCCTGCTTTTTATTTCTAAGAGCCTCGTAAATAATTTGAAATATTGAGATACAGGCAGCCTCTAAAAGCCAAGATCTTTCATTTTAAAAAAATAAAAATCAAGGCTGCTGAGCTGGAGAGTTTCAAAGCTGAGCGTGAGAAAGCCCTTCAAAAACTGCTGGAAGAACAATGGGTGCCAGCAAGCGCTCCTGTGATGTGCCTTACAAAAGGGGAAAACCTAAAAATCATCATTTTCTTTAGTCATACCTTTGTTTAGGAGAACTGGGACATGAGGAATGCAGCACCCGGCAGCTTGGAGCCCAAGCATCATCTTATTCCTGAGTAGCACACGTTTAACACAAATCCCACCCGCTCCGTGTGCCTTTTCCCAGAGCGCTTCCATCCACAACAGGGCAGTGCCCAGGGAATATAGCAGGAGAAAAATCCCAACCGGGCTGCATCCCCCTTTTCTGGGCAGGGGAAGGAGGGAGCCACAAGGCACATGGATCCCAAAGGCTCCCTGCTCCCAGCATCACCGTGCCGGCTGTGCCATCCCATGGGATGAGCTGACACCCTGCCGATGCCACCAGACCCCTGTCACGGTGGTGTGACAGCAAGCACCCCTCAAAATCCTGGGCTGCCAGTGTCCAAAAGCACTGGGAATTTTAAACGGCGAAGGAAGGAGAACGACAAACCGAGGGATTCCAAGCAGTCCTCAGACAAGGTCCAGCCAAACATGTCTGCTGAAAATGCACCTCTGATCTAAGTCAGAGCTTCTAAAAGAGGTGATAAAAGCGGCATTCCCGGCCGTGCCACGTGGGAAAAGCGCAGCGGCACGGCCCTGAGCACGCCGTGCTCCCGGGGAGTGACACACGTTCCCTCCCCATTTAATAGTGTTTATTTAGCTGCACGCTACCGGCACGGCTCAGACCCCAGGGGGGACTGCCCGGTGCCACCAGGCTCGCAAGGTGTTACATTGCTCATTCCCACATTTTTTTCATTGAAGGAAAGACACATTCATGCGTTTCCCCATCACCAAGCAGCAAGAACGCAGCACTGCCAAATGTGAGCATCACTCAAAAATTAGGCCAAAATCAACAGCGTCCCTTGAATTATTTTTGACCCATGTGGAGTTAACAACCACCCACCCTCTATGGAAGATGTCCTGAAATTTAATATACGTCAAGAATTAGGAGATTGAAGGGAAAACAACTGCTCCTCCAGAGCAGCCATCCTCATTTTCAGCTACTTTTCTCTAGAAGCAGAGCAGCACTGCCATCCCCACTGAGGGGCTTCCACTATGATTTTACTCAAATTATTCTTCAGAAATTATACAGTTGTAATTTTGAGACACCAGAGATTTCACAAAGAGGTTCAGGTTCAGTTCCCTCAACTGACTGCAGTTCGTATATCCTGCCAGCTCTCCATACTCTGATTTTATAGGGGTTTCACCCACATGGCCAGAGAAAAAAAATAACATGCACCAGATCAATTAAACTACAATGGCACAAATATTGACAGGGCAAGAGAACAGGGGCCAAATGAGTTGATTTTAAATCAGATTTATATTTATTTTTCCTAATGATACTCTTGGTTTCTCTTTTTAGTAACTTCCGTCCCTCATTTCACTTCATTGCATGATAAAGTTTTCCAGTGTCTTGTTCTTCTAACTGAAGTGGTTTTTTTTTAATTCATATGAAATATTACTGTGACTCTACTCTATTCATAATAAAGCTTCATGCTAAAATAGCAAATCTGGACAATAACTGGACAAAGTAATGGCATTGTCCCATACAATCTTGTTTCTTTCTGTATTTCAAGAAATAAACCCAGTAGTATTAAATTTAAATGTGTTTTTGTTTTCCCCATTTCAAGGATATCAGGTGCCAGCACAAGTGTGAAAGCATAGAGAGTTAAATCATGATGGTCTTCTTACAGGTAACTCATTCACTCAGAGCAACAGTCTGGCCAGGAATTTGAGTGTTTTCTGCCATTAAATCCATGTTTTTGGTCCCAATAAGAGGAGCTGCCATGCTGGACAGCTGTGAGCATCGCTGAAGGACCCAAAGCCTCCAGTCCTCATCCTGAAGCACAAGGAACAATTCCTTCTGAGCATCCTCAACAAAACATCCCCTGTTCTTCCCTTTAAACGGAGTCTGCATCCAAAACTGTGACGTCTTCCAGCCTCCACACTTTGAGAAATAGCTCAAGACAGCCCAAATCTGAAGCTGGGAATATAACCAGCTCACCTATGAGCTGCTGGAAACAGGCACATAAATACATACTGAGTTCAAGCAGAAGAACAAACCAGAGGGTCAGAGCCCTCGGATGGGGAAAACCCCTGGGATTGTGGCACATCCCTCTCTGTCACAGCCCAGCCACCCCAGCCCTGGCCAGCTCACAGCTTGTATTTGAGGATATTTTCAGCTTTATGACTTCTTTGGGCTGCTTTTTTTTATTTCCCAGTCATCTGAAATGCTGCTTCATTTACTATTAACCAACATGAGAGTTGTGATTTAGTTCGGCTGGTTGGGTGGGATGCCAGGGTTGTTCCACTGTGGCTTCCACAAGGTATATCCTCATGATTAACTGAAATCCCAGAATTAATGAGCTTGGAAAAGACCTCCAAGATCATCGAGTCCAACTTGTGACCAGCCACCACCTTGTCACCCAGCCCAGAGCACTGAGTGCCACATCCAGTCCTTTCTTGAACACCTGGAGGGATGGGCACTCTACCACCTCCCGGAGCAGCCCCTTCCAATGCTTAACAACCCTTTACATGAAGAAATCCCTCCTGATGTCCAAATGGGGACAACTAACTGGGAGATGGAGCAAAAAAAGCCCCACACAGCTCCTTTTGGATGTGATATTTGCACATCTGAGCACACCTTCCCGTTTTTGCAGAGCCAGATCTCATCATTCATTCATCTACTTGAGATCTGAACATGATGCCAAGCAGTGAGAGTGCCTTTGCCTACCATTCCTAATTATTTTTCAATTGTTTACTTTGGACAGATTTGCTGCTAAGGGCTTATTTTCAGTGCTGCAGCAGCACTAGAAAAGCTTTTGCTGAAGGGTGGATTTCTCCCCAAATCATGGCCAGGCGCTCCCTAAATCGGATCTCCACAGACTGGACCAGCACACGTGTCCCACAGAGGCTCTGAGTCACACAACAGCGATTAACACCACCACAGCAAACTAAATTAACCTGCATCACCTAAAACACAGCAAGTACCACCTCAACAGGAGGAAGAACTTTCCATTGAGGGTGGCAGAGCACTGGAACAGGCTGCTGAGGCTGTCTCCCTCTCTGGAGACATTCCAAACCCACCTGGATGCATTTCTGTGTCACCTGCTCTAGGTGGGGATGGTCTCCAGAGGCCCTTCTGTCCCTAATCGTCCCATGACACTGGTAAAAAAGCCAAATAAACACTAAAGCTTCCAGAGTGGAGACAGAAAGGTGATGCAGATGAACTGGCAAGAAGGACAGAGCACCGACATTTAACTGAATGATTCAGTTGGATGAGAACACGTCAGTGACCTCCAAAATAACACTTCTGCCTCAAGACACAGTGGTGTGACCGTTTTTCCCCCAAACCTCACATTTCTAAGTTGCATTTTATTGTTCTGTGCAACTGTCACCATCAACCCCCAGCAAACAAAGCATCCAGAAAGGACCCACTCGCGCAAAGTTCAGGGAATTATTTTCCCCTGCAGGTTTGGCGTTTTCCAGCTGATTTTACACCTATCAGTAGTGCTACAACCCCCTGCTCTGCTCGAGAAGAGCAGCTGGAAAGCAGTTGGAAATGCTGCACTGAGTTCATGAGGAAAACAAACAGAAATCAATGTGCAAATCCAAAACGTCCTGGTAAATCACACTAACACAAGATTTCCTATTGCCAGCAAACATTTAGACAGTTCCAGCTGAACTGGGAACGATTCAGGTAGCCAGCACATGACAAACGTGAAGGATGGCTTGGGATGAATATGTGAGCAGGATATTTCTGCTAAAGCGATCAGCAGCGTGCTGGTATTTAAATCACATTAAGATTTCAAAAGCATCAGTCTATCACGCAGCTCGTGTCACTCTTTCTCACAACCACGAGAACCAGAAGCCTTAAAATAAAACCCCGAGCCCCCCAGAACACTACAGAGTCCCTCAGCGTGGAGCAAGCACTCGCTAATTGTGGCAAACTGATGGACAGATCAATTAACCAGGCGAGCAAAAGCCCGGCAAAGCCTCTCGCTTTGAGGTTCGCCTGCTCCTGACAATGATGACTTCAGATGGAGAGCGAGCACGAGGGGCAGCTGGATTCTTTAAAGCAAAACACAACCAGAACCTCTTTCAGATAAGCATTTCGTGGAAAGAGAAAGGGGAGGGGGAGAGGCAAACAGGATAGATCCCAAACGCTCGTATATTTTAAGTTTTCACGGCTGCTCTTGTGAAAGAGAGGGGATTCCTGTGTCTCCCTGTGCCGGGGCAGGGAAAGGGACATCGGGGTGTGGGTATCCCCGTGTTGGGGCTGGCTGAAGAGCAGGAGCCCAGGGAGCACTTGCTAGTCTTCCCGAGATCTGCCCAGTCACATGTGCTGGCTCCTGCGCCTTGTAGAAGCAGCTGGAAAAGAGGGAGCCAGCGGAGCTGCCTCCATTAGGAGCCACCGCTACACAAAAGGAGAAGAGGAAACAAGCCGTCGGCCACCGGAGCAGCCGGCAGGAAAGAAGAGATGTCCAGAGCCACGGGGAACGCACGGCAAGTGGGAAAAATCACGAAGGAAATGAAAACTGCTCTGCTGTCCCCCAAAGAGGCTCGATGGCACCTGCCTGACAGGGACACGGGGCTCACAGCCCGCCCGGCATCGCATCCTGCAAACCATCGGGAACTCGACGGACTCACCCGCTCAGCCCCCAGGGGAGGGGCTCATCGCTCCGTTTGGGCGTGGGGAGCCCCAAAACACCAACCCCCAGCCAGCCCGTCCTGTGCCAACTCCCGGCCGGGCAGCGCCGGTTCAGCTCCGAGATCCGGAGCGGCCGAGGACAGCGGCGGCTTTCCCTAGGAATCGCCTCCGATCCGGCGATGCCGAGGCGAGCAGCCCCTCGGGCAAGGAGCCCCCCGGGGTCGCGAACCCCGCAACTCCCTCGGGCCCCCCGGCCCGGCCCCGCCGCCTTTGTGCTGCCCGAGCGGCCGGGGCGGAGGAGCCCGGGGGGTTCGGCGGGGCCGATCCGGCCTCGCACCAGTGGGACCGCGCGGGGTAACGGCGGCCCGGCCC
>VZRF01012391.1:113508-144736 GCA_013396875.1 Vireo altiloquus
CCTCCCCTCACGGAGCCCCCCACGCTGCCGCCCCCCGGCCCGTGGCGCGGAATAACCAGGATAACCGGGAAAACCGGGATAACCGCCCCGCCGGGACCCCGGAGGAGCCCCCGATGGCCGCGATTCCCTCACAGGACGGGGGCGTGAGGCGGCCCCGCGCGCCTGTCAGGGACTCTCCCGTGGATCCCTCAGAGGCGCCCGGCACGCCCTCACACTTCCCGGGTGTGCCCGGCGCATCCCGGAGGCACTTACACTTAAACCGAGCCCTGCCTCCAAACTCTGGGAAAGTTGGAAGTCCCAGGGGTCGGGCGGGAGCTCCGCTGAATGCTGCCAGAGAGGAGAGGCACGAGGCAGAGCGGGTTTGAGCGCCCATCATTCCCGCCCCGAGATGGGCACTGGAAAGGCCACGGATACCCCCTGTGTGGTGAGTGTCCCTGAGCAGCCCTGTGAGTCAGCGCCAGGGGAATCTCCCGTTGTATTTTAGGGGGGAAAAGGCCAACAGGGAATTCTCAGGTGTCCCAGAGCTTCCTCACAAACCCGTCCCTACTGGGACACTCAGGTGTCCACGGCTTCCATGGTCTTAGCAACAGGTGAGATATGGCAGCAATGAGAGCAGCTGGAAAACTCCACATTTCCCTCAAAAAATGAGTTTAACGCCCTAAAGCAGACCCAACAAGCCTCGGAAGTTATTTGATCAGTATCTTTAGCAGTACCACAGTTCCCATCACTGGAGCCTCTCCATCAGTTGCAGAATGGGTTTTTCCATAGAATCATGGAATCTGCTGAGTTGGATCCACAGGAATTGAGCCTCACTCCTAGCCCTGCACAGCACAGCCCCCAAATCCCACCATGTGCCTGAGAGCATTGTCCAAACATTTCTTGAGCTCTCTCAGGCTTGGAGCTGTGACCACTTCCCTGGTGAGCCTGTTCCAGTACCAAATTTGTCCTATTTCTTTTAAACTTGGGAAACTGCTGAGAAGGAACAGGCACATGGAACAAGCAATCCGTGGGGGCTCCAGGAGATAAATACAAACATGATGAGGGCGAGACCCTGATGGTCTGCTTAAAATTCAACTAAACTGCAGGAGACCCAAGAGCCTGAAATACTTCCTGCTTTGTTCTGGTGGTCCATAGGGATCTTGCAAACGAGAGCAATATCAGGCAGTGGTATGATTGTTGCAGGATCCAGATGTTACACAGGAGAAGATTGAGGGGAAATTCACTGGTTCCTGAAACAAATACCAGTCATTGGCGATGGAGCAGGGAAAAAAAAAATAACCTTAACAGCTACAGCCCTGAAAGTCCTCAAGGTGCAGTAGGGCAACTCTCCTTAAAAACTCTCTGTTATTGTTTATGAGTTGGACTTGGATGATCCTTGTGTGTCCTTTCCACTTCAGGATATTCTGTGATTATCCCATTTCACTGCTGCCTTTTGGAAATGCAGCCTTTGGATGAGACTTTTCCAGGCTCTATTTAATGCAGCTGGACATTACCAAGAGCCACTCCACGAGCACAAAGGTTCTGTCTGCTCAGACCAGAGCTGCTCCCCACCTGAAAAGCAAAGGCAGCTCATAGTGCTGCTGAATTTTTCCCTAAAAATGATATTTTATTGGAGTTCTTCCCTTTGCTGTGAGTCACAGGAACAGGAGGGAAACCACAGCACTCTGAGATCAGAGGGAGTTCAATTTTGGTGTTACATGGAGCAGTTGTTAGATGTGTTCAAGTGGCTTCCAAAATCTACCACCTCAGACTCCCATAGCTAAACAGAGTGGTATTTGGAGGAGAAGAGTGAAGAATCTGGGAATTCTCAAGTTCTGAAACCACTCTGCAACTCAAGCAGTAAACCCACAGTGTCACAGTGTTCCAGAGGAAAACACTTGGGCAAAATCCATGCTGAAGTTTGATGACAAAAATAATTTAACAGCTCTTTTTTGGGGAAAGTGGAGGTGAGGCCTCCTTCCTTCTTCCAGGTGTTTGGAACAGGAGAACATCTGGACAATGGACAGGTTGAGGATGGGGAACTATGTGCTCCAGAGCTGCATAAGAGTGGGAAGCACAACGGAACCATCTGCAGAGCTCCCTCTCTTTTGAGGAACTAATTTATTCTGAAGTGGGGCCTTTCCTTGTCCCTTTCTCAGAGGGATGAGGGGGAAAAATGGGAAGCTAATTGCTGATTCCAGAACAATATGTCTGTGTGTCTGCCGAGCTCCAGCCTCTGTCAGGCAGGGGCACAGCTGACACACAGCATTTGAGCTTTTTCTCCCCTTATTAACTGGGAAAAACAAACCACCAAAGCCATGACATGAGATCTTCCTACCCCAAATTCTGGCCTGTTTTTTTTGGGAAAAGGGTGACATCCAGGGCTGCAGACTGCCTGAACAGCAGCACAAGGATCTTTGTCCGCAACTCACAATTTGGGCTGTGGGAACACCTTGCTGAGGTTGTACCTCTTGGTAAAAGGGGTTGTAAAGCCCTGCGGCTGTGGGGGAGCTGGGTCAGGAACCAGCAGGGATTAAGAGATTGTTCCTCATTGCACCTCTCACCTCCAGGTGCTGGGATGGGACAGGCACACACAGCTGAGCCAGTGCTACAGGGAAAGAAGGAAAAAGAGGATTTCATCATTAACAGGGAAAACAGGTAAAAGCATTTTCTGACTCTGAGATTCAGGAGTAGAAACTTTATTTGTCCCACAGGAGAATGGGGAAGAGCCCCAGCATCTCACGGTGGGTCAGGCTGGGAGAAGGGTGTTTGCACTGCACAGCCCTCAGGTCAGAGCCCTCTGACCTTCAAGACCAACTGTGGTGAGTTTTAAAAAGTCACAGGAAATCCAAGAGGAAAAATCTCCCAGCAGTGCTGCAAGGACAGAGAAAGGGAACCTGCAGCTCCAGTGTCCATGCTGGCAGGAGGCTGGCAGCACCTCTTTTTAATCCAAGTGTGGAGGCCGTGCATCCCTGGGAACACCAGAGCTTCCTGCACAGCCACAAACCGATGGAAAGCTCCCATTCCACCAGCAGCTTGCAAATAGGCATGGAAGCTTAAGCAACAGCCCTAATCCGAGTAAGCTCACACACTAAGAGCAGCAGTGTGGAGGATCCTGCACCGACTGGTTCCTCGGCTGGGCCTCAGGGAAGGACTTGGCTGCAGGGAAGAGCCCAGCACATCTGTGAGGGGGAGGATGGCCAGCCCCACCTTCCCAAACAGCCTTGTGGCTGCAGATGGGGATAAACCCATCCTTGGGTCTTTATGTGGCCCCTGTCTGGCTGCAGTGACAGGGCTGGCTTAAAAAGTCTTTAATTCAGCACATCTCAGCTGCATCCTATGGGGATCTTGCCTTTTCCAGGCATCTTCCTCACCAAGAAACATCCCCAAATCCAGCTGTGTGATCCTATCCCTCCTGAGGTCTCTGCAGAAAAGGTGCTGGGGCTGCACTGGCTTGCTGGCAAAGAGATGGGTTTTGGTGGTCCCCTCCTTTCCTTCCCCCTTCCAGGGTTAACCCAGTAACTGCTAAAGGCCAAATGAATCCCTGGTGGAGCTCCATGGACTGACTTGGAATTCTATTACACCAAAAGAGCAAATTGGCTGTGAGTGTTCAGGTCTGCAGCAAACCAGCTGTGGTTACACAGGCAGCTTCCTCCGAGATTTCTGTTTAAACATCAGCATTTGCTCATTTTTAGCTGGGTGAAATATTCCCCTTTTTCCATCAGAAGAAGTCAGGAGGGATGCAGGCTGGAGGAGAAGGCTCTGCCAGCAGAGAGGATCTTATTACCTACCTGGAAAAATCCAAATTACTGTATTTGTGTCTCAGGGAATCATCTGCAGCTTTGTGATGCTGTTGCTGCTAAGAAGGTTTAATTAATCATTTATTTTAATTTATTTTAGTTTTAGAAAAGATCATGTTGTTTATATTTGATATTGTCCATGAAGCAGCAGTGCCAAGGAAGTTCAGCAAACGAAAGGGGTTTGCTGTGTTCTATTTCTTATTTCACCTCTCATCTTAACAGGTTAAAGTGCTTTAGTAAGGAATATATAATAGATATAATACATGTAATTTATTGATGGAGGGGAAAAACAGAGGGACAATGAGAATAGCTCAGTGGGGACCAGCACAGTCAGGAAATGAGACTGGATTAAATTAAAGCAGAAAATCACAGGACTAAGAGTTAAGAACATCTCTGAGCGTTATGGTGGATGGAGGTCAATGTGTGTGCTTCAGTACATTGCAAAATCAGGATTAAAAGCAAGGACTCTGCTTTATGAGCTGGGCTGTGGCAGGGAGTGACAAACTCACATGCACAGGAAGGATAAATGTCCTGCCTTGTGTTCCCAAGGTAGCCATTCTTTTATGAAGTGTGATTCACAAAACTAGGGAGGCTGAGGGGATCTCAATGCAAAACACATGTCCCAGAAAGCCAGGATGGGAAAGCAAGTAGCAATTATGGGACCATCTGTGCTGTGGGATGGGCTGTGGCAAAACCAGCGCTGGTCCTTCGCCCCTCTGTGGGTTGTTGGGCTGGGGCAAACACTTCAGCTGTGGTCAGCTTGGAAAAATCAGTGGGAACAAACCCATGGCTGTTTGTTCAACTCCTTGCACAGAATTAATACAGGAAAAACCTAATAAGAAATCCCAAAGGCACCACTCAGCCAGTCTGCATTTCCAGAGGAAACAGCTGCATCAGCAGGAAATCATCTCTCTTTTGTGTCCCTCAGGTGGGTGGGAGCTCGTGCCAGCACACGGACATGGGGACAGGGACATTCCTCAGGGGGGGAGATGTGTCTGCTCCTTCACACTCCTGCCAGCACAGGGATGCAGGGACATTCCTGTTTTCCTAATGTGAGAAGGAAATGTCACTCCTGGATGTTTTACCCTCTCCTTGTCCCTAAGCTCCCAAAGATGTCCAGTACCCTGAGGCTCACCCAGAGTCCCATTCAGAGATGTTTTCAGCCCCGAGGATTGTTTTTCATTCCTTACTTTAGCAGCTGGAGGCAAGATCAGCACAGGGAGGAACTAATATCTCTGTGGGCTTTTTGTGGGACATTAGGAAAAGCTCCAAAATCTTCATTAAGACAGTAACAACATCTCAATGTTGGGGGAAAATATACACACACATCTGTTAATCCTCTGCCTCATCCCAGGGGTTGAGGGGTGAATTTGGGCTCAACACTCACAGTCTGAAGCTGCTGCATCTCCATCCCTTCTTGGCCATAGATAAGGCACCCAGTGGGAAGGTTTGGAGTTTTCCTGTGCAAATCTCCCTCTTAGGGACATGGTTTAGTGGTGGCCTTGGCAGTGCTGGAGGAATAGTTGGACTCGATGGTCTTAAAGGTCTTTTCCAACCTAAATGATTCCATGATTCTATGATAATCCTATTAGCATTAACATGGGCTGTGTGGCTAAATCCCCACATTCTGCACAGAAATTGAATCCCTGAGGGGTTGGCTTAAAATAACAAATACTCAGAAAGGGAGAGATGGGAGCAAAGGAGGGTTTGTCTGGCTATGGTGTCTCCTATGGGAAGTAATTCAGGCAGTGCTCAGGGATTTGGAGCTGCTGTGGAGTCATCTGGGCTGGTGATGGATCTGGAGATGTGCAATTGGCTGGGGAAGATGCTGTACCTTGGGTGTGCAGCACCTCAATGATTTTCTTTCCTACATCTTTCCCCACTCTTTTTTGATAGCAGTGAGAGAGAAAAAAGAAAGGAAAAAAGGAAGGGTCAGCCCAGTATTTCCTTGAGACTTTGAAACACAGGATGGGTTTTGAGGGACATGCTGCACAGGGCTGTCAGATCATTGAGCAACAGCTGGCGCTGTGGAGAGAGCACAGAAAAACCCTGGTGCAGAGACACCATAGCAGGGGAGGAAGAGACATGCTCAAAAAGCTGGAAAACAGGCAGAACCACCACAGCCATCGATGTTGAGGTTCTGTCCACCTGTCCAATGGCAGGATTTTCCCATGGGATGGAGTGAGGGATGACAAGGGTGCAGGACAATGGGGGAGCTGCTGCAGAGGAGGATGTGGGTCCCCCCTTGGGCTCAGCCACAGGTTTATCCCAATGTCCTGGCTGCTACAGCCCTTGCAAAAGCAGTCATTAACCCACATATCCTCATTAGATCCTCACGTGAGGACTTGTAGTCCACCAAAGTATTCCTGCAATGTGAAGATTTCTGCTCTTTTGAGATACAAAGGTGCCTGGAGTAAAGGGAACTTTAATTCAGGAGACCCTGGATGATAGTGATCACTCTTGGCCTCACATTTAATGAGCAGTTTATTCCTCAGAAGTGTCCATGAAGTGAATGGTGGCACAGCCTTGCTCCTGTCCCAGCTCAGAAACCCCCAACGGGTTCGCACTCAGCCTGGAAACCAACCAAACTCAAACAAAGTGGGTTGTTCATACTGTTTGGACAGAGCCTTGGATCAAAACCCATTTATTCTGCTATTACTATTCATTATTCCCTCCAGTGGTACCCTGGATGTTTGAGCTGGGATCTGCTTAATCCTGTAAAGCCCAGCTTCTCCTCGTGCCAGAACGGGGAACAAAGTTATAATTCTCCGTTCGCAGCCTCCCAGGCTGTTGCCATGGGAATGATGCAATGTTCCCAATTCCTGGGGCTGCTCTCCTGCCAGTTCAGGTAGGAGAAGCCACTTTCCCAAGGGAAGAGTGCCCTGGATTGAGTGCTCTGCTTTGACAATTAGCCAGGGAAGTTATGGATCACTCCATCAAAGTGACAGCTCCGCACTTGCAGGGATCTGGTTTCTGAATTGGAAATGAAGCCCTGGGCAAGCCTGGCTCACTGGGGGTACCTGGAAGTGCTGGATCTGTACCTTGGGGTCCTCAGGTAATGACAGTCCTGCTGACCCAGTCCACCCTGGGTTTGTCCACTTTACAGCCTTTCCCACTATTGCTCATCCCCATCCAGGTCACATCCTGCTGTCCCAAACTCCTCACCCCTAGTGACACCCCAAAACAGGCTTCTGTGCCTGGGCTTAGGCAGGATCTAGAGGAGACTTTTGAAGTACAAAAATCCCCAGGGGGTGCTGAGGATGCATTTGGATGTGCTGTGGTGTGGTAAGAACATCCCAAATTTCATCTGAGAGCTGCAACCCTGATAAATCCTCCTTAATCCACTACTGTGGTCAGAGATTGCCCCAGCCCTGCCTCATCCCCAAAACCAGGGGGAATTAGGACACTGGTCTCCTCAGAACACTGGTATAGGTTCCAGCCAGCCCTCATCCCATAAAAGCACCTTTCTGAGTTCATGGGAGGAAAAGTTGCTAAAAAGTGTCACTTACGGTGTAAAGTTCAGTTTGCCCTATGAGAATCCAGAGCTTTCAAAGCTTAAATGGGGAATAAATCATGCCCTGATGGAAGCCTTGTCCAAACCTGCAGAGATAAAACTGGTTAAAAGTCACCCTCTTTCCCCCCACCCGTTTTCCTTCTATAAACCAAATAAAACTGAAGCCCCAAACCCTTGGAGATGGCTCCTCCCTTCCTCCTATCCTTGACACTTCACAGCCTAACCTGAAAATTCCATCAGTGCATGTTTACTTCTATGCTTTGCCCTAAATTTGGGTCTGAGTGGATCATCTCTGTACCAAATCTCATTGTGCTGTTCTCTGTCACATTGGAATCCTGGACTGCCCAGATTGGTGCCTCTTCACCCAGTGCTGAGGGTTGGTGGTGTCCAGGCAAGTCCCTCCTGCTGCACAGGGACTGGATTCGGAGAGCTGACTGATCCCTCTCTTTAAAACAACACCCTTTTTTCCAGGGAGAATGCAGGGGACCAAACAGGGGGCTGGTGTGGTGGGAAGCTCCTCAGAGCCCTGCCAAGGCTGGAGCTTGGCTGTGCCTTTGGGACAGAATTTTCCAGCAAGCCGTGCAGCACAGCTTACCTGTGTCCAGCCCAAACAGCCTTGTTTCCTTCCAATTATGTCATACAAGATCTAAAGCCTTTCTTAAGTCAGGATATGTCCCATTTGTGGTGGCTTCTTCATCCACACATCCAGATTCCTCAGCAAAGAGGGGAATTCTCTGTGTGACAAACCCACACTGGATCTTTTATCACTTGGTTATCTGCCAGGTGCTTCAACAGATCTAAAACCCCCCATACTCCAGAAGCTTCCCAGGCATCAAAGCACAGCCGAGCACTAAATAATCCCCCTGGTCCTCCTCTTAACACTTGGGAAGAAGAGTAGGAGTTATCTCCTCCTCTGTAGAACAGGATGTCTGATGGCTCAGAAATTGCTGGATCCTGAAGCTCTTCAGCATCATCAGTGCCAGATCCAGAGGCACAGAGGTCTCTCAATTCCCTGTAACCTCCCCAGCCAGCCCCCTGCCCTCCCTCCTGCTTCTCTATCCCTCCGACCCAGCTCCGTGCGATGATGGAAACTGGGTTAATAGATGAAAGAGGAATTGCTAAAGCAAATATTTTCTTTCCAAAGCTCTCTTCATTAGCTAAAAACACAGGGAACTGCTGCGGATAACCAACGTGTTTTAGAGGGTTGTGGCTCTGTGGTGAAAGCAGGGATTGGGGACACATGGATTTCTGATTTTTTCTTAAAGCCAGCATTGCTCCAGCACCTCATCCCTACTTTGTAGCCCATCCCTAGGGCTGGAGAGGGAGCTGTGGCACAGCTCCTGCATGATCCCTTCTTCCCACAAGCATGGCTGGGGTGGAGGATATAATTAAATCCTGATAATCCCAATTTGATGGGCAAAGATGCCTTCAGGCACCTTTCAGGGGACACATCACCTTTCAAAAACAACCCTCTGGCCAGAAAAATTTTGTGGCAGCAGCAGTGGAACAACAAAACCCAAGGAGCAATGAGCATGCGATGCTCCCCTCACTTTAACATCCACCTAAGAGCAATGGTGATGTAAAAAATCCCCCCCAACCTTTGGGAAAAGGGAACAAGCATGTGATTTGAACACCTGAGGGGCATTAAATCCCCAAGAGCTTTCCTGGCGTCTCTTATCCTGAGCTGGAGCTGGCTCACCAACCCACCTTTTCCATGATTATAATCCTTAATTTCTGATTTTGCCACCTGCACTATGTTTCATGAAATTTTAAAGCTAATGCTCTGCCAAACCCAAATGGCAGCAGAGCAGATGTTTAAGTGCAGCCAAGGATGAATAAATTATGGGGCTCGTGGCTGTATGGTGAAGGAGGGAGAGGGTGGATGGCTCCAAATAGGGAGTTAATTGATTTAAATGACATTGTCCGTTGGAGTCACCTGGGATCAGCTCTTTGGGCACAGGCAGAAGAGATGCAGCAATTAAAGATACTGGTCTGAGGAGAGCAGTGACCTGCCTCTACATGAAGATTGGGCTCAGCCTCTTCTTTTTGGCTGTTCTGTGGCTTTTCTGCCTCTTTATCCCACCTCAATATCAGGCAGGGAAGGAAAATAAAGCTGATTTTGCTCTTAGTCCACCTATAGCAGAAATGAACCTTGCGTGGGTTATCCTGAGGCTCTGAGAGGGAAAGGAATATGCTGAGCATTTAAAACACCTTTAATTTCATATAGAAAGGCTTAATAATCATTGATGGTTGGACACCAAATCCAGACCCAGAAGCACCAAACTGCATTTTTTAATCACGAGATGGGTCAAAAATGATGGTGACTCAGGAGCCCACAGGATTTTTGCTCTTTTCTGCTACAGACAACCCTGGTGACCTTGGGCAAGTTACCCCTTAGCACGGCCCAGTCCTTCTGGTGGGGTAAATGCTTACTTGGCAGGGGTAAATAAATTCCCTTGCCAAACCCATAGCTGCCATGGAGGTAAGCATTCCCTGGAATCCCGAGATCTTAATCCATGAAGCCTCTCTTCCCAAGGGATGCTGTAGCTGGTTCTGCCCTGTGCCCTTCCAAGGACCTGAGTTTTGGGGTTTCAGTGCCACCCTTGCCCTCACAAACCAGAGTCCAGGGGTGGGACTTGCCTGAACTTGCAGCAGTTTTTGCATTTCACCAAAATTAGCTTTTTTGCCACTCAAACCAGCCCTGCTGGAGTGTGTTGGCTTTTCAATCATCTGCCTGTCTGTGGCTCCTGATGGCTTCCTGGCATGATCTCCATCTGGTGCTGGATCTCCTTCCAGTGCACCCTGGCTAGGGAGCTAAGGCAAATCAAGCAAAAAGCAGGAGGCAAAGGATTCCTGCCCCTGCTGAGGATTGCTCTGAGGATGTTCACCTCTGGCCAGACCCAGGACTGGCAGCAGAGGAAGGGGGACCCAAAGTGCTGCCAGCAGCAGTTTTGGGGCATTCAGGGGTGCTGAGGTTCTGACCTGCGTGGAAAGGACACCAGGCAAAAAGGGCTTAATCCTGCCTATGGCTCCCAGGAGATGCTGCCACGGAGAAAATAGAGATGAAGGAGGTTTTCTAAGAACAAAAGCAGCCTGTGGAAGCTGCAGGAAGACTTCCAGTTTTCCAAGACATGCTTTGTAAGTGTACAGGAAGGTGGGTGCTCCTGTGTGTTGTGATGCAGCTGCCTCTGTGGGGGAGAAACCAGTACCAAGTCCCAGGCGGATACTGGCTACTCCCGTGGGCACAGTCATCCCGGCAAAGGGAATGATGTCTCATCTCAGCAGGGATCTGAGAGCCAGGGCTGCCTCCAGAGCAGGAGATGGTCCCCATAAAGATCCAGGAAAGACCTCACCAGCCTCGAGTTCCACACACTCTCATGGTCCCACGAGGAAGCTCTGTGGAGCCGTGTTGCAAATGCTGGCTCTTGGGAACAGCAGCCCCGAGCAAGCGTGTTCAGCGCTGACATGACGCCAGCTCCTTGGGGAAGTGGGAATTGGGGGAGCTGCACGGAGGCTCCCAGTGCTGGAAGCTTCAGCTATGCCCAAGCAAAAAAAAATCATCCCTGGGGATTTCCTGAGTGTGTCTGGCCAGCAGGCATGGGGCCAGGCCATCCCCTCTGTGCAGCTCCCTATCCTCATGCCAGCAGGAACACCCGGGTGCTGAATGACAGTAGGGACCCCGCTGGGCTGCAGAGATAAAAGATAACCATGTGCTTTTCTCCTCTGCATTGGACTGACCAGGCAGCTACCACTCTTTCCTTCAGGCCACCGCTGGGCTTGTTGTCTCTCAGAAGAAGCTCCAAGTTCTGACACGAGGCACAGAGAGGACACAGGCTGTGTGTTTCCTAATGCCCCTGGCACAGGTTGGCTCACAGGAGGAACATCGATCCAGTACAGCCCCTTCACCCTGCAGACACCCAGGGCACGTGGATTATTTCCATCCAGCCAACAGCTGCAGGAAAACATGCTCACTCCTGCCTCTCTTATGGGAGGCAGCTGCAGCAGAGGGCTGGAAAATCCCTCTCTGGGCAGTCCCAGCTTTGCCACCAGACAGCCCCACACAAGAGGGGGCTGTGCTTGTGCCAAGCCCCTCCAGTCAGAGAGACACCCTTCAGAAACTCCCTCTTCTCTCTCTGCCCTGCCCCACATGGGCAGTGCTGGGGGCAGAAGTGGTGCTCCATGGATGAGCTGAGCAGGGTGATTCAGTGCTTGTTGTACAGTCCAAAGAGCAAGGTGCCTCAGCACCTCTGGGTGACAATGCTGAGTGATCCAAGTGTCACTCTGATCCTCTGCAGGGCACATCTATCTGTCATTGTCCCTACCAGAGCAGGCACTCTGAGCAGAAACTGCAGGATCAGAGAATCCCAGAATTATTTAGGTTGGAAAAGATATCCAAGATCATCCAGTTCAACTGGTGACCAATCCCCACCTTGTCAATCAGAACACTGTGTGCCAGGTCCAGTTGTTCCTTGAACACCTATGGGGATGCTGACTCCACCACTTCCATGGGCAGCCCATTATAGTGCTGGACGACTCTTTCCATGAAGAAATTCTTCCTGAAATGGACCTTTTCTCCTGCCTGGGGGAGAGCAGTAGCCAACGCCTGGATGTCCTGCAGCAGCCCTGCTTCAGTTTTGGGTTTGGTGCAGACATCATCTCCTGCCCATTGTGGCAGCTCAGCGCTGGAACGCACAGGGTAGTTTGGGCAGAGCTTACGGTCTCAACCTCCTCAGCCTCTTTAGAGGTTCAGGATCATCCCGTTTCTCCTGGATGCCTTTGGAATGACAGATCCTCAGGCAGACCCACACCTCCGGGTCTGCCCGGAGCTCCACGTGCCAAGGGGGAGCCGGCTGCCGTCCCCCCACCGCCAGCTCCCTCCTCCCGCTGGCACTGGGCCGCCTGCCATTTCCCTTTGGCGAGCACGCTGCTCCAGCCTTTTTTCCCCCATTCAGGCTGACAACTGGGCCTCAGCATCAGCTGCTTGTTGCTCAGCATCAGCCTTTCAGCAAACAGCAGGTGCAAGCGGGGCGACCCTGGGCTGCGCTACAGTAATCCCGCAGCCCCCCCGGGCCTCCCTCGCACAATATTGTCCCCTCGGCTCAAGAATGTTTTTGTCTCCCCTTCACAGTTGTGAATTCTTGTATAGATTGAAAAGAAATCTCTTTCTAATCTTCCTGCGGGGCCGTGGCTGGGAGGAGCGGGTGCCTCGCTGCGAGGGGAGCGTGGCCGGCACAGCTGTGCTGGAGGAGCGGGCAGCTGCCGGGCAGGACGCAGGGACAGAGCGGCCAGGACGCAGAGATCGCGTCCTCTCTGCCTGCATCCTTGACAGCGGATACGTGTGGCTCCGTGGGCTCTCACTCCAGCCTGGGAAAGAAACCGACTCATCACCCACATGTGGGAACGCGGAGGTGACACAGCAGCAGGTTCCTGCTCCAGCAGCGGCGTTGAACCGCAGCGAGCGCTGCCCGCAGCTCCCGGGGAGGCTGAGGCAAGCGGGAATCTAAACGCACAGAGATTTTGAATAACACTTCGTGCTGGGCTGCAGGAGGGAGGCTCGTGAACAGGGATGGAGCATCACCGCAGGGCTTGGCTTCAGCACATTTCTGTACAGTGAAATCAGGACGCGATGACACTTTCGTTATGTGTCACCCTATACTGAAATTGCTCAAAGCCCAGCACGGGAGGGAAACATCCTCCTTCCCATAGGTTACCAAAGCCTCCTTTCCCCTCATGGACCAGCTCCACAGGCAAGAAACCACATCCTCTGTCCCACATACACACAAGCACACCACACATGCTCCCCACTGCTCTGAAAGCGGCCCTCCCCTGGGACAGGCAATGGGACAGAGCAGGAGACAGAGGGGCTTTCCAGGGAGCTGCTGAGAGGGAGCCAGTGGTCTGGCAATGCAGTAGACTGGGAATCCCACCTGGCAGCCCCAGCAGGACTCAGGACATCTTTTTTGGGCGGTAAACCACTGCACCCAGGTCCCTGTGGGGGATCGGGGGGAGCCACCGCCTTGATGGAGGTGCTGTGCAAACATGAGTTCCTCTCCCACATCCTGCCCTTCTCGGTGTGGTTTGACCTCTCTTGACAAGGCAAGATTTGCTTTAACCACAGCCCAGCCCCATGACGAGGCTGTGACTCCCTGGGTAGATGGGCTGTAAGCCCGGTTGGCCCCATGGACCCTCTGCAGCAGTTTTACCTCGCGGATTTTAACACCATGTCTCTGGTGTGTTCACAAAGCAAACAGCTCCCTCACTGTGGTGGGCAGCTCCACAAACACAGCCTCTGTTTAACCTCAAGCTGTATCCAAGACTGGAAGGAGCCATGGTCTGTTCTGCCCTGAGAAGCATGAGGCAGAACACCAGAGGTGTCCCAGCCCCTCTTCCCCACCACTTCCCTTGAGTTTCTGGATCAAACACTGGCAGTGCCCCAGCTCAGTGTGAGCCCAGCTTTTATACCACAAGCTGATCATCGAGTCTGACCTGTGCCTGATCCCCACCTTGTCATCCAACCCAGCACTGAGTGCCATTGTCTAGTTGTTCCTTGCACACCTCCAGGGATGGGGACTCCACTACCTGCCTGGACAGCCCCTCCAATGCCTGACCACTCTTTCTGTAAAGAAATTCTTCTTTATATCCCACCTGAACCTCCCCAGTGCAGCTTGAAGCTATGCCCTCTCTTCCTGTCCCTAATTGAACCTCATTCCAAATCCCACACTGCTGAAATAAACTGTTACCTTGTACTGGGTTTGCATGGCCAGGTTTTGGTAGCTGGGGGATTACAGGGGTAGCTTCTGTGAGAAGCTGACAGGAGCTTCTCCCATGTCCAGCAGAGCCCATTCCAGGCAGCTCCAAGATGGATGTGCTGCTGGCCAAGGCTGAGCCAATCAGGAATGGTGGTTAGACCTCTGGGATAACATATTTAAAAAGAAAAACAACTTATTAGGCAGATGGAATTGGGTCCAGAGAAGAGTAGGGTGAGGGTGAGTGAGAGGAACAGCCCTGAAGACACCGAGGTCAGTGGAGGATGGGCAGGAGCTGTTCCAGGCACAAGCTGAAATTCCCCTACAATCTGTGGTACAGAGCATTGTGGAACAGGTTGTCCTCCTGCAGCCCATGGAGGGCCATGGCTGTGCAGAGATCCACCTGCAGCCCGTGGAGGACCCCACACTGGAGCAGGGGGATGTCTGAGAGGGGGCTGTGAGCCCATAGCAGGCCTGTGCAGGGACCTGCAGACCCANGCCCATAGGAGGCCTGTGCAGGGACCTGCAGACCCATGGAAAGAGGAGCCCACACTGGAGCAGGTTTCCTGCTGGGATCTGTGAACCCGTGGGGGATCCACCTTGGAGAAGGCTGTGACCGAAGGACTGATCCTGTGGAAGAATGACCCATGGGTTGGACACACACTGGAGAAGTTCATGGAGAGCTGTCTCCTGTGGGAGGGACCCCACCCTGGGGCACGGGAACAACTCCTCTCCCTGAGCAGTAGCAGAAACAACTAGTGATGAAGTGACTGTAACCACCATTTCCGTCTCCCTGCGCTGCTGCGGGGGGAGGAGTTAGAGCAGGGAAGGAGGGAAGGGTGGGGAGAAGATGTTTTTAAGGGGTTTTTTGCCTCTCATGGTCCTGCTCTGATTTTGTTAGCAATAAATTCAATTAACATCTCTGCTTCAAGACAGTTTTCCCTGACAGTTCTGGGTGAGGGATCTCTCCCGATCCTTATCTCACTCCATGAACCTTTGTTATATTTTCTCTCCCTGTCCAGCTGTGGACAACAGTGATAGAGAGGCTTTGGTAGGTGCCTGGCATCCAGCCAGGGTCAACCCACTGCATACCTTCATGAATAACTCCCCCTGCTCTCCATGCCTTCTCTGCTCAGTGGCCAGCCAGCTGCAAACAGGGCAAGGATCCTGAAAAACAGGGAAGATGCAATGCATCCAGCCCTGCCACCAGCCAAAGGCTGTCAGGACTTTGATGGACAATTTCCATCACATATCCACAGCAGACACCATTTGGATCATATCCAGAGGCATGGCCCCCTGTGTTTTCCCTGTTAGCTCTGCTGCTCTCCAGAGGAGGCCTGAGGCACAGCCCACATGATCTCTGTAAATGTATTTCTTTTAAATGAGAATTATGGGGAAAAGCTGTGGTTGGGAAGAGAGATAGGCAGGGAAAGCAACATCGTAGCTGTTGCTGCTGCCAGCCTGGATGTGCTTTCATGGGTACCAGAGCCTTCACTTCCCCTCTGCTGGGACCCCCCCAGGAGCACAGGCCACAGCAAAAGCTTATTTTATTAGCATAGTATAAAGATTAACCCCCTTTTCCCCAAAAAAGCTCTCCCATCCCTTTCCCAAGGCAGCTGCTGTGGAAGGGAGTGAGATTTGAGTAACACAACCCTGCTGAGGATTTATGAATCTCTCCCTGCCCCTGTCCCCAGACTTGTTAGATATTGATTCATTTTACCTTCAACTCCAAGATGCTGATCAGCCTGGAAAGCGAAGGCATTATTTATTATGTGTATTAAAAGCAGACCTCTCCAGTGCTGAAGGACCGGTTTAAAAATCTCTGGGTTGCTTCCACCTTAGAAAACCCATCTTTAAAAATCTGAATCTCACATCAACCTGTCACAGCTCTGACACTCCCAAGAAAAGTTCCTCTGGCAGGAATGGATCTTAACAGTGATCCAGGAATAATTTTTGTGATATAACATAAATGTCTGGTCACATAACTAAATTCTTACATCCGTGTACAGCAATGCACTGAGTGTTTCCTGCATGAAGTGCACCTCAAGGTTCACTTCCACAGCATTTTCAGATGCAGCTCAACAAGATATGCCTGGCAGGGCACCTCTGTCCACCCTCTTGTCAGAGATTTAGGCTGAAAATTACACCCTGGGACACTTCCTGAGTGACAGCCACCCAAGGAGGCTGGAAAAAGATGAAGTTTTGGAGGAAGATGCTACCACCAGGACTTTAGAAGCTCTTTATGACTATTATAAACTCTTGGTAACCTACCTGGCAATTCAGGAAAGTGAACTGTCTTCAATCTGTGGCATTTTAAAATTCTGTGTTAGTCTACTGTCACCTGGTACAGACAGGTGTCGACTACAACCAAAAAATACACACAGTTGAAGGTGAGTTTTGTTAAAACTGCTGGGAGCTGCCTACATGGCAACTGTTTAATTAACTGTTTAATCACGTTTCCAGCAGCCCATTTTGATTTGTGATTCACACTTAAAGGCTGGCAGGATGCTTTGCGATTTCCTTTAAAAAGCTGGAGAAGCCCCAATTTGCTGGACACAAGATGCACTGAGATCACTCACAAACACATTGCTCAGCTGCCCGGAGGTGGAGTGTGAGGACAGGCTTGGCCAAAACAACAACCTTCAGAGGGAACCAAACCCCAAAGAAGTCAGTTCTTTCTGCCTGCTTCATTCGTGGATGTCACAACACAGCTCGGACGTGTTAACTGTCCCCAGAGTGATGGGTGGTGACAGCTCTGAGGGAATGACCTGGTGGGAGCAGTCAGTCAGCGCAGCAAGGACTCAGGCCTGCACCCAAATAACTCCAGAAGCAGCCGGAACAGGAAATGAAATCTGCAAATAGGAAAGGAATTCTGCAAAGAAACACACATGGGATTTAAGGAGGTTTTAGGAATCAGCACTTAAAGCACTGCTTGTGCACAGATGATTTCGAGCGTTCATGATAGCAGCCCCACGATGTGGTTAGTGTCAAGTTCCCACAATGGAAGGTATTAATCCCACTGGAAGGTCACAGCAGGAAGTTTCACCTTCCAATGGCAATATGCTAAATTCTAACTGTATAATGGCACTCAGGGCTTTTTGGAAAGAACAAATTGTTCCCTCATTGTCCATTTTGGTGAGTTTGGGTTGACTTTCAGTGTGCAGGAGTGGCTGCACACCCCTTGCCAGCCTGCCTGGTGGGGGGATGAACCTCTGCCTTGCAAAGCTGAGAATTTCCAGCTCATGAACAGCATGAATCAGGATGATCAAAAAAGAGAAAAAACACTTTTCCTTCCATGTACCCTCTGATTCATTTTGTCCAAGCCCAGTCCAGCAGCATCTGTTCCCAGAGCAGGCAGAGGGGACTCCACAAGCGATGATGCTGGAATGGCAGGCAGGAAGAAGCCAAGTTGTGCGTTCCAGACTCGTGGTCAAGGCCTCGTGGTGGTCACGGTGCTGTCTCTGCACAGGTGGCATTACTTGAAGGTGGCGTTGAAGGCCCTGCCGATGATGAGCCTGCGCACCTCGCTGGTGCCCGCCCCGATCTCATAGAGCTTGGCGTCGCGCAGGAAGCGCCCCATGGGGTAGTCATTGATGTAACCGTTTCCACCTGCCACCCAAAACAAGCTACAAGTCACTCCTTGTCCCCAGTTTCAGAGTTGAGGGTGGGACAGCAGAGGGAAATGCTCTTGGCTCTGTCCAGCCATCAGTGACTCACCCAGGCACTGGATCCCATCCAGGGCCACCTGCGTCGCACACTCTGCCGAGTACAGGATCACTCCGGCACAGTCCTACAGGACAGTCACAATGGGACAGTCAGGAAAGGTGTCTCCTGCCTGTCTCCAGTCCCTGTGCTGCCCTCACCCTGCCATCACTCTACAGATACCTGCTAAGAACCCTGAACTACTTGATCTCAAAGCACAGGACACTGCACCCTCCAGCAGTGTCCCTGTCACTATAGAACACTCATGGCAGGCCTGTAAAGGCCACATGAAGACAGAAGAAGGAAAAAAAAATAAAAAAGTGCACCAGATAAGCTGGTCTCTCACAAAGACCCATCAATCCCCCGGGAGACCAACGTGATTTGCTTTGGAATGCAGAGCTCTGTGCTCCCACTGTTAAACACTCGACATCCTCTTCTAATAGAGGTGTGGTGACAAGTGGAGGTGACAACACCTCTAACAACTGCTACAGCACTTACAACAGCCAGGACATCTCTCTGGGCTGCCAATAAACACCTACTGATGCTGCCAAATCTCTTGCCTTTTAAAAGGAGGCTTGCTTTTAATTTGTGAGTGAAAAAAGTACTTTGGGTGTGAAAAAAAGACCCTTTGAGCTGTGAGGACTCTAACTGCACAGAGGCTGCCCCCAGCTGAGGCTCTGGGACTGGAGGAATTGCCCCAGGACACACAGCCCAGGTGGGAGTTGAGCTCACCTTGGCGTTGAAGTGGCCCTGGTCACAGGCTTTGGCCACGTTGTAGACGTACTGCCGGCATGCCATGAGCCGTGTGTACATATCTGCCATCTTGCCCTGCATGAGCTGCACAGCCCAAAGACAAGGGATGTTAATTAAAACAAGTGAGGGGGACCACCCATTCCCCAAAATACCTCAGAGAAACTAGATACAGGAGACATGGACCCAGCAGACATGAGGGAGCTGGAGGTTCTGCTAATTCACAGACCCCTAGATATCAGCCACAGTCCCTCACCCACCAACAGCGACCTCAGGGGAGCAGGCTCAGAGGTCTTTCCACCTTCTCACCACATCACAGAATCCCAGGATTTGTTGAGTTGTAAGGGACCTTAAAGTTCATCCAGTGCCATTTCCTTGCCTTGAGCAGGAACCTTTCACTAGCCCAGGTTGCTCATTATCACAGCCCAAGCATAAAGACCAGGTGACCTTCTCCATGCCCCCGCCATGACAAAGCTCTCAGTCTTCTCAGTTTTAAAGAGAAAAGAGGACTTAAAATCCCAGTTCCTTTTCTGCCTCACCTGGAAGTGGCCAATTTTCTGTCCAAATGCTTCTCTGACATGCAGGTATGGAATTGCATGGTCAAGAACAGCTTGCATGAGCCTAAGAAGAGCAGAGGGAAAAGGGAAGCAGCAGAACTATTAATTAATAACGATTTAACTTCAGAAGTGTAACCCAAGGCAAAAAGGTTCTCATAGCTAAAGTGATATCCTGCCATCTTCCTACAGCTCCACTCAAACAAGGCTAAGAACAAAATCCAAAGGTCCCATATTTCTTCCTAGTGCTCATTTGGGACATCCTGTGAGAAGGTCTGGCCTTTTAACTCAGAGGACTGAGACTTGAAGAGCTTTCTCACAAACATAGTTAGGACAGTTTGTGCTGCCTCTTATCTCCAGAGCACCCCAACTCAAGGAGCACCAGCCAATACCATAAAAAAAAACACAGGTAAGAACAAGGAGGGGAAAAAAATCCTCCTCCTGCTTTGTGGAAGTTGGTCTTTCCACATGAGGATTAGCCCAAAGAGACCACTCAGGAGGACAAAAGGACTGTGGGGTGCCAATAATTACTGGGGAGCTTAAGAATTGAATAAAGAACAAACCAGTTTGTGATTCTCAGGATAGTGTGTTTAAGGAATTGGTAACACAAATGAGCTGGTTATTCCCTGAGTAATAATGTAAGGATATACAAGCCAGATACTGGGGATTGAGGCAGATTTATTATCTCAGGAAGTTTTTATATCAAGACTGATCATTTCCAAAGCCTGCTCTGGAGGGTCAGTGGACATTGGCAGGCAGACTCGCAAACATTCTTTCTGACATTGCTTCTCCCATCCCTTGCCCCTCACAGGAGGCTCCACAGAGATGCTTTCCACTTGGAAGACCACTGCATGAGGAGCCAGGAGCTCAAGGAGGAGGCAGAGCACACGTGAGTGAGTGGTGGCTGCTGAGAAGGCCCTGAGCACCTCCAGGAGAGTCCAGTCGAGCAGCTGTGCTGGTGCTGGAGTTCTGTGCTGGTTTTGACTGGGACAGGCAGCAGCCATGGGATCTCCTTGCACCTTGCTTCCTTCCCACATCTGACCTCTCCTCTTCTGCTGCCCCAGTAACCCAGTTCTCCATCCGGGATATATCCTACCAAGAGCTGCAGCCCCCAGGGGATCCCCACCAGGCTTGGCAATCACCAAGGACCCTTCTGGCCTTACAACCTATAAAAGATGATGAATCCTTACCCCAAGGGGCCCCCAGACAGCACAAGCCTCTCCAGATCCAATCCACTCATCAGAACGTAGACTCCTTTGCTCAGTGTCCCCAAGACATTTTCAGCTGCAAAGAGAAAAGGAAAAGAGATTTATTTATGTGCAAAACTCAGACAAGCTGCTCTTGAGGGCCTGTGTTCACTGAGGGGAGGAGCAACCTGGGCTAGTGGAAGATATCCCTGCCCATGTCAGGGAGTCTGACTGGATGAGCTTTAAGGTTCCTTCCAGCCCAAACCATCCTGGGATTCTATGAAAAATGATGGAATAGCCTGAACAATTTCCTGGAAAAAGATGTTTCAGCTTCCAAAGCCAAAGATCAGGAGGAGCATTAATGGCCAGACTGCCAAGTGTGTTAACATCCAACACTGCAGTGATGTGCTTCTCCATATAATCTCTTTCCAAGAGAACATGCCATTCCCTGTGGATGACTCCTGGGACATGATCAGAGCGCTGGGGCATTGGCATTTATGATTTCAGGGTGGAGGGATCCAATACAGTTAGAAATGTTAGACTTCAGCTGAAACTCTTCCACTTCAGCTTTTGAAAGTGTATATGTGGAGCATGAGAGCTCCTTGCTCTGCAAATGTACAATCAGGATTTTTATGATTCTGGATAAGACATCTTTTCCATTTGCTCTAGAGAGGCTGGAATTTTTCTATCAACAAAATTGCCACTGGAATAACAAATATTGCTATTACAGAGGCCTCTGCTGTACTAATTAACAGGGGAAAGGATGTCCATTTTTAGGCCCTGGCCGCAAAAGAACTCAGAAATGTTACAAAAGCCTGTTGGAAAGTCTCCAGTGAAAAAACCTTCAGGGCAAAGTAGCTCACCTCATCCAAGGGTGGGAGCTCTACTGGAAACAAGTTTTTTGGGAAGCCTCAGCAAGGGTTTGGAGAAGCAGTGGTTAAGAACTAGGTCCATGAGGGTCAAAGAGCAGTGACCTGACAAGGGATGTTCTCCCTCCCTGCAATCCAACAGATTGCACTTTTCCAGTTCCACCAGCTCCCTCGGAGGCTGCCAGAGAGCAGATAAGCATCTGCAAAGCCCTTGGGGTCATGGGCTGAACATGTGTGTAATTAGTGATCCAATTTATCTGATCAAGAAGACAGGAAACCACCATGATTTGAACCCAACTCACCGGGGATCTTGCAGTCTTCAAAGATCAATTCACAGGTATTAGACCCTCTCATTCCCAGCTTATCCAGCTTCTGGGCTGTCCTGAAACCCGGCATTCCCTGCAAAGTCAAGGCAGTAAAAATACCTTTCACATCGCAGCTCCAACAGACTAAAGAAAATAATGAGAGATCTGTCAAATTCCCCTGACCACAGGAACACGTGTAGGGTGCCAGGAGGGAGATAAAGTGACCTAGGAACAAGACCAGGTCTAAGTGCAAGTGCAAAGAAAACAAATGGACAGAGAAACACACACATATGAACCCTGTGTACCCATTTTCTAATGCACATAAAGAGCAAATAAATTATTTGGACAGCTGCCAACACAGGCTCTCCTACAGCAAGGGTTGGAACCTCTGTCAGTAACTGAACTATTCTAATAATGAAGTTATGTCCATCAGAAGGTTTACTGATCTCAGATTTTATTTTATTAAAAGTTCCTTTCCCGCCTGAAAGGCAGAAAGTAGTTTATCTTTGAGGAAGAGGGTGGCAGTTATGGAAGGAAAACCAGCTGACTTCCAAATGAGGCAGTTAGGATGAAGGAATGTGCTTTAAAACTCTGTGGGAATGACTGAACCTACCCTCTCCACGATGAAGGCGGTTATGCCTCGGGAAGCTGGGACAGCATTCATGTCAGTTTTAGCGTAGACAATGAGAACATCAGCGTCTGGCCCATTGGTGATCCAGAATTTGTTCCCATTCAAAACAAAGTAGTCTTCTACAAGCCAAGAGTTGAAATCTGTTAGCTCATGACAGCAGCACTGTATTCCCACTCCATTTATTCCCTAACAGGCTTCCCAGAATCACTCAGGTTGGAAAAGACCTCCAAAATCGTGGAGTCCAACCTTTGGCCTGTCAGCACTTTGTGAACCAGACCAGAGCACTGAGTGCCATGTCCAAATGTTCCTTGAGCATCTTCAGGGATGGGGCCTTCAGCACCTCCCTGGGCAGCACAGGACAGGCTTTACCTTTCTTGTCTGCTTTCAGCTTCATGGACACAACATCAGAGCCAGCATTTGGCTCGCTCATGGCTAAAGCTCCAATGTGCTCCCCGCTGATTAGCTGGAAGAAAAGACAAATATCAGCAAAAGATGAAGACCAGCAGCACTGTTTGTGTTCCCTCTTTAGCCCCCCTGCCTGTTTTCCTGCACAGAACCTCTACAGTTGCTGTTCTCTGCAAGAACTCAAAGAGAGCTCCTGTTCCCGGCACAGCCCAAGCAAGGAGCTCCCTTGTGCTGTGCTGAGGGAACAGAACCAAATCCCAGTGGGATGAGAAGAGTGACTCAGCTCTGTCTGAGCCAGACAAGCACAGCCCTGCTTGCACAACACATGAGGAAGGTGCCAAGGAACCATGCAGGCAGCCATATGCCTGTCCCCAGCTCCTGCCTGGGCTTTCTGCTGCCCTTTTACACAAACAGGAGCTGGTGAACACAAGAGGCCAATGAGGGGGTGAAAAGGGATGGGAAAGTTCTCTGCAATGTTCTCATAGCCCAGTCCCCTCACACTCGCCCCACAACAGCAGATGGACCCTCCTCCTGTGCCTGCTCACACCAAGCTCTGGCAGAGCCATTGCTTGTTTCACTGTTATTTCTGCCCTTTTCTCCTTGCCTTTTTTTTCCTCCCTGTGTACTTTCATCCTTCTTCTTCCCCTTTTGATCTATACTTTTTTTTTTTTAAAAGCAGATTCAGTGCTTAATATCTGTTCAACCAATTCAGTCCATCACTGCATTGCTACACAAGTCCTCATGAAGTGCTCAAATCTAGTTAAGCACTTTCAAGTGCTCTGTCAGGAACCAAAACAAGTCAAGCTGAAGTGACATGTCATTGAAAGGCAGAGAATGAAGCATGAAAATACACCTGAGGAAGGAGGACACTTTGGGATTACACATTTGCAGGCTGCACAGTGCTTTGAGGAAGTGACACTGTACTTTGCACGTCATTAAAATCAAGTTTCTTGTGCTGATAATTTCGCTGATAATCTCAGTAGCTGGGTTTCAATGTGCTCATTGTTTTTCCACGCACTGAAAAACTGAAATCTATTTAATGCACTTCTGAGTTACAACATCAGTGCCCCAAGTGATGACGATATTTCGCATGTAGTTAATTAACAGCCAAACCAAGCATTTGGGCAGTGAGAAATGGAGAATATAAAATAGGGAAGCAATGACTTTCTTTCAGAGATCTCAAAATGATTTGGGAATTTGGAAGATTATTCTCCAGCGTCACCTCAAAGCCTCCCTTAGTAACACAGCTCTAGAGAGCTGGGCTGTCCTGCCTGCAGACAAGGACCTGGGCATGGGATGACGTCAATATGGATTAATAAGACAAAAACTGACAAGCTAGAGAAGGGCAAGTTTGGCAAGGTCAGTATTTCCTAAGGTTTGGTCACTGAAATCTGCTGGTGCTTAAGATGTTACACACTGTGAAAGACATTCATTCTCACAGCCAGAACCCAAATGCTTTCCAGTGTTGCCCCTCCTCCAGCCACGTACCTTGGGCAGGTACTTTTGCTTCTGGGCCTCGTTGCCGTTGCGCACGAGCTGGTTGATGCACAGGTTGGAGTGAGCCCCATAACTGAGCCCCACGGATGCTGACGCACGGGAGATCTCCTCCATCACCAGCACGTGGTCCAGGTATCCCAGGGCAGATCCACCATATTCCGCTGGGAAGAGAGGAAAAAGCTCATGTTATCCACCACGTGCACAAGATCCTGGGGCTGGGCTCCATCTCCAATGAGATCCAAGACACTCAGAATGCCTCGGGGTTTGACTGTTGCCATCCCTGAGCTGGGCACTTCTGGCTTTCTCCATCCTCTCTGAATTTCAGTTTTCTCATCTTAAAGTCACAGGGATATTTTGTCTTCAGCAGAATCCATAATTCACTTGTTCAACATAGTTTATGTGTAGAACATGCACAAGGACACATCTTGAACGTGCTACTGACATTGCACAATAATGAGTCCTTCTTATCAACCTTACTATTAACACAAAGATTAAATCACCAAGTTGCAACCTCCTTAAGGTGAGAACAAAGGAACACAAACAAGGTTTGTAAAATTCACGTACGTTTGTCCCTAAACAACTGAGGAATCCTCAAACTGCTCAGAAATGTGGCACTAAGGGCTTTTCTAAGCCCACAAATGTGCAGGACACCAGAATTTTGATGAGTGGCCAATTGAGAAGGGGAATAAATCCATAAAAGCATGTAGATTTCAAAAGAGGATGAAGTGATACACAGCAGCACTGGGAGCTCAGCTAGACACATGGAGTTGAGCCTGAAACTAATACTAAAGATTAAAGTCACACAGTAGAACAGGGAGAAGGCAGGTTGTTGTGTTTGCTAGCCACCATGAGCAACTAGTGCCAGAGAGCATCTCTGCCTAGCCCAGGTCGGCCCACATGCTCCATGCTTTCCTTCTGAAGGCATGGTCACAGGGCTCTCACCAGCCAGGGAAGGCTAGCTCAGGCATCTTTTGCTCTCTGCCATGACACAGCGACAAAGGGGATGAGAAGAAGCCTCCACAAGGAGAGCACAGAAGATCTTTATTCACATCCTACTATCCAGATGTCCAGGGGCAAAGGCAAAAGGAGGCAGAGGGTTTGGGGTTTTATCAGGACCTGGGGGAGGGGTGGAATTGGGGTTCCTGAGAGACCAATAGGAGGAGCCCGAGGGAGTGGCCAGGGAAAAAGAGAAGGCTGAGAAATGGGTAATAGCCTTGAGGAGCCAACAGCTTATGTAAATACATACACATATACCTAAAACCACATTTATATACACACAAATACAGTAACCTCTCAACCTAAAATCTTCGTTCTCCAGGTAGGAAGCAAGTAAGTGCTAAGAGAAGCACTACAACAGGACATGAATGCCAAGAAGCAGCCGGAGAGATAAGCTGGGAGCACTTACTCATCATCAATATGGAGGCTGCAAGCAAGAGCAACAAGGGTAAGAGCAAATCTCTATGTGTGCTCAGAGTAACCAAAGGGCACAGCTCCAAGGGGCTGCTGTCCCAAATTCCTCAAATTAACACCACTGGCATCATGTGTAGCCTTTCCTCTCATGTCCCTCATTTCAACTCCTGCCTTTATCTGCAAGGCCCTTTATCCTCTGAAATATCCTCTCTCTACCACAAACCTGAGTTTAGGGGTTTGCTATCAGTATCCTAAAAGATGAGCTTAACAACTTCTCAAGAATGCCAAAAAAAGAGTTTTTTATTAATTCCCATAGAATGGCTGGGTTTGGTGCTTTTGCCTCAAGAAAGGCAAGGTAACTGCGAGCAGCATGATCCAGGATTGCTTTGCACTGCAAGAGGAACAGGAAAATGATCCTGCCAGACACCTCCTCCTATAACACAAACCGTGGTGTGATTTCAAATGATGCCATCCTTTCAAAGCTACTCTTTGTATATTATCATTTCATGGAAATTACATGTTTACATTTCTTTACTTTGCACTTTATAAATCAAATGGAAAATTAGAAACACCACAGTTCTTTTAGTTTTAGGAAGAAAACAAACAGCACTGTTATTCAAAATGTTCCCTTAATAGACTTGATGCTCTGGTGCCCAAACATGCCATTTAATTGTGTACACCCTCCTAAGATTCCACACGATCCTCACATCCTAAATCCCAGTCTCCACCTCCTCCAACAAAACCAATGGCAATAAAGAAACTTGCAACTCCACAATCCAAAATAAGGTGTAAAATCCTGGGCGTAGGAGGGTTTGAGAGCTAAACCTTTGAGGAAATCAAGAAGGACAGGACTTGTGAGGGGATAGCTTATTTATAGTGTGGGAAACTGCTGTAAGCCTCAGGCACAACATCAAAGAAGAAAGAAGGTAAGAGTGAAGAAAAACAGCAGCAGCAGTAAATGGGGAAGAAGAGAGAGAAAGAAAGCAGAAATGCAGAGTCTTTCAGCACTGAAAGCGAGTCAGAGGCATTATTCTGACACATTGCTATTCAGCTGGATTCTGCAGAGCCTTTGCACAGCCACATCTAGAAAACAGACTTTTCCAAGGGGAAAGAAAGGCCCCATCAGCCGCTTTTCTCCACTAAGGGCTTCTCCTCATTACCCTGCCTTGGTGCATTCAGCACAACCACGCTCATCTGTAACATTCATCACAACACTTTTCACTAACCTGCGCAAGGCTGAATAAGATTTCCCCTGATTTTTTTCCAACTGGTTGGCTGTGGTCAGCTCTCCATTAGTTATCACAGCTTTTCAGCGCATTATTTTAGACCCTTTAACTTCTCCCATTACAGATGGATGTTTGTTCTGGGATACTTTTACCTCTAGCTCTCCTCCTTCAAAACTTGCTTCATATTAGAAAGGCACAATGTATGTATGTTTGAGCTACATATGTTACATCTGGAGAAACCATTTCTGAGCAGTGCTTTTAAATTGTGAAAGGCATTTTATCTAACAAGGAAAAAGGATTTAAAGTCAGAGAAGAATAACAACAGTTTGGAGTTTTTTAAAACACAAACACAGGACAAAATGGATGTCACATCACAGACAAAGCTGTTATGAACTGGAAAGTGAGAGTTTAAGTGGTCTCTTTTTTGTTTGAGGCATCACCCTAAGAAGGTAAAAGATGGGAACAGACTTACCAGGGGCTGTGATCCCCAGAACTCCCAGTTCTCCAAGTTTCTTCCAAAAGTCCTACAAATACAGAACAAGCAATCAGCCCAAACTGGCAGGCTGGGCATCAGCATAACAAGTTTCCCCAGGCAGCTCATTGGACACATCAGTTTATCTGCGAGATACCACGAGAATGAGGCAAATACGTCGATATCTGTTCTTCCCACAGTGCAGCTGCATCCTTGGAACTGAGAAACCACACAGATTTAAGGACACTGGTTATGCTACACACAGGAATAGTTTGTGGAATTCAGTGAAAATTTACATGCCTAAATTGATTTCTGGAAGGACACCTAAGATTTAATTCTTTGCCCACTCTAAGGAAAATTTTTGTGAAATAGTATAGAACTATCTACTACCAAAACCCTGGAAATACAAAGTGTTGCTATGAGCTGGTACTTTAAAATCCTTCCAGTAAATCAGGAGCTGGCAACTAAAGCCAAGAAAGCCTCCTGGGGGAGATTAAAAAAATGGGAATGTTATAGCCATGACAAAATGCAGTAGCAAAGGATGCTGTCACCAGGAAGGCCACACATGTCCTGGTGGAGCCATCTCCCTGCTGCTCCTTTCTTCTACGTGATGGACACACAGGTGAGTGCTCCTCACATGGCCTCAGTGTCCAGCAATAACTATCAGGGAATATCTCCAGAGACTTCAAAAAGTATCATACAATAGCTCTGGATGACATCTGGAATGCCAGGCTAAATTTATACACTTCACTTCAAAGCTGCACATACATCCCTAGAAATGTCAACATCAGAACTCTGGGAAATCCTGGCAGATGTTTAGAGCTTTTTGAGTCTTGTGGAGCTTATAAAAACCAATAGTCAGATCTCTCATTTCCATCAATCAAAGCGCCCTGTTGCACAGAATTTGTTGGGTTTATTAGAAAGGCAAGTTTTAGCTCAACAGTCAAACTCCACATTTCAGCATTTGCACACAATATTTTCACAGCAAATCTGAGAGGAAACTCATGTCCGAGAAAGGGACTGAGCTAGGAGTATACAAAGCATATGTTGGAGAAGAGAGCCAGGCAGAAATCCCATGATAAGAATCCAAACGAGACCATTATCAATCTTTATTATCACTATTACTGCTGGGTTCTGCCCCAGGTTGCTGAAAGTTGGTAACAAAAGATAAAGCAGGAAATCAAAAAAAGGTTTTCTCTGTGGCTTTAAAGTTTGAAAAGTTAATGCACATGTTCCTGTGGTGTGGCCTGGGATTGTCTGGACTAATGTAGAGATCAAAGCCCGGAGAGGTTTTCAGAACCACACATGAAATACTTGCCCGCATGCCTTTGAATTCATTTTCCTGGTCAATCTGTTGAGCCTTTGGAGCCAAATGCTCTTGGCAGAACTTTGTCATGGTCTGTCTAAGCTGGGAAAAGAGGGGAGGAAAAACACATCCATTACATCTCAGCAATATACTGTTGTCTTCTTCCCCTGGATCCTGCCAACATTCCCTCACCAGGCAACTCCAGCACCCAGAAGCAGACCATAAGGAAATCCATGGTTCAGGTTACTGGCTGAAATACCACATAAAAGGGTCATTTTTTTTTAAGTCTTTTAAAAAGGAGCTGATGTACTTTAGTCTTGCTCAGCACTTAACCTTAACCATACCCTGACATGAGAGAATGTTCCTGAACTCCTGCCTGCACTGGAGTTTCAGGTATGGTTTTGGGCAGGGAACTTTGGAAGCTGATGAACTGAGTTTCTAATGTGCTAACCCCAGTAGCTGCTTACAGCACACTTAATTACAGGCAGATGCCTGTAATAAGCAGGAATACTAATTAAAACGTGCTTGTGTGTCAAATTGGATCTACATTATCTACCTTACTACCTTCTACAGTGGGAAAATTTGACAGAGACAGGAGTGTTCATTGATCCAAGTGTTAAAAACCCCAAAATATTCTCCTAAATTTTAAACTCTGAACACTTACATACATGTATTCTACAGAAGTCTATACACATACTAACAAAATGTCTACAGTGTCTTAAATGTTTTTAACAGGAAGATTTAAAAACTGGGTCTGAATCTTATGGTACAGTTTAATAGTCCCATTTTTTTTTTTCTTTTTGGTTCTTTATTCCCACACATTAATTCTGGTGAAGGAACAGTTGTTAAGCCAGAATCTGTATAAGATGCAGGAGCAACAAACCAAAATATGCCCACCCTCCTCTGTCTTTCTCTGAGCCTCAAAAACTAAGCATTCTCTTATAACAATTGAAAAGATATGTTAAATTTCCACAGTCACACAGACCCTGGGTTCCAGTACAACCAAACAAACTTTCTCCCCATTGCTAGATTTACACACTTAAAAAGAACCCCAAAAGACATTAGATATCTTTCCACTGTGACAAAGCTGACTGCATTACACTTCAGAAAAGAGCTTAAAATAAATTATAACAAGTTTAAAACTATAATAAAAAAAACCCTCTTAATCAATTAAAGACTGGGGATGGACTCAGACAGGCAGTCGTAATACCCTAAGCCAGTTTATAACAGTTATATTGCTTTTAATTCACAGCTTCACTAATATTAGTGAAGATTATTTCTGATCCTTTTTTATTTAGCTTTTCTACTGGACAGACAGCAACAATAGGAATATTTTACACTTCTTTTACGCTTGTTGAATATAGAAGTACAAAGAAACATCAGTTTGAGCTGATAAGGCCATAAATATGAAAACAAACATGGTAAGGAATAATTCTGTAGCAAGAAAGAACAAGTAAGCTCATTTTGTACACCCATATGCTTGAACCATCAGAATTATCTGGAAAGTGATGCTGTAGCTGCAGTGTTTCACTGGCAGGAGCCTGTATGGAGCAGCCCTGGGAAGACACTGCCCTTCACTCCAAGCCCTGAGGCAGAAGGGAATACATCTGGAATGGTCAGCACTTGGCTGCTGTTGCACACAGAACACAGCAAAGCTAAGGATCACAGAATCACAGAACATTGAGATCTGGAAGGGACCCACAACGATCATCAGTCTGTTGGAGATTTTGTAACTTTCCTAACTAATTTTTAATTAGCTGTTTTAAATAATTTTAAGTGTGCCCACTTTTAGTCAGCACTAGTTAAGTTTCTTTTTCACTTTTTGATACTTTGATCATTAAATCACCAAAACCTTAAGTTTTCTAAAACTAATTCTGACAAGCTCTACTAAACAAAGCCTGAAGGAGATGAAGATTGGACACCTGGGATCTTAAATTTATGGACCTTCAAAGATGTGTTGGAGCAACCAGAAGACACAGAGGAGACTGAAGCCTGGAAAGTTGGAAACTTTCTATTTGAGAAAAAATGATAAAAGGACTAACAAAAGTGGGTCAGAGTAGCATGAAGAGTGAGAAATCAATAATCAATAGAGGACAGAATACTAATTAATAAAGAGAATTAAGCAACTCAGAACCAATGAACATTCATTTCTTTGCTAAAAATGTGTAAGCGAAAAAATTTTGTGTCTTGGGTTGGTGTGGCAGTCGGAACTTTGTCAGCCAAATATCTCATGGTCAAGAATAAAGTAATGCCTTACTCACTAACACTAAAGGCAGTGTTAGTCTTATTCTTCCCAGCGTTTTCAGAGGTTTTTGGTAACAAGGCCAACTCTCGGACACCCCAACAATCTCACCCTGTGCCTAAGAGTGTTGTCCAAATGCTCCTTGAGCTCTGGTAGCCTTGGGGCTGTGCTGTTCCCTGGGGAGCTGTTCCAGTGCCCGACCACACTCTGGAGGAAGAGCCTTTTCCCAATATCCAGCCTAAACCTCCCCTGACCCAGCTCTTGCCCTTCCGTGGGTTCCTGTCACTGGTCACCAGAGCAGCGATCAGTGTTGTCCCTGCGTTGTCCCTTGCCGGAAAGCCGTAACCTACAATGAGTTCTGGGAGAGCTGCAACACGTCTTTTGGAAGGATGTGACCCGACCCCAGCGAAGTGTTCCTTTGACGATCACGTTTCTGACGATTACTGCCGATCCAACAGGCCCAAGGCGGACGCAGGGGCCGTTCGCTCACGCAGTGCGATGCTCCTCGGGGAAGCGGCGGGCAGTGCCGCGCGGGCCGGGGCCACCACCAGGCCGGGGCCCGGGGCGGTCACTCCCCGGGCCGCGTGTCGGGAGGCGCCGCGCCCCCGCGCCCCGCACGCGGATTGGGCGGCT
>VZRF01012391.1:144784-169275 GCA_013396875.1 Vireo altiloquus
CGTCCTTGGAGCACTTTTAATGAACTAAAACCCACGAACGCCAGAGACCGGAACAGAGCGGCGAACGCCTGACACAAGACTAAGTGGCCGTCACCGCTGCCTCAGCCCTCCGTCTCTACCCCGCCGGGGAGCAGTGACTAGCTCGAAATAGGCTTGACACACAGGGACCACTCAACTAGGGGTGACATAGCAAAAAAACCCAGTCCATCCTCGAGCCTCACATTGCCAGGAGCTCCCCCAGCCCTTCAAGTATGGCTTTCCATTCGTTAATTTGAGCTTGGCTGCAGGACTGCTTCTCCAGGGCGCACTGGTTCTTCTCTTGCACTGGTTTCCACTTGGCCATCGCTGTCTGTGGAGAAGTCAGTGCACACCACGTTTTACTAACGCCAGAGTAAGGAACAGCAAAGCCAAGTCCTAAACCAGCTCCAGCTAAAGCATCTGAGCTCTTCCTCCTAAACTAATTCTGGGATTTTTTTACCTTGGTTGCTTGTGGAAAATGTAAATTTATCTATGACCAAAATTTAGGAAGACTCCTATAACAGTTATATTTTAGCTCTTGTGCTTCTTATCAAGAATTATAGAACTGTAATTGCTGGTCTCTATAAAGGTAATTGTCGAAGCCACTTATGCTTGCACACTTCTAGGTTTCCCTGAGATTACCAAAGGTCACTGCTCTGAAACAGTTTCCAATTTAAATCAAATGCTCTGACTGCCAGAATAACAACAAGGCTGGTGTATCCCTCTATTTAGAAGGGGAGTAACAGTTTCCTTAACATGTGTGTTTACATTAAAAGAGGAATACTGCAGGTTTTCAGCTGGTTCATGTGGAGAAAAGAGGATTGTGATGAGCAAAATAACCTCCCTGAACACTTGGTGCTTACTGTCTGGTTGAGTCAGTCTTACCTCAAGCATCTCCTTCTCTTTTGCAACTGTGTGACAAAATAGCTTCAATTCTTCTACGACCTTCTTAGTTAGCATCTGATGAGTCAAAACGAAAATTACTTTTAATATCATGAAAATAAAGGTGAGTCTCAGCTGTTGCAGCATCAGGAGAGAAGGGTAGAGGAACACAGACCCCTCCAAAGCCCATTCCAAGCTTTTCTTACTGTTGTCCTTTCCCGGAAAGCCTGTGTCTGTTTTTCCTCCTCTATGTTGCTACCTGTAACTAATTCAGGAGGTGAATTAGTGAACCTTTAATACATGGATTGCTCTGAGAACAAATAGCTTTTAAAAGTGACTATCTACAGCAAGAAATACTAAGTTAGTTTATCCAGGCCAGGGCCTACTACAGGAAGCAGCCTTTTCTCTTAAGGCATAAAAAATCCCCAAAACCCCAAAATTCCAGCAGTATTCCCTTAACAAGGAATCATGGTCCAAATTTCTTATGAACAATCACAACAAAGTAAAAAAAAGTCATTCTGGAGGAATACCAGGATATGAGGGAAGCACAAACTCCTTACCAGGATCGAAGTTTCTCCTTTCCAAAATCATCATGCAAGTCTCCTGCATTTGCTTGAGCTCCTCAACTTCCTGGACCAGCCTCTCATTCTCCTTCTTCAACTCCCTAAACTGTATGGTGCCCTGCCATTAACACAGGTTGTAAGAGAGGCAAGTTTCCAAGATTTTCTTCTCCTTAGTAATACTGACAATAACAACTTCATAAGTTCTACACTTGGCACCAAGAATCAGACCTTGCCTTTTGTCTCTACCACCACAGCAAATTTTGCTCCTGCTTCTTGACAGAATTAATACATTTATCACATCCACACATCATAGCAATTACTTGAAAAATCTGATAATGGAGGAATTCCTTTTAGGCAGCTCTATATTTTCTTGTGCTCCCTCCCTCTGTATATAAATAATGCACGCATTGAGGAGCATATAAACATTGTGAAGAAAAGGGTGTCTTATATCTTTAAGCCACAACACTATTCCCTACACAATCCAGATATTACCAAGCAATGGGATAAGCTGATCAACCTCCCAAGTTGAATAAAATTCTCCAAGAGGATCAATAAGCATGTGGATTAGGGTGATCTGGCTGATAGTGTCAAAAGCTTTGGGAACATTTCATAGGAAGTCTCAGAGGCTCTTAAGAAAATCAAGCTGGGAGATAAGAGGAGTGATCATTGCACAGACTGAGAACTGGAAAATAAAGTGAGATTTTACAGCTGTAGGTTACCAGGAGGGCCTCCTGTACATGACAGAAGCAGTACAAAGCATGTCCTAGAGTTATCTCTCAGAGCCAGAAAATAATGAAGTGCCAGTTCTGAATCTGAATCCACAAAATCAGATCTGTTTGAAACAGAAGTCCACGAACAGTCCCAGCTCTCTCAGCCTTTCCTCCCGTCCCTTAACTATCTCTGTGGCCCTTTCTTTGACTCTGTCCAGTATATCCACATCTCTTTTGTACCAGGAACCCAGAACAAGACAAAGTATTCCCAGTTTGGCCTCTCCAGAGCTGAGCAGATGGGAAAACAACTTGCAGAAGAATACAAAGACATTCTGATGAAGACAAGAAAACAAGCAAGACAATTCTTAACATGACTCTGTAGGGATCAGAAGATGGAAATTACTCAATGATTTATATTTTTTTCTCTCCTATCCTTACCTCTGATCTTGCTACCTGTTGTTTGAGTGTTTTCACCAACTGATTCTTGTTTTTCAGCTCTACTTCTAGTTGGTATCTGCTGAGAGGGCTGTGGAGTCAAAGAGCAAAGACTTAGGGGCAAAAATACCAGGGTTATGCACCTCCTAATTTCACAAATATGCCCCTTTTAAAGCGTTTGCTTTTGTTTCTGACCAACAGATTCAACTAGCAAACTTGGCAGGAAAGCTGCACATGGGGGAGAGCTCATCACAAGCCTCCATGGGGGAACACCATGGCACAAAGACAACTAACAGAGATGGGAGGGACATACCGTCTTGTCACTGTCTTCTTTGAAACTGGTTCCACTTTCTTAGCAGACTTAGGTAACCTTAAAAGAGAGATAAAATACAATTACCAGAAGATTACTATGTTCTTGCAGATCACCAAGCCTGTTAGTTTGACAAAAGCTGAAAAATGAGCCATCTTTAGGACATCTGCCAAATCAATCCATCAGTATTTTGCTTTGATTTACCCTTGGTTTGCAGCCTTGAAGACACTGTCCGCTGAAATGTTTGAGGTAAAGTTAAAACTGGGAACCTTGCTGAACTCTTGCTCTGATGTTTTGCTGACATATTTTCTCTTTGAAGGAAAATTCATTTGTAATTCTGCAAAAAAAGACAACTGTGAAAACACCACAGCCTAGAAACAGCCTTTAAGGTCTCTTAAGGCTTTCATTTGATGTAAAGCAGTTATATATGGCTAGAATGGACACTTTAAGGTAGAAGTAACTAATAGCAGTCCTCGACTTTTACCCAGGATCAAGTGTCCAGAATAAGCCACAATTAGGTCAGATGTAGACAGTGTTAAAATACAACTACCAGCTAGCACTAATGAGAGTTTGAAATGGTAATACACAATAAAGAAGGTCTCAACATCAAGCAGATATTGTGCCAGGAGGTTGTTGTTCAATACTGGAAGCAAAACAAACACAACCCACATGAAACTGTTAAGAGACCTCCATATTTCGCTGTGAGTGAATAGCTACTAAAATAACACAGAAAACGAACTTTTTATATAGAGTTTATTTCTCTTAAATCACAACTGTTTTAGTATATGAAGCTACGTTCACTCAGTGGGTTTAGGAAGTTGCTTTTTCTCCCTAAGTTTTTTTCAAATGACACACGCATGAGCACATTAACACTAGAGGAACACGGAGTTTCCACCGATACAGCCCAGCCCCCACGTTTTTAACGCTAAGTCTGGGTGCCTCACGCTTATCGAAATGCTATAAAGTGCTGTAAGCAGCATTAAAATATTTAGAAAAGTAAAAGGCTGTGAATGAAGCATCTTTCACATCAATGGGCCGCTGCCTTCAGCCGGTGGAGCTGAAGCGTTAACACAGCCGGCTGAGCGTTAACCTAAGTCCTAAACAGGGACAAAACAGTGGAATAAAACTTCTAATTAGATTTTGGAACAGCCACCACATAGCCAGGCAGCGACGGAGCTCCCTAACGCCGGTTCCCTCGGCTGAACCCCGTAATAGCCGTGTCCCCTGGGTGTCCCTCCGTGCCCCGCACTCACCTGCGGACGGCTCGGGGCAGTGGAGCCGGGAGTACACGGGGATGCGGGAGAACCGTCCCTCCATGGCGGCTGGGTTCCCCCTCAGGAGTTCGAACTGCGCCGCGCCGGGACGGTTGGGCGGGCCGGCGCATGCGCGGGGGAGAGGCGCTGGCTGCGAGCGCGCGGGGCGGGGCGGCGCGAGGGGGCGAGCGAGGAGCGAGAGGGGCCGAGGCGCTCGCGCCGGTTTTTGCTCACGCCCGGTCTCTTTCTGCCTCGCGCCTCCTCCCTCAGGGAAGGCGTTGGCGGCCATGTTGGGGGCCCCAGCCCCGCGCGAGGCTCCTGCCCTCAGGGAAAGGCGGAGCGCAGTTCCTTCCTTCCTTCCTTCACAGGTTCCCACTGCCTCTCACTGCCTCACTCTGTGGTTTGGGCACTCGAGGCCTGAAGATCAAGAGGTTTGTGGCCGTTTGTGGGGACATGTAGGAGTCAGAGCTGTGAGGGTGCCAGTGCTGTTGCTGGTTTGTGAGGTACTAAAATTGCCTTCTAATGCCTCAAGGTGGAATGAGGCATCTGTATAAAATGTTTCCCAGCTTGCCTGTGGGATTGTGGCATTCCCGGCAAACGCAAGCATTTTTGCAGTGTTTGCTAATATGGTTTTCGTAATGCATGGGAAATCCCTCCTGATAGCAACGGGAGCAGTTCTGTGAGGAGGATGCTGCAGTCCCAGCCTGAGGGTGGCTTTGGCTGCTTAAACACCCACTTGAACATCCACTATGACAATTTCAGTATAAAACCATGCAACTGAAACATGAAAAATACAAAACCATGAAACTGATGCATTTGACATATTTCAAACGCTGGTGTTAGCTTTAAAACTCCATGTTCCTAATGGGTATCAGGAGTTGGTGTCTGTCTCCCACCACACAGGGACAACTCATGGGTTTCAGAAGAAAAAGTATTTTGAAGATGTATATTTCCCTTTGGAAAATATATTAAGCACTTAAAAGATGAATAACCACAGTGTTCATGGTGAAAATGAAGCATCGCACAGATTTTAGGAAAGTTTATTATAAGCATTTATTTTATGTCAACTTGTAGAGGGAATGTTTTATTTTTCAACAAATAAGGGCAAAGAAATGTTTGTTTTCCTGTTTGTTTCTGGTAGAGGGGGAAAAAATCCTAAAATTCAAGATTCACCAGATATGTGAATTTTAAAAAGTTACATGTTTGTGGGGAATGCCTTGAGTGGAAACATGCTGTGAAGAGGACACAACAAGGCACCTGAGCTGAGGGGGAGAGGACTCTTCTCTCAAGGGGGAAATTCACACTGAAAGTCTTTGGCAGTATTACAATTTCTTCGGATAAAACAAACTGAAGTTGTTACTGGAAATAGATTTGGGCTGAGATTCTTCAGCCTCTCTCATGGTTGGGAAGAGGCTGTGTCAACTCAGAAATCTTGACAGGACTTTTTATAATATCTTTTAAATAATTTTAAATAATATTTTGATGGGATCTGTGGACCTGGGCTTTGCATAAAGTAGAAAATGAAAGACTTTAATTTTTGTTATTAACTATACACTTCACTTGATCTCTAGATTTTCAGTAGTTCAGTTTTGGATTTTTTTTTTTTTTTTTAAACATGAACTCTCTTTCTCTGTCGTTAAATACCTGGGGAGCTTCACCTCATTATTTCTCTCAAGAAAACAAAACCTAATCACCTTGTAGGAAATGACAAACCCGGTTTACTCAGTAAGTCCTGTGAACAGCTGTGAACATGGCACCAGACACTGGAAGTCAGAGGGCTTGTAGTCCAACGAGATGGCTCTCACGTCCTCTTGGTGGCATCAGATCTGCTGGTTCTGTGAAAACACGTTTTGCACAGCTGAAATACTAAGAAATAGTCTCAGCTTTAGGAGAGGTGAGAGGAAAAAATTGATATTTACAGCTCTAAGGACATTCAGGCTTCCCCTTTCCCTAGCAGGGGCTTTGCTTTCTGCAAGGTCTCAGCTGTTGTAACCGGAACTTTGTGCACTGGATCGTTTGATCCAAACATCAGGCATGTCTGGCTGGCTGTTGGGTAGCACGACCAGCCCTTCGTTTCCCAATCCAAAACGATTTTTCCATGAAGAGCTGTTCTGCTGTGATGCAGCTGGAGAGACATCAAAGACAGTCTCCCTCAGGTCCAGCCGCAGGGTATCTCTCTTCCCATTCAGGTAACCTCGCTCCACGTTACTGTAGGAGTCAGACAGCTCTAAGGCATCGGGACAGGAACTGGTTGATTCAGCGAGCTTCAGGCCTTGCTCGAAATCGCTGATCGACGTCTCGCTGGAGATGTTGAGCATATCAAAAGAGCTGCCAAGAGAACAAAGGCATCTGTGAATTTTGTAGATATCAGCAGCAGGGAGAGGGCTGTGGTCTGAGGTATAATCTGACTGCTGCTGGGCAGTGTCACTGGAGCACTGAGATTTATTGAGCTGCCCTTCTTCTTTCATGCCAGCTGGCTGGATGTGGTCCAGCCCAGACCCATCCCATGCTTTCAGACCATACTTTTGACAGTGACAATCTGGACAGAGTCTCTCCGTGTGAATTTCTGTTTCTGAGATGCTGTGCTTGTAAGGAGAGGAAGTTTGCAAGGCGGGACACTGGCACAGGCTGACCTGCTGGTCTCCGAGGGTCTCCTTCAGACTCTGTCTCTCTCTTTCCAGGGAGGGGTGTGTTCCCACTCGAGGGCATCTGTTGTCTTCAACTTGTATGTCTTCAGAGAGCACAGAGGGCTGGTTGGACAGCTTGCTTGTGGAAGTACTGTTGTCAAAACTGTCACTGAGTTTCCTGGACAAGGGCTGGAGCTCGTATTGCTCGTTTGCAGTGTTGGACTCCTGGACCTTCCGCAACCGGTTTTGCTTCTCACTGCCCCCACATGCGAAGTTTCCATTCGGCCCGGAGTCATCAGAGTAGTCTTTCATGGTGTGGGCACAAGGCCAAAGGATCTGCCCGCAGTTCTTCTCTGGGCCGAAGAAGCAGCAGAGTGACTGGAAGAAGAAGCTGGCAAACCCACAGCTGATACAATTGATCATCATGATGAATATCCCCAGCTTCCTGTACGCCAGGACCGTGGCAGGCAACATAATGACCCCTGCAGAGAAGAGAGCAGAAGCTGCCATGGCTGTGGCACAGCTCATCTGCTTCAGGGAAAAGGCCACTCGGCTCAAGCGGTCGGAATGGGGACACAGATGATAGGAGATGCAGTAGTTGACAGTGAAGTCAACAGAGAGACCTACTGCAGCTGAAATGAAGAGAGACTCCACTGCATTGAGTTGCCACTCCAAAAGGACCAAAAGGCCAGTGGTTACCAGGACGGTGCCTGCAATGGCAGTAACAGAGAAAATGCTAAGCAGAACGTTCCAGGTCGTGAGCAGCAGCACCACGAAGGAAACAGCTATGGAGAGCCCCATGACCACCATGGTTTCTGTGCTGAGACTGTGCTGGAGGTTGTACAGCTCTAGTTTACTGGTAAACCATCCATTCTGAAGCCCCATGGGGGCAGTTTTCATTTCCTCTGTTATCCAGAGGCTGATTTCCTCATAGAATTGTTTGACTTTACTGTAGTTGAAGCTGTAGTGATAAATAGTTTGAAACTGCAGCACTAAGGCAGTGAGATTTCCCTCCCCATCAAATCTGAGGCCCAGATCATACGTTTCTGCCCCTTCCCTGCCCTCTTCCAGGAGCATAATTTTGATGCAGTGCAGGAAGACTTCGCTTCTGTAAGGGAACGAGAACTGGTTACAGCAAAGGTTGAAGCTGTGGTCTCGCTGGGAGCACTGGCGACTGTCCATCCACCTAAGGAACTCCTCCATGAAGCACACAGTAGATTTCTGCTCTGCATCAGGGTAGTAGAAAGTTTTGTTCTTCACTTTTTGGCAGAATTCGAGGAGCCACTTCTGGGCATCAGGACTTTGGATGGTGAAGGTGCTGTCTGTCACTAGGGTGCCATTGCTTTTTGGATTGAAATGGTCCCCATTATCCACGGGCAGAATGCCCCAGACTATTGTGACAGGCATACGCTGCCCTTCTCCATGCTCCAGCCTCTCAAACATGAACTGGTGGCAGTACTCAGAATCGTACCTCTCAAAGGGGTGGCTCAGCCGGAACACTTGGACAGACGATGTCTCCAGAGTCGGGAGTTTGAGTTTGGGGTTGGAACAGGAAATGTAGGCACCTCCTATGGCTAAGGCAGCAAACCAGCAGATCCAGATGTACCGAAACTTGATGACCCCACAAGGCAGAAGCTTTTCAAAGAGCAGCTTGGAAGTTTCAGACAGTGTATTCTGGAGAGCCCGGAGGACATAATGGATGGAGAGAGCGGCTCTCTTGTGGCTGCTGTTGTTCCAGTAGGCTTCTGGCTTGTAAACACAGGTCGTTGTGATGTAGCGCTCGTACAGCACGGCCGAAGAGGGCAGCCAGGTCATCATGAAAACCAGATTCACCAGCACCGAGGTGCCCATGTAGATGGCGAAGCAGCGGATGGCTGTGATGTTGCTGATGTAGCTGGCGTAGAAGGCAGCACCTGTCGTGAAGCATGAGGCCAGCATGAGATACGCAAAATGGTGCATGGTTTGACTCACCCACTGAGCAAGCCCGGCAGAAGGGTTCTGGCTCTTGCTGAGGTTCCACAGGTCGAAGAAGACAAAAGTGTGGTTGGCACAAATGCCGCTGAGAATGATGACTCCTATCAGGTTTATGAAAGGGAAATAGGTGAATCTGAAGGCCACCTTGTACAAGAAGTAGGAGATCATCAAAGAACTGACAACAGCGAGCAGGACCATCAAGGTAATAAATACTGAGCGTAAATAAAAAGAAATGCTTAGAAAAATAGCTAATATTGCCAGCACTGGATACTTAGTATCAAGTAAAAGGTAATGCTGGAATAGTTTCTGTTTAAGGCCGAGGTCCATTCCAGTGATAGAGGTGTAGTTATCAAACAGATCCCAGGTTTCAAGGTTGTCTAAGTAGATCCCCATCATCGATGCACCTTTTCTTGTAGGCAGGAAAAGCAGGCTGTATTTGAGAGATGGCACTTGGTACTCCATCGTCTGGGGACTGAGAAAGTCCCTATCAACCAAGAAGTGAAGCAGTTGGTAGATGGCATTGAAGCGAGTACATTTCTCTGGGACTTGGGCACACTGAGAGTGTTTCTGTCTGGCAGCCTCGGGGCCTATGCAGGACGGAGTGAGGACACCTCGGTGGTAGTCTGGAGCACAGGCACGGAGCAGGGCCAGGGTGTGGGAGATGTCTCCTTGGGTTATCTCCAGACAGGAAGACCTGTTGTACAGGACAGCAATGTAGTTCCCCAAGGACCAGCTTGGGCAGCATTCATTGGCTTCAGTGCGCTGGCAGAGGTCTCTAAAATGCACGTGTGAGCGTATCTGAAAAACATGAAGGGGCATCAGGTCAGACCCTCTCTTGCAGTCCCAGTGTTCCTTACTTGCTGCAGTAATTCTCTCCTCTCTCCTCTCTCCTCTCTCCTCTCTCCTCTCTCCCTCCTCTCTCTCCTCTCTCTCCTCTCTCCTCTCCCCCTTTCCTCATTACCCAAGGTGTGCCACCCATCCCTGTCCATCCTCCCAGTGACAAATCCCAAACACCAAAGCTATGGAAAGTTGGTAGCCTTTTGCAAAAATTAAACCCTGTCCATTATTTATATTTTATAACTGCAGATTTGAAAATTTGTCTCCTATGGCAAATGCAGCTCATCTAACAAATTTCCCACTTACAAAGCTTGCCACCAGTCTCCAAGCTGGTAGCTCCCTTTACGTAATTATGTTCTGCTGCTCAAAATCCTCAGCAGCTTCTGATGGACACCTTTGGCTCCTAGACCAGCTCCTGTTCAGTGTCCATTTATTCTTGTTTAATTTGCAACTGGCAGATGGGATCATCCCTGTATTGCCAAGTAGGTGAAATGCTTTGGAATCCTCCAGGTGAAATCTGTTGCACAGCTTACACTGTTTCTTGTCTGGCATCCTCTCAGCAAGACATCAAAGATTGCAGCAGACAGAAAAGAGACAGCCTGTACATGTGTTCTTCCTGCCATCACTGACCTTGTCTTGTTCCATTTGACACATAGACTGAATTGCTTGCAAGTTCCATAAGCTCCCAGCAGTTGTGGACATAAATACCAGTTGGGAATAGCTCTTTTCTGAAATAAAGAAGAAGACAAAAAAATATAAAATGATTAGGTAATGAAGATGAATCAGCCAGGCTGTTTGGAGTAGATTCTCTCTTCATAGAAGAAAAGAAATATATATTTCTGTCCATAGGATTGCTCTGGAGGGCTCCCTGGAGGGAAGGAGGTCACAAGACAGTGTTGAGCATGTGCTTTGTGTGACCTCACCCTTGCTCCTTGAAATTGGTCAGCAGCATCAGGGCATTTTCAAAATCAAGCGTCAGCTTGCCTTTAGTGACTGCTGGCATCTGGTTCTGCACCCCTGGAACAAGGGAGGAGCTCGAGCTCAGCCAAAAACCTCCAAGGACCTGCAGGTTTGGTGTGTGACTTGTTTCAGAGGTGGATAGAAGGCAGGGAAGAGAATAAAAATATCTGCATGCTGTTCCTCTTCTTTCTACTTAGTAGTGTCCATTTTAGGACAAATTTGTGGGGTTTTGGAGTTTTCTGTTTTTCTCTCCATATTTTACTGCAATTTACATTTTTCAAGAAGAAAAAAAGGAACAGAGAGGGAGTGGGAGCAGACAAGGGAGAGGGAGCAGACAGCAAGTGAGGCATATGCTGTTTTTTCAGAGTATTCACTTTTGATATGGCTAAATGATGAAAACATCAGTCCTTTAATGTGTGCTTTCATGGTGTATTTCTAAAGGGAAAACAAGAAGTATGGCAAAGAGTTAAGAAGGAGAAACAACTCTTCAGAATTTCTGAACCAGCCTTTTCTGACCGTTGAGGTATGAAGTGCTGGGAGGGCACTGTCAGAGCTCTCAGAGGTGGAACTGTACACACTGCTTGCATAGAGAAAAGTCAGAGTATTCCCTGTGTCCTAAACTCCAACAGTTCTGTCAACTGAGTTCTGGGTGTGCAGTATTTACTGCCCCATCGAGATTTCACTCACCTGGGGGACCACAGAAGAATCCATCTGCTCCATAGATGGTTTCCACCATTCTCCGTGTCCTCGCTGTTTGTTCTCCCTGAGCAGCCTTCTGTCCTCTGCCAATGCCAAGGTCATCAAAGCTAGCAAGAGGGCAGATTATTGTTAATAACTATTATTATTACCAAGAGAGCATCTGGCTGGGAGTTACATTCACTGACAAGGCTCGGTGCCACACACAGCAATAGGCAGCCCAAATCCATTGCAGGCAGACAGACTTCAAACTCTCCAATGCCTCAGTTGCTTTTAAGCGTAGGATGTATGCTGGAATTCGCATAGATGTTTTGGAATATTGAATATGTGACTTTACAACCAACATGTTCCTCAAACCCCCCAAACCAAGCTCTTTTCAACCATACCTTTTCTTCTTGGCATAGGGAGAAAGGGAAAGGGTCTTCTTGTAGCCTGTATGGCTCTCGACATTCCTCCACACAATGAGCTTCCTGCCAATGTCGGTGTCCCGTGGCTCAAAACCCTGCACCAAGGAAAAGGGCTTTGTCACAGCTCCACTTCTGCTCAGCTGTCCTTAGGCCTCCTCTGACACATGGAAACTGTATGAGACTATTACTGCATCTTGGAGAGATACATGAATTGAACTTTCCCTGGAAATACTGCATCCCAGAGATGAGAGAAAAAATATGTCCCCTTCCCTTTCCCCTTTCCCTTCTCATCAACAGTGGCTACAATTATCTCTCCCTGATCTCCTAAGAATCTCTCCTCCTTTTCAAGTATAATAGTCCCTTACAGAAACGGGACAAATTTTCCTTTTTGCAGACAAACTCTAGTGTATTGTTATTTTTTCAAGGTTCTTCCATTAACAAGAGGCAGGGATGACTTTATGGAATGCGGCATTCCACATGGAAAACATTCCATGTGCATAGTGCTCATAACAGGGCATGCTCTCCACATCAGGAGCCTCATGCACAGACTGTAGGAGCCAAAGCCAGCTCTTCTATCCAGTTTCTGCCAAGCCTAGCTATTCCCTGTGGGCAATCCCACCCTTCCAGGTTTGGAAGGGGAGCAAAGGGAGCAATCCCAGTTTAGGCTGGCAGTGTCTCCACACCAGAGTGAAGGCACTGGTGGGAGTGCACAGCATGGCTGAGGGATGGGCTGGTGGCTGCCACTGGCATGGGCTGTGTTCTCCTTGTGTGTCGGGGCAGCTGGCACGTTCTAATTATCTTGGAGGGATGATATCACTGGTTGGGCATGGATTTTCCTTACATTCCTATTGATACATGAACTGTAGCGGGTATTACCATTAGGGGTTCTGAAAAGTCAGGCAGATTCCCAACCAGCAACCCAGCCAAGGTGCAGATCACCACCGCCACGGAGCACAGCACCAGCACGGCCAGAGGCCACTCCGCAATCAGCTGGGAGTAACTGCAGGCAACAGGAGGAGAAAAATGCAGCTGGTAAGATGCTTCTGCTTTGAGCACAAAACCTACTGTTGAGCCAATGAGGTGTGAGTAACAGGAAGGAAAAAATCAGGGTCTCTGGTTTGAGCAGTTATTTATTGTGAAATTTGGAGGCTCTAGTGCAGCTATTAATGAGCATATTACACCTCTAACTGGATGTTTGCAGGCAGCTCTAATTAACTCGGGTAATTACATTTTGCCTCCCTGCATTTTCCAGCTTTTTCAATCAGAAATAATAAAAACCAGACTCTTGTGTCCTCAGGCAAAATGAAGCTTTAAACATTTAAGTTCAAAGATTGCATTTAGAAAGAGCCTCTTCATTTCCTTTGCATTGAGCAATGTCAGCTGCTGGCTGCAACAGTTTGGGCTGCAGACTTCCAGACGGTGGACCCTGTGAAATCTTCAGGTTATTCTCTGAAGGTAACTGACCTGAGCAAGCCCACTGTCAATTATCTAAATTCATGTATTTCGACACTGCTCTTAATTCATACATATTCACTAGAATACATATAATTTTAATGACATTTCACAAAATTTTGATGACATTTCTACACCATCAAAATCGTTCCAGAGAAGCAGGTTACTCTGGCCAAGGTATTATTTGCCAGTTACTTTTGTTCTTAAAGTGCTGGTGTAAAATTTTCTATCCAAGTTCTGTTTTTCCTTTGGGACAAACTGTCTCCCATATAAGATGATCTATGAAAGTTACTCTCCCACATTTTTTACCAGTGCAGATTTTACTGTGTCAAGATTTTTGTCTTCCTCAGAAACATCAGTTGAGATATAAGATAGCAGAATGGGTTCCTGCCTTGGTTTGGCAGGTTCTAGGTAGTTCTTTTGTGTTCTGATGTATTTCTGAAATATAAGAAATTCTTTATTCAAAAATAGTTGACAAGTATTTGTGAAGGGAAATGAAATATTTATGAACTTCATTTGAGATGGAATGTTTCTGCTTGCCTGTTCTTTTGCCCCTTTTGCCTGGGACTCCACTGCAGCTATTTAATCATTAGAAACCATCACAAGCACTTCAGTGACTTTTTGAATGACTTTCGGGTTTTTTTTATTTTGCCTTTTTTTTTTTTCAATTTACAACTGCCTTATCAAGTTTATTTTCATAGACAAAGTCTTTACTATGAAAATGAACAAAACAGCTCTTTACTCATTAGAGTACCTAATTTCTGGAGGCTGTTTTGGGTATTTCTATGCCCAATTACCAGAAAAATAGGTGCAAAAGAAAAATCATCTGCAGCTTCTGATGATGGAAGGTGCTTACCCAAACCATCCAGAAGCAAGAGTTTACAAAAGCCAACTTCTAAACAGAAGTAGAAAGCAATCAAATTATTTTAATTTTGATAAATGTATTTAAAATTTTCTGTCTTTTGAAAAGATGAGTTTATTTCATGGATGGGCTCTTTTCCTTATTGCTCCTCTGACAGGACAAGCTGGATTAATCTTACATATATGTATATATATATACACACACACACACAACCCATACTTGTGTATGGGTTACAGCCAGGCAGCTGCCCAAGAACAGCTACTGAGACAGTGTTGCTATTCATTAATGCAAGTTAAATTGATCTCACAGGCAAATGGAGATTTTTCCAAAGAGTGGAAAGCCCCAGGAGGGCTGACCTCGCCTCTGGAGCTGAGCCTGCTGGGATGTCACCAGCAGTTACACTCTGCTCCTCCTAATAGTGGGACAGGAGAGCACTGATCACAGGGTACAAGGACAGGAAGCTTTTGCTGTTAAACATACCTTTTTGGCATCCTGAAAGCTTTGTCATGTCTGCAGACAGAAAGGAAAAAAGATGTGTTCATTTATTATTTTCCTAGGAAGCCCAGTGCTGGGCTGATCCCTGAGCAGGTTAACCCTTGCAGGGCTGTAAGCAGCAAGTTCTGGCACTGTGTCAATTAGTTTAATGAATAACAGACCCTTTTCCTCTCCCATTTTAACAAGAGAAGGATGGGAAGCCATGTAGTCATTCCTGATTTTGCCCCTCTCAGAAAAGCCTGCAGAGAGTACTGGACATTAGCAATGCAGTCATATAGAAATCCCATTGCAGATCTCATCCATTAAAATCTATCTGGTTTAAGTGCTTTTCCTGCACTTCTTAAAGTGTTTCTTTTCAAAAGCAAACCTCTTTATTAAATCTCATGAGCTGGGCTAGCAACAACTGTAGATGGCTTTTATTTCCTGTTCAGCTCAGCCAGGATTTTCCCAAAAAGGTGACTCTTATTTCCTGGGCCCCTCCAAAGGCAGTGTCTTTTCAGGCTGTAGGAGCAGACTGCCAGTGGAACTGCTAAAAATACCAGAATTTTCTTCACAGAGGAACATTTATCGCTCCTACTTGAAGGACTCTGACGGGGGAAATAAAGAAGCCTTCCCCAGGGGATCCTAAGTTTGTTAATGAATCCCTGAGGACAAGCCTTCTACTGGCATCCTAAAAGAAAAGCTGCATCTTGGTGGGTCAGATATCTGCAGGACCTTTTGTTCTGCTCTCTCTGCACTGAAACATCCCCTTGAAACATGCCCCAGGCTGGCACAGCCTTGGCTTGGACCAGCTTCCAGAGAACTGCTCCCACCTCCTTCTGCAGCTGTGCCAAGCTCTGCTCGACCAGTGCTCCCTCCTCCGCCTCTCACCCTCCCACACTCCTGCTTAAACTGGGAGAAGGTCCTGCTCTATTCCAATATCCGTGTTGGGCACATGGCCCCCCTCCATGCAGCAGCCAACTGGTGACATTGAGGCAGCTCATCCTTCCTAGCCTTGCTATGAGTGGGAAAAATGGAAAAACGATGGAGGACAGTTCCCCATGGCACAGTCACTCTCAGTGGCTCATGTAATAAATTATTCTGTGTTTTGCTCGTCACGCTAATGCTCTGTAGATTCAGGACAGAGAGGAACAGAGCAAAAGCCTCCCCAGATTATCAAAGCGAGGTCTCTCTCTGGCAGTGCGCTGCCCATCCTGTGCTAATTCCCTCACAATAGCTCCTCAAGCAGATTTGCTTGGATTAAAAACCTCATTCTGGCATTATTATGTTATCACTTTTCTGACTGCTGGTGCTGTACGCTCTGCCAGGGATTTGCAATCCAGCTGTGCTTCCTATTTAAATAACCTGTTACAGAGGATGTGGTTGGCAATTTTGTTGATAGCATATGAATGAAAAAGGATCCAGGAAAAGGATTCAGGAAAAGGATCCAGGCTCCTTTGACTGCAGTTGCTCTACACTGCAAACACAAGCAAATTAAATCCTGTGTAAATGGCTGGAAAATGAGACTGTAAAGGGCTTTTGTGCCTAACACTGCAGTGCTGTACGTGGGCAAGGAAGGAATCCTGTGCCATCTTTTATTAGGATTCAGTGGCTACGGCTTCAGCAGTGAAGGGATCATGATCTCTTGTGCCAAGAGTGGACTCTAAAAGGCACACTCAGGAGGAAGGATGGTGCTGGCTGGAAGGAGCAGAGGTTGTAGCTCAGGCTGTTGTTGCCCAGGCACTCTGCACGCAAATGGATTCTGTCATGGACAACAAAGAATTCATACCCTGGTTGCTGCTCAACATGGAAAGCCAAATAATGTTCCCCCCTTTTGTATCTCTCATTGCTCAGCTGTAGCCAGTGCTTACCCTCTGCTGCCACTCCCTTCCAGCACTGGCAGCAGCTTTTGTGGGGGCAGGAAAAGAATAAACTCTGCTCCCATCACTGAGAACTCTGCCAAGATAAAGGACTGGCAGCTGGGTGGCTTGGAGTGCAAAGGGAGAAAATACAAAGGTAAAGGAAGATGGGCATATTCACAGCTGTGTGACCTAGGAGTGACTGAGTGACCTTGGCTTTAGCCAGCCAGTCCCTTGAGAAGGAAATCCCACCTTTCCCTGGCATGGGAATGGCAGCTCTCTGTATACCCACATAGAGATAGAGAGCAAAGTGGATTCCTTGTGCATTTTGGGACAGCTGCTGTCCCAAGCTGAAGAACAAACCCATGTTCCACACATCCCAGCTCAGACTCTGCTCTTCCCTCCCGCGTCCCCCCATCAAGTCTGGAAGATGCTTTTTTGAGCTGCCCTTCGTGTCCCTCTTACCTGACTGTGACAACATGATGTTGCACTGGCCGCCGCTGCCCAGGGGACCACTGCTTCCAGGGTGTTTCCGAGGCCTCGTGGTGAGAAGCTGGCACGAGATCACCACTGGAAAGGTGGGAACACAGCACGGGCCTCTCGCCATGCCCAGGGAGCGAGGGCAGGCCGTAGCTGCCTCGGGATTCCTCCTGGTTGCAGGGGTAAAATGGCTGGTGCTGCTGTGAGTCCTGGGAGCTTGATGGCACCTGGCCATTGGACTGGGTGGAGACTGGCCCAAGTGTGTGGCTGGAGGAGGGCAGGTTGTCTTCCCCCAGCCCGGGGGATGCAGGAATGGGGCAGTGATGGACTGGGCAGATTTTTTCCCAGGAAGTGCCACTGTAGCTGAGCTCAGCGTTCCCAATCTCTGGCATGGCAAGGCAGGTCTGGCAAGGTCCTGCATTTTGTTTTTCCCTATGAGAGAAATAAAGGGAAAGGTAAAACAGGGGAGAGATTGAAAGGAGTTGCATCCTGAGAACTGGAGATGCTCACAGACCTCCCAATAAACACAAATGTCAAACCTCACCCACTGTGTCCTGTACCAGGAGTCAGCCTAAGCGCTGAACTGGATTATGCTTTTTATAAAGACATCCATGACTCACTCAGGGATCCCAAGTGTTGGGGCATCCTGTAATCCATCCTTTGTGTGTGTTGCTCCTAAAGTTTGAAAAATTGGGTAATAGCCCACCGAAAAATTCTCCAAGCTATTTCTCTGTGGAGGGGGGTCCTAACTCAGGACCCAGAGAGACTACAGAGGCCTGGGCAAACAGAAACCAAAGGAATCTGCATGTCAAGAAGCCACTCAATTATCTGCACTCCTTGGGAGGATTAATTAGTGTGATTGCTCTGCAGAAGGACTGGCACTGCTCCATGTTGGGTCAGCAGGAGAGTGAGTCATCCCTGGTGCTGACACAGCTGAGCAGTGAACCTGAGGGGTGTGACATGTAACAGGGGCTTCAGCCTCCAGCCTGGCACGTTCCCTAATGGCTTCCATGTCCTGCATGCTCCACTGGGCTCTTCAGGAACTTTTTAGATGCACATCTCCCAAGGATGACAGCAACAGATTTTATTTGTCTTACTTTGTAGGAAGGGGATGACTGGGATCTTGACAGATCCTTTGAAACTGGACTGTCATCTGGCTGCTGAATTTACTGAGACAAAACATTTGCAGACTCCAGTTCCCAAGTAATGAAGTGTCTTCAGGGTACACTTTCTTCTCTCCAAGGAATTAAAACCATTATTTCATTCCTATAGCTCTTGATTTATGGAGCCTGAGAGGTTTTGCTAGCTTGGAGAAAGTTTGAATAATACTTTGAAGGACTGCTTAGTCTGTGTGACACCAAAAACCCCTTTACACACAATAGACTGAGGTCCTTCTGACCCCAAAAATGCTTTAGGAATTTCTGTCCCAAGAGATGCAAACACCAGCAGTTTCTGGTCCTTGTTCAGAGCACGTGCCACAGTCTCTTACAGCTGAATTATGTGTCTTGCTGCAGTGCCTGGCGTCCAGAATTTAATAGGACAAACAGTTCAGGCCAGCCAGAATCACAGTGTCTCAAATCATCAAAGAATTATGGATGTTGGAGGAAGACTGCAGTGAGATCAACTTTAGCCTGAGGCACCTGGTGTGATGTGGGAAAAAATGAGGGTAAAAAGTTGGGGAAGGGATGTTTTTTAAATTTTGTAGAGTCCCTCTCATTTCTTTTTCTCACAGCCATGGAAAAAGGCAGAATTTTAGTGATTACACATCTCTGGAATTGCACCCAAAGTTAACTGGCATGAGATTATCAAAGACAAAAGAATCTGGAGAATACTATTAGCTCATTTGCCTGAAAATTGCTATTTTTTCCAGAAAGCAGGACATATTGGCCTTGGCAGTTTGTGCTGTGTACTTTCCAACATCAGTTGAGTTTATCAACACTGATAAACTATATTTCATGATTGTACAAAATGGGCTTATTTCCTTAAAATCATTACAGCAGCGTAATGTTTGTGGTAGCAGTTACACCTTGGTAACACCTGTAGCAGTGCCGATGTGGACAGGGCACAGGATCACACTCAACTTCACTTGCACACTGTACCAGTCCAAGGACAGTAACAGAGAAATCTTGACTGATTAAGCACCAACCAATGCTACGTTTAGTTTCTAAGCCTATATAAAGCTGCAGCAGTTACAGATAGCATGTTTGTGGGTCCTGACTTCAGAAGCCATAATTGATGTGCAAATGCAAAGTAGCTGGAAAGAAGTCAGTGTTTGCTGAAGCAGGTGCCAGAAAACAGCAGACAGGTGTGTGCACACCTCAGTGAGATCAGGTTGAGATAAAGTTGTCCCCAGCAGTTCCAGTGCTCATTTGCCTCTGAGCTGCAAGGCAAGGTATTGGTAAGACTTGAGCTGGTTCAATGCAGCAAGAGAGAGAGCAGCTGGCAAAGCAGAAGTTCCTGAACTGTGACAATGATATCCCAGTCACCCACAGAACTTGTCAAATAACATCAACAATAGGCTTGAAGTCCTTGCTGTCCCGTCCCAGGTGGATTAGTGACAGGATTACTTGGCCTTTCAAGCGTGTGATTTGTGTTACAGCTCTGTGTAAAGGTAGTTCACAACAGGAGACTCCACACTTGTCATGTATGAGATTACAAATGCAGTGCCAGAAAAGCTGCTCAGGAGATGCAATCTGAACTCTTGTCTGGAGTTCTTACAGGCTCATCAGTGTTGTCCCTGCACAGGGAAGGATTCAGGCGCAGCACAGGGCAGGAGTGCTGCAGACAGACCAATGAAAGATTAGGGTCTATGGCAGTCAACAAATAAAATGACATCTTTAATTAGTTGTTGCACTTCTCTACTAATTATAGAGGCAACCTGATGGGAAGATGCTAAACCACCCCATCCCGTACAGTGCTGGTGAGCTGCAGGGGCAGAGGTTGTTTGAGACAGCTGACCTGAAGGGTCCCTCAAGCCATGCTCTCAAGCCTTAAGTGTAAATCATTTCACTCTTCCCATGTGTCCAGTGACTTGTTTGCAGTTTGTGGCTTTGTACTGCAGGGAATTTTCATCAGAGAGCTGAGGTTATGGGAGTGTTATGCTTTGAAAAGGTCTGCACCTTTTCTCACTCCCTTTTTGTTGCCTTTAAGTTACTCTTTTTCCTTGACCTTGATCCTATACTTTCCCCTAATTTTTGCACACTTTAAATAGGCGATGCTTTCCTACAGTGCCTAATAATTTATAAAGACACTATGATGCACTAACATCTTGTGTTTTGGTGTTACTACACCTGTACTATATTTCTGATCTTTTTTTTTCAAAGGAAAAGCAAAATTTTCATCCCTTTAAACTGTTGGATCTGCACACTAATCTGGGACCAGAGGCTTTTCGTTACTTAATTAGCCTGTCTGCCTCATCTGAGGGTGAATATGTGACACTGGACAGAACAAAAGAGCTTTTACAAAAATACCCTTTGAACATGGTCAGGAAGAGGCAGGAGACCATGCAATGAAAAATTCTTCCTCTACAAACCCCTCGGCTACAAAACCTCCTGGTGGGGAAAGCAGATGCCAAACTCTTGGATATCGCAGATTGCCTCCGGGTTTTCTGCACATACGTTGGTAGCGTTGAGTCTAATATTTCACATGAAATCACACTCTCCTTGTTTACCATCTTTGCTGTGAAATGCTGTCAAGTTCTGCTCTTCCTCCGCGTGTCGTCTCCTAACTCAATCCCTGGCCTGCTCAGTGACTTCAGATTCTGGAATAACTTTGGCAGGTTTGGATCGTTCACTCGTGACTTCTCTTCATTATCTCCTTTTCAGACTAAACAATTACAGCTCTGTCAATCACCCTCCGGATATGAGTTCCCTTATGCTCATCCGTCTCCAACTCCATGACGATGTGACCTTGGTTATCCACAATCTCCAGGGAAACCTGGAGCTTGCAAATAATGATCGGTTTGGATAATCACTTCTGGCAGCTCAGCAGAGTTCAAGTCTCCACTTGCTGCTCTCCCAATTAGCTGTAGTGCTGGTGAGCTTAACCTTTGGTCTGCTGAGGTCTGCACCGTACACATAGGCTCGTCCTTCTTTGCCTGGAACCATGTCACTATTACTTTTCTGGGCCCTCAGGACCCTGAACTATGCTAAAAAAATGTTCCTGGGGATTTCTGATGTCTGTTCGCTGTCAGGCATGAGGAAAACAGGGCAGAGCACTACACTGGACTCTGCTTGCCATGCTGACACTGACAAAGACTTATTTTTAACATTCATTCCCACTCTGGGCTGTGTCAGATATTTGATATCTTTGGGATTAAGTGGGCAGAAATGGTTTCTCAGCTGCAGAAAAGCCTACAGAGGCAGCTGGAAGCCTCCATTTTCTTCTCCAGATTCAGCTGGATGCAACCAGAGAGATGCTGGGAAAGGAGAAAAGAAGGGGTATAAAGGAGGGGGTGGACTAGGGTTAGCTGCTCCTGTTACCCACAGCAGTGAGCTGTGTTGCTCTCGCTGTTTGCTTCTCCATCTCTTGCCCTGAGATGTCTAGACAGAACAATAATCCAATTTATGGACCTGCCCGAGTCACTCTGAGTGCAGCAGTGCTTCTCTGAGATGAATACCAGGGCACAAACCGCCTACCTTGTGTGGGGGAACCAGCAAAAGGACTGGAGCTTCTTCCCTCAAGGAAACAGGAAAGACAGCATCAGGATTTCTAAGGAGACAGCATTCTGCCATTCCAGGTCTGCAAAGATGTGGAGCACTGGCAGAATTCAGGGTCTGTGGCAGGAGCCATGGGCTGTATGCTATGAATTCACTCCCCTGGTGCAGAGTATCTCCCTCTTCCAGAGACCAGCATCCTTCTGCCCTACAGAGGATGGCTGCAGGATCTGGCTTTAGGCTTTACCTGCTTGTGGCCCCAGCAGGGTGGTTTACAGGAAACATGCTGTGTTGGCTGCCTGCTCCCAGTACATTCCCCTTGGGATGGTTTCGTTCTGCAGCACACAGAGCCGAGCTGGGATGGAGGAAGCTTTGCAGGCAGGGAAATAGTAGCATACGGTTGCCTTCCTTTTCCTAAGCCACACAAGTTTTTGGCACTCCCTGGTCTTGCTGTCCCCCCAAGCCACACAGCAGGAGAGCACATGTGGCTCTGAGAGGGAAATGGGCCAAAAATATTCAGCCTTTTGCAGGAATGGCTTCTTTCTTGGCCTGCCTAATTCCACCCTTGTACCCAAGCCCATTTCTATAAGCACTGCTTTTTTTTTTTTTTTTTTTTTTAATAGATCATCTCCCCCTTTGCATACTAAAGAGAGGATCAAGAAAGAAGCACTTTGCATATGAAAGATGGGAAACACCTACCAAGTGAATGGAGCTGTCTAATGCCCAACTCAAACTACAACTTCTCCTGTTGACAGAGGAATCTTAAGGGGGAATAAAACGAAGGAGAAAAATGGCAGAAGTCTGTACCTTGCCTACAATCAGAGCCCTTTTTCATCAAGAACCTTTGCTCAATTAGACATTAAGTGCCACAAAATTTCATTCATTAAAAAAAAACCCACCCTATTTTTATTTTCTTTCCCCTTATTTTCCTTCCTCTAGCAAAGTTTTGTTTGCATATCAGCTGTACAAGTCTTCCCAAATGAAAAAGAAATATTAATTCTTTCTGGATTAAATCCATGTGCTATAGGTCAGCTTCCATCTAGACTAATAGCTTTTTCCTAGAGAGCTGTAAATGACTTTTTAAGAATGTGCTTTTATAATGCAATTTAAATTTCCCTTTGAACATACCACCAGCAAAACTGCAGTGGAGCTCTTGGGAAAAAGAGCTTTTTTCCTTGTATTTTCTAAGGAGATAAGAGTGCCCTTTCCCTGGGATTAGGGAAGGGTTCACTGCATTTCACTGTCACCTCGTTATCTAGCTCCCTGTCTCACTGACAGGGAGAGACAGGCACTCCTGAGCAATCCATCTCCTCCTTTGGCTGCAGCAAATCCTTGTGCAATGAACAATTCCTGTGGATTTTTTTGTTTTGCTTTTTCAATCTAGCAGCAGGATCATGCATACCCTTGAGAAGACCTACAGTCTTTTTGTTAGTGAGACTCTTGAGGATGTTAAATCATCATGAAAAATTAATGAGACTGCAAAACTCTGCTTCCCACATAGTCTGACAGGAAAAGTTTTGTTTTATAATCCTTTTCATTGACTCGTGCGAACAGCCTTCCCTTTACCCCAGGCAGCTGCTGCTGCTGCCGTGGGTACAGGTGTGTGTGCTGGGATAGAGCCAGACATGGAGGGCTCAAGGTTCCCACTCAGCCTTCAGTGCCAGAACAGCTCTGTCTCCACGGGGAAAAAGATGTTTGCTAAGCCTCATTTTGAAGAAAAAAAGGAGTGAAATGAAAAGGGAAAGGAAAAAAAAATCCCCACCTTGGTGTCCCAGCCTGAAAGCGGCCAGGAGGAAAAGTGTTTTCTAACATCTGTGTTTTTCTGCTGATGAGGTGAGCATTGATGATGAAGAGCCTTGGCTAGGGGAGAGGGTGGGGACCACAGAGCTAAGACTGAGGGAGCAGCATGGGTGACATTCGAAACACACCTGTGTCAGGTCGCTTAACTCTCTGTAACTTACCTCTCACAGGCTACAGTGTTCATTTCAAGACCTGTCTGAATGGTGAAGGAGTACTCAGACAAGCAAAGAAAATGGCTCCAGTGACAGCTCGGCCCCCATTGAATGCGCTAGGGCTAAACTAGGGCTGGACTGTGTGAGAGTCACTGAACACTGAGATCCACAGGCATGGCAGCCTCTGGCCGAGGATATCAGAGCTGTCTGATGAGCAGTGAGTGCCCTGTCAGTGCCCCCGGGCGGGTGGGGCTCTCTGAGCGTGAATATCCTGTACCAGACAGAAATGAAACCCTTGGGCTTTCAGAAGGGATTTGTGTTCTGCTGACCTCGGAGAGTGCTCTGGTCAAACAGACTCTGAAGAGCTCAGGTCTAACAAATGTCAGTGTGCTTGTGAATATGGGATGGCTCCTTGCCCATGATTATGGGCTGTTGATGTTTCCAGAAAATGTTGATGGTTGTGGCTGCCAACCTGGCTTAAGACACCAGTTAAGGGACCATATGGCACAGGGGAACATGATGAGGGGGGTTTATGGAGAGCTTTGGAGTGCAACCCATGTTTGCCCACTGCTGAGTGCAGTAAGGCTCTGTCTGAAACACGCTGAGCTTCCCAACAATAGCTCTCCCGTTGCTGCAGAAGGGAGAGCACACCATGTTGCAGGATAGAAACCTGCCCGGGAGACCAAACCGGGAAGCCCCCTGGCACAATTGGCTCTGCATGGTGTTCCTGGCCCCGGGGCAGGAGCAACCAGGGCTCCGGTTGAGCAGCGCACATCGCCAGAGCCCGAATCGCGGGTGGGCAGCTGGGCAGGCAGCGAGGGACTCTGCACCCCCGGTGGGACGACGGGACACACCTCGGAGGGACTGGGGGACCCTGGTCCTAGGAAAACCCGGTGACACCGACCACTTCCACACACAGAGCCGGGGGTGGCGGCAGGGCGGCAGTTCCCGCCCGCCGAGGCACCGGCTCCGCGCCCCTGTCCCGACGCCGCAGCTCCTACCTGGGCGAGGCGGGGTCGCGACCGCGGCGCGTCCCCTCGGGCCGCGGCTCCCGGGGCGGCGGCGAGGGCGCGGCCTCCATGGCC
>VZRF01012391.1:169385-212286 GCA_013396875.1 Vireo altiloquus
CGCGGAGGCGGAGGCGGGACGGCACGGGGCGGGCACGGGGGCGAAGCCGCCGGTACCGGGAGCGCTGCGGGGGGAACTCTGAGCCCCCGGGCCAGCCTGGCTGTCGGGCATGGGGCTGAGCGTGTGGTTGCGGAACAGGACCTCGGGGCACCGAGCATCCTTTGGGTGACAAGTCCCTCATCCCCGCAGTTGTACTCCTGCTTGGCCCGGGCCAGGAATGCTCCCAGAAGCGCTCCTGGCCCTGTGTGACAGGTGCAGGGCAGCGTTTTGAAGTGTTGGCTTTTAGCAGCATTAAATAAGATTTTTTGAAATAGATGGTAGGTTTGAAACAACTGACTTGAGAGTATGGAGAACACAGGGAGGTCAGGCATGTCCACTTCCTTGCAGGATCCTTCTGTCCTTGTCTATCCACACCACGACCTTGCTCTGAGCTGGGTGGTATCTACGTGTCCCTTTTCGCATGGGGATATCTTCCCACAGAGCTTGTGGAAAGTGGCTGCTCTTTCTGTGGCTACTCTCATGCCAATGACCATTGCCAATGACTTGTGTAGGAAGGGGTTGGGGCTTTCTCATGGCTGTATGTATGATCATGGGAGTGGCAGCGACCTTCTCCTCTGCCTTGTCATCATCCTTCGTTTGGCTGTGGGGATGGCTGTGACCTTCTTCTTCCTCATGGCCATGGCCGTGGACCTCACAGTGGCCGTGACCTTTTTCTCACGAGGGTGGCATCCTTTTTGCTTCACATATACAGAACAGCTGAAGCAAAAAGGGAGAGTATTAGAGTGGAGAGTATCCTATAACTCCTACTAATCCTCTAGATGCTTAGAGTAAGCCCTTCCTGCCTTAATGACTTAAATGCCTGAGGCAGTTTAAAGAACAAAAAGCTTTTTCTAATGCCAGGGTGGGTGACTCTCTCCCACCAAAGGCTGACACCTCTCCAATTTCCTATTTTTGGAGTTTTGAGGACAGGCTGCTGGCAGCACCGCTGGCCCAGCATGGTGCTCCCTGCTGGGCTAGGCTGCGGGAGACCAACCTGCTGTTCTGAGCCTTAGCCACAGAAATGTCACTTGTCTGGTAGGATCAGATCCACTGCAAGGAGCAGCTCCAGAGCAGCTTGTTTTGTGTGGCCCAGCAGGAAAGACTGAAACCTGGTATCTACTGAAAAGATTGGCTGGCATTCATGTGGTGACAAGGACATGGGTGATACTTCCTTTTCATACTTCCCAATGCTAAATAATAATTCTTGCAACAGTAATGATAATAATAGAGCCATGGGAGCTGCAAGGATGGTGGGAATCAGCTGGATTACAAACATCCCACCGCTTCTGACAGACAGGCCAATCTTACAGCTTTAGTTTGGCTCAGCCCAAGGTGTGAACTCCTTGTCTGGGAAGTGGGGGTGATCACGCTTCCTCACTCCCACAGCTTGGCAGGTTTCCACCATACTGCTGCAAGGTACTCAACTCACGGATTAATTATTTTTCATTACCGTTAGCCAGGGGCTACAGCAGGGCTTGTGCTCCCAGCTGGCTACAAAGCACTGCCCGAGGCAGGCAGCAGGGCTGCCCACATCCCTCCTGAGGCTGCTGCTGCTTGGCCAGGCCTGGGAGGGACTGGCTGTGGTGGCCAAACTCCAGGAAGCCAGGAGTCCCTTACTTCAAAACCTGCTTGGCTCTTGCCCCTGCACTGCAGCAGAGGAGAAGCTGCCTCGCCCATCAGCTGGAAGCTGATGCTCTCCTTAATCCATTGCGCCATATTGCCACTCCTGTGACCTCCCTGTGCTGGGCCAGTTTGAGACTGGTGGGGCAGATCTCAGTGTTATTCTAGGGAAGGCATGTGCTGATCCCAAGATTTCCTCTCCTTACAGAAACAACCCAAGGGAGAGCAGGAAGGACAAGCAAATGGGGCTCACAAATTGTTTTAGGAACGTAAATGCTTCCCACAAGACAATTCCATCCTTCATCCAGAGAAACTTTCACAGTGCCTGGCAAACGACGATGGGTGAGTCAGCAGGATGGAGACCAAATGGTCCGGATCAGTCTCTTTGGATTGGGATGCATCCTTGCCTCTCTTTCTGCAGGCAATGCTACCCTGCATCTCAGGGAAACCATGCTTAAAGCTGACAGCTTGCAGTGGTGACACCACTATGATGTTTTGGACAGTGCAAAACCACCCATGCCATGAGTTTCATGGACACCCAAGCCCTCAAAGTCACCATGGCCAAAGCAAGGCTGGGTATCACTGCGCAGCTGCCTCGGATTGCAGCAGACTGCTGGTATCCAGGCAATGTGCAATGGCTTGTGGATCTGCAGCCAGCTTATGAACCCTGGTCTGTCACTGCTCACTGGAGCAATGAAATAGCCAGAGTATTTCTGCTGCTTGAAACCAGTGACAGTGTGCCAGACACCTCCTGTCCTGGAAGATTTCCATGGGTACAGCAGCAGTCCTGGATGCTCCTGCTGCATAAACCTCCCATTGTCTCGGCCACTGAAATTGCTTCCTTAGCCAGAGAACAGCTCTCTGGCAGGGGGAGCGCTGCATTAGCCAACTGAGCCCCAATCACTTCACTATGCAGAGCTTGTTTACAGGTGAACGTAGCTGCCCACCTTCTGCAACTTCAGGAGAGGTTAATTTAGAGATATTAAGTGCTTTAGTCATGGTTTGAGTGCCAGGACCTGAGTCAGAGCTGTTTGTCTGAACATTTTCAGTTTACACGAAAGCCATTGGTGCTGGGAAGAAAAAGGCCCAGACAGATGTTGGGTCTCCTCTACACAGCCAGTTTGAGTTGCTGGTGTCCCAGCATCACGGCACAAACAATGTCATTGTGCACAGAAGGACGAGTGTCTCTGCACATGTTTGCACTCCATAGAGCCCACCTTTTCCTCCTTGCTCCTGGCCCATGATGGCCTTTCTCTGGTTCATTCGTGCAACAAAATTTTGAATTTTTAGGAGTATAACTACCTAAAAGAATAAGATTTAGCGCCTATTTGTTCAGTGCCATTTGTGACCACTCTGTACTGGGATGGGCTTGGAGGAGCCATCACCTTCCAAAATGTGTGCAGTTGTTTGTGTCGATAAGAAGCATCCTCACCAGGATGCACCAGATTTAGGCATGAGGCTGAAAGAGGCTCAGGAATCAGGCTCACAAAGCCATTTTTGATTGTCAGTCGTTATTTCTGCCCAGGATGTGTGCTGGAGCATGACCCACATGTAACACAGCACAGAGAGATCCAGGCAGAGCCCTTCTCTCTTTCTCAGGGTTCTGCAAGGCTCCTGCAGTGATGGAAACCTGTGAATAGCTGACGGAAACCTGTGACCCAATACCAGGGCTGAGAAGGTTTCAGGCATATGGCAGTTATGTTTTTGGGCGCTGGTACATTGCGAACTGAAGCAAATAAGAGATGTGCTGAATTTTCAGTGTGTTTGAAGGGACAGGAGGCCCATGGAGACCCAATTCAGCTTTGTCTCGGCCGGGGAAGTATCACTGTAGCAATATTGTCCCATTTTCCCCGGTGCTGTGTGCTGGGAGCTCAGCCACATTCGCCCTGAAGCCGCCCATATGTTCACACCATTTCCCAGCGTGACTGACAGCGAGCCAGTTCCCTCCGAGCATCCTGAGATATCCCAGACTAATTCACACATAAATATTCTTTCTGTGAGGATTTGGGACATAAATTCTCAGCCTGGGGAAGGCCAGAGAAGATGCTGGGATATGCAACACCTTGGCTAACTGTGCCTGTTACAATACCTTCATACCCTAAACAAGGTCCCAGTGGCATCAGTGCCAGTGAGTTAGTTTCATCTAGAGATGGCCCAGTTGACATTTTGGAGAGGAAATTGGCTGAAATGGCTCATTTCAGGAGGATCAGAGCCTTGAGGAGTTGAAAACCAGTTCTTTTGGCTCAAGAGCAGATACATGAGTGGAGTGGAAAGGTTCCACTTCTCATCTTGTTGAAATGTTTCTGCTTTTTTTTTTGTTAGTAACTAAGCTTCAGAAATGCTCCAAGTATTTCAGCTGGTACTTCCAGAAAAAGGCAACTTTAAGTGTTTGTTCCAAACCTTTCTCATCAAAAGGTTTAAATAACAACAGGGCAAAGGAAGAGTGCTTTTAATCAATTCTTTCTGAAGGTACTGAAGGGAACAAAGTATTCCAGGGAGAAAGGAAATGGAACTTTTCTTTTTTACAAACCCACTTCTAAACCCTGTATTGTAGCCCACCCTAATCCCATCTGTTTGGACTGCACAGTGTCCCCAGGCCTGAGCAACACCTCAGCCCTGCTGCAGAGATCAAGTCAGAAGGGCCAAGTCAAATGTCCACATTCCCAAGGGAGAATCACCTGGCTCAGAAGCTCACTCAGGGACCCAAAATGGATGCCCAGAGAAAGGTATCACCCTCCTGAATTATGATTTCCATCCTGCTGGAGCAGAGATTATTTGCACTTTCAGAAGCTTTCTGCCACTTGGGTGAAGCAGTCAGCAGCCAGGCACAGACCAGCAAGTCTGCAAGTGCTTCATGTGATGCCAAAGATTTTTAGCTTTCTATATTTTTCATGTATTTGTAACTTTGTAGATTACTAAAGCATGGCTGTAGCTTCTAGTATTTTTCCTATTTTTCTTCCCTACATTTAGAAACAGTAAACTAACCTTATAAACCTAAATATTGTGTAGTCTTATTCCAAGAAGAGAACCAACTACCAGGCCATTCTATTTTCCAACCAGAATCTGGACCAGACATAACAAAAGTGGGGAGAAAGAAAGCTCTGGGCTGCTTCCAGTGGGGACCCCAGGAATTATTACTTAACCAACTAACCTTTTAATTGAGCAGTATATGAAAAATATACTAATTGACTAACCTTATAAAAATTGTAGAATTACTATACCATGTGCAATTTTTGCCATATCGTGTACCTGAAAGCTTTCAAGTAAAGGTTTGCTTTTATATTCACTTAATGTTGTTGGAAAGATCTATTCTATTTTCCAGGCATCACATGCACCTCCACCCCTTCCTTCCACCCAAGTACTAATTACTGTTGAACTAGTCCTTTAATATTTAATTGCCACCTTGACGCCCCTTTTCATCTCCTCCCTGCCCAGGCGCCTCTGAGCCTCATGCAGGCTGGTCCTTCCTGTGTTTGTCCTCTCAATCAGCTGCACACTGTGACCCTCCACACGAGAAAAGCCAGTCTTCCTGCTGAGCCCAGACCGAATCCATGCAGCATCTGTGCGAAGTGGCGCCGCTGGAGCCCACGGAGAGCCTTCAGTCCAGTTCAGACCCTGAAGCCAAGGTTGGTCTCTGGAGCTTGCTTTTGAGTTCTGCTGGCAAAGGAAAATGAGATGGTTTGTTAGGCTTTAATAGAGTTTGGCTGGGATGAGAGGCACCAAATTTGCCACTTGTTTCTTCTTGCATCAGACTCAAAGTGGGTCACTACTACTCGTGCAGCCATACGTGGAATAATTTTGACTTTTCGGAGTTCACAAAGGGCATGTGACCATGTCAAGGGCAAGCTGGCTCCCAGCTGCTCATTTGCAGCTTGTGAGCTCAGGCCACTGGGTTGTCCATGTCCTCCTAGATCTGGGCTGAAGCCATGGGCTGGAATGGGAAACCTCCCTGGGTCCCTGCTGATGACAGGGCAAACAAGTTGCTGTCTGCAGTATTCCATGCTTTCCCCAAGGACTACATTTCCATAAAAGATGAAAAAACCTGCCTGACTGGCTGTCCCGGCCACTTTCCACAGCCCCACACCCTTCCAAGGCTGGGTCCTGTGTCCTACATCTGAAGGCTGTGTAGTGAACAGGGTCAGGAAACCTGTATTTGTCCCTGCTGAGCATGTCTGCAAGTGGGAAAAACTAAGCAGACAGATTAATTTTTCGTTTGCTCAGCCTAATACCACTTCAGAGGTCTTACACTGGAATGACAAGTTTTCAGGAGCAGAAAATATTGGGAGAGCTGACAAGATCCTAGGTTTTTCAAGGTGGCATTAAACATGGGTATGCACAGAACTCACTCACAGGACTTGAAGCAGGATCCTGTAGGCTGGGATGATGCACAGGGAAGGGGACAAGAGGGGATGTCTTGTTTCAAGACAAGGGGAAGAGGGCTTCTCTGCACATCCTGAGATGTTTCTGTGCTGTGCCATGATTGGTATCCCTGTGGGAAGTACCAACAGGCAGCTATGATCCTTACTACTTTTAAGCAGGACCAAGCTGCCATTACATCCTTTAACTATTTTTGGTAGTTTTCATTTTCATTGTATATTGATCTATTTAAAAACAAATGTGTCAGCAGCCCTTTGATCCCTGTGAGTCTCTCCAGCTAAAGCCCATTTAAGGTTCCTGCCTGGTCCCTCCTCCCAGTCTAGGGAATATGCTGACCTTTCTTCTGGCCAGAGGAAACACCTCAACCCCTTTTTTATCCTGTAGTGCAGCTGCTTGAAGGACCAGAGCTGGGGGAAGCAAGGGAGGCAAGAGGAATTAGCTTATTGTGTGGAAGTTTGCTCTGTGTTTGGTAGGAAGGATGCCTCCAGGCCTCCGGGAACTCTTCTTTGGTACACTGTGTTCCCATCCCTCTCTCTATTCCAAGGCCTGAAGAAGGATTGCTAGTTCAGCTCAGGAGCCTCGGGCAGCACATCACTGCACACAGCCGCGCCTTGAGACTTGGCCCTGTGCCTTATCTGCAGTCCTGACACATGATACAAAAACAGCCTCCCACAGCAGCCAGACTTCAGCTCCTTCAGTGGGCTTTTGGCAGCTGCCTCCAGATCCTCCCAGCAGTTCCCGAGTGCCATCTGTTGACTCAATAGCGGTCATGCAAAAAATGGAGAGGAGCCAGGATAAGGCTGGGTGAAGTGCACTTGGGAAAAGTGGCAGCATGGGACTGAGTGGCTCTGAAGGAGTTTCACGGAGTGCAAAAGGAAAAGGAGGGAGGGTTTCAAGCCAAAGCAACTCCTGCTGGTGGAAGGACTGATGAAGGGATGCCAGGAATGCTTCTAGGGGTAGGCAAGTTTGCATTTTTTGAAGAATCAAGATTCTTTCCTTCAGTCTTTGTATAAGGCAGAGAGACAGAGTCTTACTGATAAAATATGGGGCAAAACTTTGTGTCAGCTGCTGAGTGCTGTCCTGGAGGAGGGAGATGGCAGACTCCTGTCAGGGATGGTTTTTTGTGCCAAAACTGAAAGGCCTTGCAGCACACAATTAGAGAAAGGGACTATTTCACGGTCACAAGTACAAAAAGGAGAGGTCATTGCACTGCTTTCCTTCCTTTGCCCCAGAAAAATCTCCAGCAAACTTTGCCCTGAGTGGAGAGCAAGGACTCTAAGCAGGCAGCTGGACGCTGTGCTTAAGGATAGTCAGCCGAGCCCCTGTGCCACGCAGCCATGGCAGGCCAGTGCAGCAAAACCCCCTTTCTATCCTCTCGATTCCTCCAGCTTCCAGGCTTTCCTGAAGGAAGCTGCTGTCCACCCCGGGGACTGCTCCTTCAGGGGCTGCCCGAGGTTAGCAAGAGTTCACAGATCCCTGAAGCAGAAACCACAGAGCCAACCTGGGTACACTCCCTGTGCCCACTGTGCTGAGCAGCTTCAAGGACAGGACCAGCCAGAGCACAAGAGAGTCCAGAATTAGGCCATCCTGCCTATGAAAGGTCTTCTGTTATTTTAAAGAATAAAGAGATTAACTCTAGGGGTGGTGTACAAATTGCTGAGTGAGTAATGGGGCTGGTTTCTCCAGATGTCCTTCCTGTTGCACAGGGATGCAGGATACACTCACTACCTGAAGTACTCTGTCAAGCTGCTGCATGTGGGAAATCGCTGCCACCAATGGCCAGAGAGAGAAGGATTGGTGTCCTGCAGCCACCCAGATGGGGGTATTCCTGTGAAGAAGATTCAGTGTGTCCTGAAGTCCTGCAGGACTCCCAAAATGTCATGCATCCAGCACACCCTGCTCAATAGAACAGGAGACCAGGGACCTTCTCTGGCTCCTCTCCTTCCCAAAAGCAGACTTCTGGGTATTGGGATCCCTGGTGCCAGGATGATGGTCCAGAAGGATTGGCCATAGCCTAATGTAGGCACAGACCTTATGGGAAGGCAGTGCCAGTCTTGGGGTTGACATTGCACTTCAGAGAAAATCAGGGGTTTTGACAGTTTTTTACTGGGGACAGCTGTAGTGTTACTGCAGCCCTTCCTAGCCACAGTGCTGGGAATAATCCAATGTAAGTGCATATTCATAACCCCATGAATTTTGGCACATTTCTAGGGTTCTGTTTTCTCCTGTGACTGTCCCAAGGGCACAAGCAGGTCCCCAAACCTGCTTGTGCCTATTTTGCCCCACTAATGCAACTGCAGATGCTGCTTCCTTGGCTAGGCCCTTTTGCCCCTGGGTTTCTGTGTCTGCAGTGTTCACTGAGGGTTCCCATTGATCTCAGATGATGATGCAGAAGTAGGTGCTTGTCATTTGTGCCACTCAGACATGGTAAAGGACAGCTGAGACATGTCAACTCTTTGTATTGAGGCCAGGAGCAGCCGACACTGCCCTGGAGGGAAATGCAGCTCTTCAGGGACATCAGCAAAAGGCAAAGGTATTTTAGGGATCTTCACCCCAGTTCATGGTACTGCTTATTGCTGGAAGAGCTTGGCCACACTGCCAAGAATGGCAGGGACGTAGGATGCCATGGCTGTGAGGTCCAGAGAAGTCTGGAGAAACTCCTCGTGAGCACTTGGCTTAAGCCTTCATAGTTCAGGCATGACATGGGCAGCATAATGGACCCAGCTGCACATGGTGCTCACCCAGCACTGCATACAGAACCTGGCCCTGGAGTTTGGTATAATGGTCTCTGTTTAAACCTGAACCTTGGCACTAACATAGTGTGCAGTCTCCTTGAGGCCAGACTCACGACCACCACATGAACAGGATAATGCACAACTGCTGAACAAAAGTGTTTCCATGAACACTGATTCCCTGGCTCAACCCAATTCCTGGGCTGACCTTATCCCTGTGGCCACTAGCCCAGCCAAAAATGGGATATCACTCCACCCTCACAGGAGACTGTACCAGTTTGAAAAACCAAGGCAGTGCCACCCCACAGTTCCCCCCCCTGCCATGGCGAGGTAAAGCTCCACATGACTCTGCATCTCCTGCACAGCCATGTCCACCACAAACCTCTTGACAAGCACTTGGGCTCCAGCAAAGCTCTTGTGTCTTTTTCCCAATTTTCTACCCACAGCAGAGTCTTCATTTCCTTCATCAAGCCTGAATCCAGAGTTTCTGCCTTGGAAATGGTTTCAATTTCCTTTCATCATTGAGTAGGTACTAATTAATATGGGTCAGTCTGTCCTTCCAAGAGCTTTTACTAAGCTGTGCTTCCAGCTCCCTTAGTGCCTTAGCTGTGATGTACAACAGCCCAAGTCATGCACAGAGAAGGGACCAGATTCTTAGTTCTGCAGTCTTTGGCAGGTTTCCCATAAACCACTCTGGGTTTCAGGTCAGACTTCCTGGATTTTGTGAGGAGTTGACCTGCTCAAAGGTCTTAGAGGGGACAGTGGGCAGCAGTGGGCCAGCTTGGTTTTTTTAACATATTAACATAGGGCCCATATGAAGGTTGGGGTGTGCATCGGTCCTTGGGCAAAAAACCATTCCCTGGTGTGCTTCCATCTCCTGTTTTCCCCACACTCGATCTGTATCCTTCAGGACAGAGGGAGAAGGCAGCCAGTCTGTGTTGAGGGAGGATGTAGCACATGGCCAGGACACATGGCTGACGTTTGTTCAGCCTGGAAGAGACTGAGGGGAGACTCATTGGGGTTTGCAGCTTCCTCACAAGAGGCAGCGGAGGGACAGCTCTGATCTTTTTACTCTGGGACCAGAAACAGGAGCCAAGGGAACAGCTGGAGCTGTGTCAGGGGAGGGTTATGCAGGATATCAGGAGAAGATTCTTTCCCTCAGAGGGTGGTCAGGCACTGAACAGGCTCCCCAGGGAATGGTCATGGCCCCAAAGCTGCCAGAGCTCAAGGAGGATTTGAATAACACTCTCAGGCTCAGGGTGGGATTGTTGTGGTGTCTGGGCAGGGCCAGGAGTTGGGCTGGATGATCCTGTGGGTCCCTTCCAACTGAGGATATTCTATGGTGAGGTAAGGATTCACGTGGCAACCCAAGGTGCAGCAGCTGAATGCTGTTCCCTTAAAGCCCCCCTGTACTTGTGACTCTTCTGAGGGTTGTTTTGGCAGCTTTCAGACAGGGACTTACAGAAGTCCCTCTGCTTTGTCTGTATGCTTCCTGCTAGTCCTGCTGCCAGCTGATGATGCCCACCCCACAGCACTCTTCTGCTCCTTTCTGAAAGAAAGGCCCACTTTAGCGAGGAAATCATTCCCAGAGAATACTGAATTAAACAGAAAAAGGCGAATCTGACCCATGTTTTCCCATGCAGGCTGTTGTGCATACTCACACTCAGAAGACATCCAGGACCCCAGATATTTCCCGGCCCCGCCAGGCGTGGAGCCAGCCATGCATAACAAACAACACGACCCTGTGAATGGCCACACAGCGAAGCCAAGCTGTTTGCCTGATCCATCCGTCATTGTTCACCCGGCCTTTCCCACTTTGAACGAGGGCTTGTGGCATCAGGAAGTTAAAAGGAGTCAGGAGGGGGAAAAGGGGGAGTGTTTCTTTTAAAAAGAGAGTGAGATTGGAGAGGAGGACACAGGCACTCCAAACCCTGTCTGTGCTTGGTATATTAGGCAGCCAGTGCTCTTGGCTGGGAGCCCAGACGAGGCTTTTGTAATCAAAACATGATCTTGTATGCTGTGCAACCAGTGCTGAGAAAGGCCGTCTGATGGCTCTCCTCTTTTAGCTCTGCTCTGGAATCCGCTGGGCTCCGCCGCCGATGTCCAACATGCACCGAGCTGTGAGTGCCGCCTGCGCGGGGCCTGGGAGGGGCGCGGGCGCTGGGGTCCCTCACCCCAAAAGGCCACGCGAGGACTCGCACTCGCTTCCTTCAGGGTGGCCTTTTGGTGGCTGTCGCTTTGTTGTTTTCTTGGCTCGCCTGACTGCCAGCAGGCACGGGGAGCAAACAAGCCGTACCGCACCGTGGGGAGGGGTGCTGGGGGGGCGCATTTTGGGTACTGGGGCAGGTTGCGGTGGTTGGCTCAGGACAACGTGCCTCCTGGGAGGCAGATAACAAACAGAAATGCAGGCAGTGCTGGATGGTGCCTATGCTGGTGAGGGCTTCAGCTGCAGCTGTCAAGGAAGAGGGTATTTCTTAAAAAGAGCGGATACGTTTGCTTACGCAGAAGAGCATTAGTACGGGCCGCTCCTGTCCCCTTTCCCTCCCCCCACCTCCTGCCTCTCACACTTTCCCACCCCTGCTGTCTCCGAGGTCTCGCTGTAGAAGCGGGCGATCATAGAAGTGTGTGGGAAAACACTGCACGCAGAGACAGTCTGGAGTGAAGCGTCCCTCCAGCCCCCAAGGAGCTGCGTAGCCAGTGTGTGTGCCACTTAGAAGAGGGGCTGTGACACAACGGGATGTCGTCATTTAATTGAAGCCTGAAACCGATAGCTTTCCATTTTCTCTTTTTGTGACATTTTAATTTGCAATAGAATGAGGCCTCTCGTTTTGTGGCTATGCCCTGCTGTTGGGGAGGCTTTGGGTTCAGCTGATTGCTGATTCAAAGCCATCGCACGTTTGTTCTGCCAAAGCCATTTATAACTCTCTGTCGCGGTGACATACGGGCACTTTGGCTCCCCGGAAGAGCTTTGCTCTGGGGAGGGCACGGTGGAGCCACTTTCCATCCTGAGCATCAGCTTCAGCACAGGCTGGGGCAGCGGGTTCTTTCCAGAAGCGAAGGAGAGGGCACGGCCCCCTGCTACCGGCTGGCTCGCGGCGGCAGCTGACGAGCAAACGCTGACTGGGCTGAAGTGTACAATGGGTGAGCCCCTGGGAGCTGAGCGTGGGCTCCACACGCTGCTCAGCGCTTCGGCCGTGGGGCTCGGGTGTGCGGGGCGAGTGACCACCTCTCGCCCACAGCTCCCAGCATTTGCTGAAACAGGTTGTGCAGAGAGAAACACCTTAATGGCTTCCTTAGTGAAGGGGAGGAGAAGTGCTGAACACCAGCAAACTTTCCTTCCAGTGACTTGTTTCCAGCTGGAAATGGAAAGACCCCCTCCCCCCGGCACTAGCCGTCTTGCAGCATAGACAAAATGCTGACAAATGAGCAGAGGGAGAACAGCCTGACAGGCCTTTTAAATTTTTTTGCTTTGTAAAGAGCACAAATACAACCTCTGCAGGAATTTTAAAATTTTTCTCAAGCTGGCAGCTTGCCAGTTCTCCTTCAAAAGAATCTTCAGATGAAAGGGGTGTGTTTGAGGGCATGCACCACTTTGATCCCACCCTCAGCAGCCAACACCCCAGTGCTCGGTAAACAGCAAACCTGCCAATTTAGTGCTCCCAGAACAGCTTCTGTTCAGGTAAACACCGAATTTGGCTTTAATCAGCCTTGCAAAACGCCTATGGAAGTGTATCCACCCACACAGGCAATCTGCTCACCTGTCGCATACCCGATGATGGATGGCAATGGAAAAGCCATTTCTTTACCCACAGATCTTGACAAAATCCCATTGTCCAGCAGGAGAATATGTGAAGGCAGTTTAAATGTTCCTGTTGTCCCACGTGGACACAGACGTGTTTCTGTGTCCCTGTGTCCTGGTGGAGCAGCCCTTGGCAGGGGCTGTTTGATCAGACACCCCTCACTGGGAATGCCAGTGGAGATGGGCTGGTGCAGGAGCTGCGGTCTGTGCCATGAGCAGGTTCTGCTGCTTTCCCTCACTAATGTCTGACACCCAGCACACCTCCTCTGTGCCCTAGAACACGTGAAGGTGAGGGTCAGGTACTGCATGCAGATAAGCAGGGTGTTAGCTCTGAAGCCCACTGACAGCCATCAAAGTGGGGCAGCAGCGCTTTGCTCAAACTACCTCATTGCTGAACAAAAAATATAAGAAAAGGAAAGATCAATTCTGTCAGGAAAAAAGTCAGGGAGAAGTGGTGGGGAAAGACTTTCACTTCCCACACTGTCCAGACAGAAGGAGCAGGTTTCATCCTTTTGGTATGATAAGTGAGAAGAGCTTTCCTCCTCCTGTTTCCAGGATGCTGCTGTGGATGATGCTGTGTTAAGAAAGAAAGAGCAGAAAGATGTTGAACTTGATAAGAAAATCTTGGCTTTGCGGAAAAAGAATGAAGCGCTGATACGAAGGTACCAGGTGAGTCTGCAGGTCCTTCCCTTCCCCAGCTCTGATTTGGGGTCCTCATCTCACAGTGTAAAGAAGATTGTCAGCACAGTCAGAATGACTATGTTATGTAGATACCATGTTTGTATTGGAAACACTTGGAGCAGTTGGGCAGAGGTCTGCCTTGAGCTTAGCCTTTAGCTACAGCTCTTGAGTTGCTTTGGAGAACAGACACTGACACTTGCCTCACTGCTACAGCATCTCCTCTCCCACTGCCACCTTCCTCTGTCTGCATCCCATAACTGGGACACAAGTTGGTCCCTTCCCTCTTAGAGATGGAGGCGGGTCTGTTTAGCAGAACTAAACAGGAAAATGAACAGCATCCAGGTACAGGCATGTGATAAGGTGATATCTGTGTTCTAGGAAATAGAAGAGGACAAAAAGCGAGCGGAGCAGGAGGGAATGGCTGTTACCTCCAGGAAGCCCAAGCAGGATGGACTCACTATTACCATCACCAAAGCTCACAATGTAAGTGGTGCCTCTCCTTCACCATGGGCCAGCTCTCACTGCAGTCCTGCTGCATCAAAGTGACATTTCTGAGAGAGACCATCCACAGCAAAGTTCTTTGAGGCACAGGAGATAGCTCCTAAGCCCTGAAAAGTATGGGTAAACTCTGCAGAGGTGTGTGAACAGAGTGATTTTAGGTGCTGCACATATGTTTCCAGCCATGCCCAGGCACCTCTACCTGTGCACACAGAGATAACAGGCAGATGACTGGATGTGTGAACAGGCACACTTGGTTCTGGACAGGTCCCAGGTGTCAGCATCACTGCAAATATGTAGGCAGAGGGTATCAGGCATGTGTGTGGGTGCGTGTCACTGGAGGCATCAGGAGTACCTCTGAAAGTACCATATGCTGGGAAAACTTATGGTCTCCTTAGGCTTTGGGAGTGAGCAAAGCAAGTGGCCCTGGGCCAAAGGCTGCAAGTCCCAGGCTTCCTTCCTAACTGGACCAAATCTGATAAGCTCTGTCCACCCATCCTGGCAGCGTGGGGCTTGGAAAGCCAGTGCTGCCTTAACCCCTTGGTGAACTCCTCTGTCAGAGCTCACACGGAGCTTGCTGAGCCAGCCCACCCTCCTTTCAGCACTCCGGGCTGTTGGATCCAGGCCAGTGCATTGCTCCCTTCCCACCCCGGCCATGGCCCTCGCCTCTCTCGGGGTGCGCTGCTGCACACATTTTTCTCTCATACAGGACCTGAAAGATGCAATTACCCAGACTGAACACTATGGACAAGATAGCCCAGCCCTCTCGATGGTGAGCACCACCCTCAACCATCCACTTGGCTTCCAAGGCCATCTCCAGCAAGACTTAGGCTTTCCCAAGCTAACTCAGAGTGCTGCAGAAAGAGATGAGGATGACATTTCTTTCCCATAACTCTGGCATTTTAGTCTGAAATGTCAGATTTGTAAGTGCAAAGGATTTTTCAGCCCTGCTGTCTTTGTGGGTTTTGCTGCTGAGCAGACAACGAGCCCCTTGTTCCCCAGGAATGTCACAGCAGTGTGCTGGGCACAGAGAACTTCCTGGGGGCAAGGGCTGTCTGTTCTGCAGCTGCCTCCCCGCTTGTGTGCAGGTGTGTTTGGGGAAGGGAATCACATCCCTGAGTCAAGGGCCTGGATTTGCTAATGGAAGTGGTTCGTTTTCCAGGACAAAAGGGTGGTGAGTGAGAAATGGGGAAGCCCCTGTCCTACAAGCCCTGGGTTCGGCATTGGCAGTGAGGACGAGGAGGAAGAGGAGGAAGCAGATCATATGTTCACATTCAGGATGGGGAAGAGGATGCAGCTGGCTGTTACCATGGACAACAAAGCAAAGGTGAGTGGGGAAGAGTATTCCTCTTACACTGTGGCCTCTTGACTTACAAAGAGGCTTCTGTTCTGCCTCTCACTTGAGCTTTCTGCCCAGCATGCCACATCCAAAGGGAATAGTTCCCTTACTGTTTGTTTCCTCTCATTTCACAGTTCTTCAGCACAACCTCAGAGCTGCCACATGCTTCCCTCTCTGTATCTGATTGCCAGGAATCAGCCGTCAGGCCTTGCTAACTCCCTCAGCAGCACCCTCCACCCAGCCACGTGTAGCCAGTTCCCTTTCTGAGGGATCAATCACATCAGTGCCCTCCTGGGCCACTCTGATGTTAAACCATGTTGCTATGCCTGGAAAGAGGGACTTTCCTGGTGACACTGGTGTGACTAAATGAGGCACCACCATCCTTCCTTTGACCACTGCAAGATCCCAGCACCAGAGCTGCTGGGCTGTGCAGAAAACCACTCACATACAATCCTCAATAACCCAAATCATAGTCAAGCAAGAAGCCCCAAAGGAAAGCCAGCTGGAAGGTTGCACAAACTGGACAGAAGTCCAGGGGTTTCCTTTGTTCCCATGTTCTTTTTCCTGGTGCTCCTTGGATGAGTATTTTTAATACTGCCTGTGCAACCTGGGGCATGCCACAGACAAGAGATGGACACGTCTCACCTTACAGTGTCTCTGTAAGGGGAATGGTGTAGTTCTGACTAAGCTAAAGAGCTGATGCCAGGGTCCCAGATCTCTGTCAGGCAGGGAATGACACAGGACAAGCCCTGTGGAGGGGAGGAGATGCCTCTGCCAGGCACTGTGGCTGTGACCCTGCTCTCTGTCCCTGTTGGCTCTGCACAGGCACTCTCCTCATATGACATCTCTCACTCTGGGAGCTGGGGCACCAAGGACCAGGATTTCCCAATGTGGGACAAGCAGGCTGGGAGATCACCCAGGCTGTTAAAATAGGAAACAAGGAAAGAAGACACATGTCAGCATGTTGAGCAGAATGTGCCTTCAGGCAAGGCATCTTAGCCAGAAGTGGAATGGGGAGGAAGGGAGGGAGAGACGCAACAAAGGAGGGAAGGAGTGGTAAAGGGAGGGAGGGAGGGCAAAGGGTGTTACACAGAAAATCTGGTGGTCTCGCAGCCTGGATGTTTCTAAATCAGGATGTTGTTAAACAGCTGTTTCCTGTATTTCCTCTGAGTCTTCCTTGCCACGTGCTCAATAAATGCAGGGTTTAAAGGCTTTGCCAACACATCAGCCTTCACACCGTGCCTTTTAACATCCAGTGGCTTGGGGAATGTGTCACCTCCCTGTAATCCAGTGATGCTCTTTGAGGCTTCCATTGTACTCAAGGTGCTTGGGCACAAGATTCTCTGTGTTGGGTCTCAGGAGGGACTTTCTCAGACAGCAAATGATGAAGTCACCTTCAAACATCCTCCCAGTGCCAGACCTCCCTGGCAGAGGTATCTGTGACCCTATTATGTGTCTAAACGATGAGCGGTCAACACCTAAACACTGAAAAACTCTAGGAAACAGCTGTTGGCTTAAGATGAATAAATGTTTGATGTACAACTTGTCGATTAATAGCTTGCTGTTACCTTCTAAACCATCTCTGGGCTTACTTTCTTAATAAAAAATTATATTAACTAGAATGCCAAACACCTCATACCAGTGCTCTGGGTAGAGCAGAGCCAGGCCAGTCTCCAGTTCAGGCTCTAACCTCAGCAGTATGGCCTAGGGTTACTGAAACTAAAAGCACGGCAGGACATCCCCAAGGGAATGTGTAACAAGGTTCTCACTATGTCTGTGCATCTGGGGCTCACAGGACAGGCAGAGCAGGGATCACTCCTCTCCCCTGCATCAGACTGACTCAAGAACTATCTCTGCTGAAACAGCAGAATCACACAGATGTGAAAGATGAATAAACAAGAGACTGAGGTTCTGCTGCTGGAAATACTCCAGTGTCTCTTAAAGCATTTATCATTTGCTAGGAAGCCCGATGACTGAGAAGCTGTAAAAAAGGTCATGCTGACGGAGGCTGTGCACAGCAAGGCTCCCTCCACGCTAACATCTGCACTCCTGGCAGAGCCAAGGGAAGATGAGGCTAATGTGAGGCTTCTTGGTATCACATGTCATGACAAAGGCCCTGATTGCAAGTCTTCCGTACAAATCAGAGGTTTGGGTGTGCTCTTTGATTTTAAAAGCAATTTTGCAACAAAGAGTTCCCAAGTTTCACCCAAATTTCCTTGGAGATTTTGAGTGCCTTTTAAATCAAGACTCCAGTAAATGTGGAAGCCCAAGGTGGAAAACAGTAAAATGCACCATCCTTTAGAGAGAGAAGCTGCTGGGGTTCCTTGATCCCTGGTGAAGTTGAGCAGACTTCATATGGATGAAGAGAAAAAAAAAAAGAGCAGAGATGACAATGGAGATGACTTATTAAGTCTCTTATTTCCTTGTAAGGCAAAAATAAAAAGGCACATGACTGATCTGAAAGATGATACTTTTAAATGAGAAAAAGTATGTCTTTTTGTACAAAAGATTTGCTCATTTTGTGGAATTGATGGCTGAGGGCACTGGCAGGACATCAGCCAACAACAAAGATCATTAAGAAAATAAGAACCAGATGTAAATGCATGTAGTGAAGTCATGACACTGATACAGACAGCTGGAAATAATATCTGAGAGGGGTAAACTGCCCTTGCTCAAGGAGTTTATTTATCAGTTTTCTAAAGTATTCCACTGCTGAATAAATAATTCCAGAAATATGAACACACAATGACTATGAAGTAATGAATTATCAAGTGCTAATACGCTTTGGGGGAGTAACTGCTATGTGGGCAAGGTTGGAGAGAAAGAACCCCACTGTTCTCCTTCTCTTCTGCCTTCTAGGCTTATGCTGCAAGGTAGCCTCACATTTTAGTGGAACACTTTCTGTGGGGAGGGGAAAACCTCACATTTGTTTCAAAGGCACAGACACAAGGTTAAAATAAAACCATCCCTCAGTGTTCATGCTGAGCAGGGTAAATCCCACCATGGCCACGTTGTGCTCAGCTAAACACACCTCAGTAATATCACAGATCCTTAGAGTGGGGTGGCAGCTTTATAAGCCAAAGGGACTGACTGGCTCATTTTCTGTCCTGCCACCCCAAAATCCTTTGCAGTTTGTCCACTCTCTAGGAGGGCTAACAGAGGTGTCCTTAACTCAGCCTGTCCCTTCCAGGGCAAGAGGATTGTCAGCGAGAAACGTGCCGAGAGCTTCCCTGGCTCGGGCCGAGTGCTGGACCTGAGCGAGGAGGAGACAGACCACCTGGTGGCTTTCCGACGGGGAAGGAGGATGCAGATTGCCATCACCATGGATAACAAGGAAAAGGTAAATGCAGTGATAGTGGCTATCCACGGCATCCACTTCTGCTGGCATGAGGAGGGCCCAGACACAGGATGTTGGGAAATGCTAAATGTTAATAGTGTGCAGCTTATCTCCATATCTCTGCCTTCCATCCCTATGAAGGAAGAAAGCCACATTCTTTTCCCTCCTCTGTGATCCTAGCTAAAGCTAGAAGCCTCCTAAACACACTGGGTTCGTAAACAGGTGCTACTTTGGGAGGACTTATGAAAGTACTCCCAGATATGGGGTGTGAATCTCACCTCCTCTCTTACCAGCTTCTTTTTGGAGCCACACAGCAGACTGGGACAGGAGCAGTGTCCTCCTGACTCACTGCACAACTTAAACGTTAACAGAGCTGGGTAATATCTGCTTCTGAACCATGTCCTGCTGTGCCTGGCCATCACCTGCTGAGTGAGCTGCCTGAGCTTTGTTAATCTTTGAAACATATTTCAAATACTTCTTTACAAATACCTTCCTCTTTACACACACAAAGGCATGTGCCATTTTCCTTTTTGGGAATTTTCACAGATAAGGAACTATGCCTGCAGCAAACAGGGTCAGCAAAGACTGTGTAGGAAAACAACACTTGGAGTGGTTACCAAACACACCCAGGAATGCTGGGAGACATCTGCAGCCCCTCTCTGGGATAGTGCCAACAATTTGCTGCTACTACCCATGCTCACCTTCAGTTTATCCTCCTCCCCAGGGCTTACCTAGGCTCCAAGAGCCCAGGGGCTCCTTTCTCATGGCTGCCAAGCAGCTTTTTGAATGCCATAAACCTCAAATGAGCTGCCTGATTGAGCCACTGGTAATCCCAGAAGTCCCCATGACAGACAGTGCTGTTTCAGTCTAGGCATCACCAACACTCCTGGATGTAATGGGAATGGTCTGACTGTGCCTGTGCTGTTCCTGCCCTTGAGGCTGTCAAATGTACTTCTATAGTGTGCAGGGCAATTGTCTTCTTCTGCTCTCTGCTGGGCTTGTTTAAACACTTGTCTCTGAGGTCATCAGGGTTAGGGCTGTACTAGAAGAGAGCAGCAGGAGGAGTGCCTGGATGTTGGCTTTAGATCCTGTGCCCTCTTTTAAGTGGATGGACTGCCCTGGAAAAGGTCATCTCTCATCTGGTTTCATTATAGGATATGAAATTTGAGGCTAAGGATCCGTATATGTGGTTTTGGCAATGGCTTGCTCCTACTGACCTCAAAGCATTTGAATTCAGACTGTGTCTGAGGGCAGGCCTAAGGCTGCACTGGCTGAAGCCATAGAATCATAGAAGCTTAGAATCCCAGACTGGTTCAGCCTTGTTCCCTGACAGCTCCATTTGTTGTTCCTGCGTCAGGGGAAGCAGTGAATAGATCATTCCTTGGTCACTTCCCAAAGCACAAATGATTTTATCGACCTGTTTCACGTCTCCCTTCAGCTATCTCACATAACTTAAGAGATTGCCCCTATTTAGACTTGTCTGCTGAGGACAGTTCTTTATTTCTGATCATTCTCATTGTCCCCGTTTGTGTTTTTGTTATTTTTACCATATTCTTTCAGTACATGCAGACCAGAACTGCACATGGTATTCCAGCTGCGGGCTCTCCTGGATGTACTCAGCAACATAACAATGTTCTGGCTTGTTCTGTATTCTTCTCCCAACAAGTTTGCATTTTCTTTGGTTTGTTTTTTTTTTTCTAAATAATTGAGCTAACATTTTCAGAGAACTAGTCACAGTAACACCAAAATTTCCTTCCTGTCTGTTAATCATAGCTCAGGACTCATTACTCTGTGTGTGTATACAAGAAGGGGCATTTTTCTCTGTGTGAGTTATTTTGTATTACTGATATTGAATTTCAGCTGTAATTTTATGATGCCAGCATTCAATGTCAAGAGATCTTTCGCAGCTCTTTCCGGGCAAATTACATTCTTTGCCCTGGATGATTTAGTATCATCAGCAAACTGTCATCCCTCTCTTCAGCTCCGTTTCCAGACCATTTATGAGCATGTTGAGCAGCACATGTTCCAGGAGCACACTCCTGCTAATCTTCTGCCATGGAAACCACTATTTTCTTACCACTTTTTCTTTTCTATCCTTTAATCAGTTGTTAAAAGAGAAACTTCATTTTAATCCCCAGATTGATCAGCTGCTGGAGAGCCTGGTGGGGTGTCAGTGGTGTTGACTGGGTAGCTGTGTGTTGGGACCTGAGCTGGGACCCCCTAGTCAAGGATTAACTTTCAGTCTCTCATTAACCCCAGCATGGTTCATCCTTTTTACCTCGTGCCCCACCTGGTTCCCTGCTCTTTTGGGGTCCCCAAAAAAGGAAAAGAAACACATCCATCATTCCCCTTCCAGTAGCCTGGCCACTGCCAAATTTGCTTCCTCCTCTGTGCATTTGTCAAATTTATCCTATTAAAGTATTTGATGGGTGTCCTCGTTACCACACATTTTCTCTATTTTTATTCATGATGAAATTTAATAAAGAAAAAAACCCCAAACAAACAAAACAAAACAAAAAAAAAACAAAGAAGAAAAAGACTCCCATTCTTGTTGCCTGTGGTGCTTCTGGCTAACTCCATTGCTGTCAGTCCCAGACTGCAGCACAGCTAGGGCAGGAGCTGCCAAAGAGGAAATGCAAGGGAAAAAAAGCTGCTCTCATGATCTCCTGTTCTGAGACAGCTCTGGTGCCATAAGCAGAAAGACTCTTTCACCCTCTCTTAGCCCAGAGGGCTGAAGGGACCAAATTATCCTGTCTTCTTGCAGAGCCCATCACTCTACTGGTGCAGCTTCACGACCCCCAGTGCTGCTGCTGGCTTGGAGGTGCCACATCTGGGACCCACCTCTGCCTGGCTGCCCCTAAACCTGCCTCAGGGCTCTCTGGCTTGCAGGGCTGGAGGCAATCCTTCATTTCTTAGCCCTAAAAAGCCACTCCATGCTTTGGCAGTGTTTCAGGCTCATTAGTACATTAGATCTGGGAGCCAGCAGCCCAGGACCAGTGGAGCACAATGGTTAATTAACAGGTTACAAATCATCTTTTAAATGGGCAGTTGATAGAGCTTCAGGGCTTTTAAATTGTCCTTTTATTAAAAGAGTTTCCCAGGATGGTGTATCAGAAATGACTGTAATCAAGAGACACAAAAGCTGCTTTCAGGGACTAACACAGAGGAATCAGACTTGGTGCTTGCAGAGGAGAGGAATCAAACTTGTGGCAGGAGAAACACTTGCTTTTACATTGCAGATGGGAGGGGAAAATAGGCAGAGAGGGTGGCTGAAAAGTCTTTAGCTCCCTTCAGGCAGCACAATTAAAGAGGCAGATTTTTCAAAAGAGTTATAAAAAAAATCCTGTTGTGTACTAGTTTCAAAAATCCTGCCCAGTGGGGAATCTGAGCACTAGAAAAACAGCTTTAAGCTCCTACAAAAATCTCCTCCTGCAGAAGAAATGCCAGTTGTGGTGCTGACACGTGCCTGGAGAAGTGGGTACCAAAAGGTTTGCTTAACTCATCTGATAGTCCTTATTTTTTTAAAAAAAGAAGGCATTGAACTAGCCCAGAGATGTTTAAGCCTGTCAAAGCTTCTGGAGAGCTGCTAGTACAAACCGGTGCTTGGCTGGATAATGGCATCAGTACTGTCACCACTGCACGGTGACATTAGCTGGGAATATATGTGTCAGGAAGTCAGAAAGATCCAGTGGCAGAAGGCATTTGGGATCCCAGGGCTGGTTTGGAGCAGGCTCTACCCCACCCTGGGCCCCGCCCTGGGCCGTTCCGGACTGAGAAACTGAGAAATCTTGGCAGAAATCTCAGGATAAACAATCATAATCTTCCTTGACTGCTTCAGGCTTTTGTGTCCTCCTCCTGCTCTGCAGGAACAGTTACACTAGGGATGATAATGTCCATGTCAGTTTTCTTAATTTTGGGGGCAGAGACGAAGAAGGAAAAGAAAAATATGTTTCGCTTCCTCTTGGCCTGGATGTGTGGTAAGAGGAACAGCAGCTCTGGGGCAGCAGGATGGGGAATTCTGCTCCTGAGCCAGTGTAAGAGCCAAGCTGACTGTTCTCTGCACAGTTCAGACCAGCTGTCCTGGTACAAAAGAACTACATTTTTGTGGTCTTCTCCATTTTCCACAGTGCCTGCTGAGAAGCAAAAATAGAAGCAGACTAAAGCAAAAGGCAGCTGGCTTGGAGTGAGGGTGTAGAAGGATGGAGGGTTGTGCAGTGTCCCTGTGACTCAGGTTTGTGGTGGGCACTGATGAGCGAGCATTCCAAATAGGACAGCCACTGGGATGCAGGGCTCCGGGAGAGCAAAGTTTCCACATTTCTATTGTTTAATCTCTCTGTAAATGCTCAGTTTGGGACTGCAGAGACTCATTCAATCTCTCACTATAGGGTTCTTCAGACAGGGCTGCTGGAGCAGGTGACTTTGAGTCCAGAGGGAGCATTTTTGGTTATGTAAGTTTTCATGGCAACATTTTGAAATAAATCCCCAGTGTCATCTTTCACCATATCCCCTTTTACAGCAAGCAGTATATGATGAGGGGCAGCTTCTCCAAGCACAGACCCCTCTACATTTTTCCCAAATCTTTCCTGAGAAATCCCAGGACCATGTAGCTAACATTTTCCTTGTTATTTCCAATGATCTGCTTGAACAAACCTCCATCTGTACTGGAGCTACGAGTCAGACCTGTGAAGCTGTCATGCACCAAGTGCAATGACAGTCCATGAACTGTATGGCCACACTTCCCACCTGCCTCATACTTATCATGTGTGGGCAATCCCCCAAAACATGTGTCCCCAGCTCATTCCCTGCATGATTCCATCAAGTCCATCCAGCAGGATGAGTTGCCTTAGGAGACTGGGCAGAGCTGCAGGTATCAAGAGTGATATCCTCAATTTCCCTGTAAAACTAAAGCTGTGTCTGGTGAATATGTGGAATAAAAGTCCTGTTTCCAGCCTGGGCTGGACCTCCCCACGCTGCTGCTTTCTGGAAGGGCTGAGCTGGCAGTTCGTGCTGCCACGTTCCTCTTTGTGTTTCATTTCTGCTTGGCACTGCAAAATGGCAGCAGGACAAGCTCAGTCCCCCACATCCCTGGCCCTGTAGCTGTCTAGCCAGGCAGGAAGCCTTTCCTAAAAGACCTTTATGATCTGCAGACTGTTTTGTTAAGACCCACTGCGATCCCATCCTGGTCTCTGACATGGCTCTGTCTCTTTTGTCCCATGTGGGGACAGAGAACTCCTGGCTTGGCTCATGTTTGGTGTCTGTAGCTCACTAAGAAACAGATGCTAGTTGTCACCTCCTGACAGGTAGGGGAATATCAACACCAGAGCAGAGCTTGCCAATCTGGTGGCAGCATGGGTAAATCCCATGGGAGCAGGGATGGACCCTAGTAGAAGGATGCCATGTTTGTCAGGGACTAAAATCACTTTAGTTTGACCATGCTGGGTTGTTGCTGCACCTCAGATAGGCTCCCAGATCTTGCACAGTGGAATCCTAAGATGGCCCAAATCTGGAAAGGTACCTGAAACTTGGTCTGCCTTGGAAAGAAACAGGTCCATGCAGGACACCACTCAGCTTCCAGCCTGGGAGAAGGAGGGACCTGTGGGAATGCTTTTCTCATACACCCCTTGCTTTCTGAATTCTTTTTTTTTCTACATCAGTTTGATTTGGGGCCCCAGAAGGAATCCTTCCTCTTTTGCTGATATTTTCTGAGCAGTTCTTACATGTCCTGGTCGGCATAGGTTCAGGCAATGATTCCCCTTCCAGGAATCCTTGCTTAATCCTTGAAATAATTCCTGTGTTTGTTCTCTTGCAGGCAGAAGAGAGAAGAACAGCAGAGAAGAGGAGATCAGACAGTGACAGAGGCCCAGAAAGTGAGCACAGCCGGAAGGTGAGCGAGGCTCATGTCCCTCTGTGGGGACCCTTGTCTTGGAAGAGGAAACCAGTAGAATGTGCCTCTCCACCATAGTCCTAAAGGAAGATGACCTTTGAGGTCTCTTCAGACCCAAAGCATCCTGTAATTCTGTGAAGCAGCACTGTACTCTGATGTGGCTCCCACTGTTCATCCCTCTCATCGTCCAAAGCCTTGCTGAGCAGCTGACACACCTGCAGCAAGCAGCACTGGAAAGGTGACAGGGACCTGCCTCCACACCTTGTTGTGGCTGCTCAATCCCTTCACACAGCCATAGGGATGTTAGGAAGGGTAACATGCTCACCCCTGTGACAGCACAGCCTTGGCTGGTTCCTCTCCCAAAACCATTTCCTTGTGGATTGAAAAGCTCAGGCTGTATTAGCTACAGCTCCTCACTTCAGCAGGAGCTGAGTAGGATGGAGGTAAATTAAAGCACAGGCCTTCCCACTGACTGTTTAATGCAAAGCCTGGAGACATGCTGGCTCCCTCGAGCCTGCAGATGCTTTAATTAATGGAGCACAAATAGAATAACCCCACCTCAGTGTGATTCATTAGGAGGACACAGATGGGCTCTTAGACACTAATTCTAGCTGAGCCCCCCAGAGCAGGAAGGGGGAGCATGATAGCCTGTGGTCCAGCTAACCACAGCTATGCTGTAATTGAGGTGAGGGACTGGCTCCTGCTCTGTGGGCCCTCAGCCACTTCTGCCTCTCCCCACAAGAGAGCACAGGCATCAGCCTCAGTCCTTCCCTCACTTTTGGCTTTATGGATGCATCAGCATCCATCCTGGCAGGACTCACTGTGCCTTTCCATGGGGCTGGAAGCAGTGGGGAGCCGAGGGACAGTGCTTGCACTGGCTTTACCCTGCTGTGCCTTTGCCTTTCTGTGGACTTATCTCTCCTTCCTTGGGGACACGGTGTCAGGTCCCCAGCTCCTGCCAGCTGAAGAATAGAGGAGCAGTTGGTGCCACCCCAGCTCCAGCCCACACAGGTGGGTCACCTTGGTAACAGGGCTTTCAGTCCCTCCTTCCTGCTGCTTCTCTTATCCGCAGTGCAAGGCTGAGGAGTTAATTCCTCTTTGGGGAAGGTGTGAGGGTGGCTGGCGTGGAAGGACACGTGTATGAAGTGATGAATTACCTGCTGGTAATTAGCACCCCAGGACTCGGCTCTGCACTAAGCTATTCCCTACACACTGTTGCTTGACAACACACCACAGCCTGCCGGCTCCTGCTTCCACCTCATCCATTAACCTGACAGCTGGGCTACTTCCCCCCACATGCTCCATCAGCTCTGAGCTGTCTTTCCATTAAGCTTTATATTTTTGAGCAGTGTCAGCTCTTAACCAGTCTGTCATGAGGAACAATAAACCAAGAGCCTGACAGCAGTGAAGGTAAAGAGCCCCTTTGCTCTGGGAACACTGCTCTCCCCAGCTCTGTGACTGTGGGCTCCTGTGGATGTCTGGTGGTCAGAGAAGGCTGCCTTCTTTCCCTGCCTTCTCACTGTGAAGGATTTCACAGGCATAACTTTAAGTATCCCAAAGTCTTCAGGTTGGGGGACTCATCATTCAAACCCTGTTAAGAGATGTTGCAAGCACGTCAGGAACAGAATCTATGCCATAAGTAAAACTTAGCAAAGGTTCCTGCCTCAGTTTTCCCCTCTGTAGAGCCAAACAGCCCCAGTGTATTTAGGCTCTGGGTAAAGCAGAGTCCTGGTGTGCACACATCACTTCAGAGAAAGGAGCTGACCTTGTTCCAAGTTGTTTTCAAACATTGTTGAGCATTTGTGGTGCTGACAGTACAAAGTACCCTGAATGCAGCTGTTTCAGACAGTTTTATTAACCAGAAGCTCTTTTCCCTCCTCTAGGATGGTGGGAAGCCAGTCCAGAAGTGCCCTGGAGACCTGAGTTTCCCCATGACTGGCCGGGAGCGCTCGGAGTACATCCGCTGGAAGAGGGAGCGAGACCAGATCGACCTGGAGCGCCTGGCACGTCACAAGAATGCCAAGGGCGAGTGGCGACGGGCTTGGGATGTGGAGAAGTCAGAGCACATGTAGGTCCTTTCCTGTCCCAGGGTGCTTTGGCTGTAGCAGGCTTAAAGCCAGTAGTGGGATCTTGTGCAGATACTTGTCAATCCCATGCTGTCATGTGCCTGACCAAATCCACACTGCTGCCTCTTCCTCCCCTGACTATGCCCTTAAGTGGCATCTGGTATCAGAGTGATTCTCATGTTTTCTTCCTGATATGAGCTCTCCTGAGAGGGGATACCATGTGCTGACAAAGATTGCCTGCCTTTGGTCCAGCCAGGATGTGGACTGTGGGAGGGAGGGGAGCATGAACCAAGGCTCAGTCTGCATCTGGAAGATCCTCTCAATTTCCACATGAACAAATCCCATGGCAGGAGGGTACAGGTGCTCTTCCAGAAACATGGATGGACAAACTTCCATTGCTAGTCCACAGGTTCTCTCACTGGCCCCACTTGTTTGTCCTTTTCAAGCACAGGAGAGCCCAACATACCTAAATCCACCCCATCCCATAAACTGTGCCTGTTTGGGCCACTGTGGGGCAGGGGGGGTCACTTCAAAAGACCACCTGTGTCATATGGGGACAATGCTGGGAACAGCAATGTGGGACAGCTGGGAATGGAGCCAGACACGTCCCTGCCTTAATCACTGTCCCTCTGACTGTGCTGGTACAGCTGGGTCACACCAGCTAGAGGGCTTTGGAAGATGACTTGACACCTGCAGCAGGATAAGCTTCTAGTAGGGTGTGGAGTTAGGGACTGTTACAAAGATTTGGTGATAGAACAGTTTGTACAGGACAGGTTGGTGGGACAATCCTCTGGCTGAGGAATGGGACCAAACACATCAATCTTCAGTCACTGAGACCCCAATAATTAGGGGTGAATTGACTTAAGCGAGTGCTGAGTGTTGATGGCAAGACAGCCCTGAGCCCTACTGTTTTTCCAAAAATCCATTTTTAAGAGAAAAGCCATAATATAAAACAAGCAGGACTAGAAACCAACCAAATGAGTCTGGTTTGAGATGACAATTCCTGAAGCTACTTCAGATTGTGTTTGGAAGCTTGGGAAGCTGCATTTCAGTGTAGTACAGCTACATTACATCTATAGGATGTTCACAGAATTTAATATATACATATGGGTATTGATGTAAAGGTTTTAGAGGTTCTTCTTTGGGGTAGAACTGTCTCACAGCCTCAGTTAGCACATGCAGCTTCAGCTGCTGCTGAGAAACCTGCACGGGTTTGCCTGTGGGCAGGTGCAGAAGGGCCAAGGGCCGGAGCTTGCGTCGTGCCAAGGGCTCCTGCCCACGCTTTGCACACTGGAGGAGGATGGTCAGGTCTGACAATGCCTGTTTTTAACCTGCAGGTTTGAAGAGGACTTTGTTAAGGATGGGGAGCCAGCCTTGGATAATCCCAGCAATAAGAAAGGTTGGCAAGGGACACCTAGACTCTGTCCTGACGCTAGTGAACGTTGATCGTGCATCGGCATCCCAGTGCCGCAGCAGCTGCCGTGGCTGTCAGCTGTGAAGCTCTGCTTTCCTGGGCAAACGCCTCTGAGCTGGGGGCTCAGCCTTCCCTGCTGGGCAGAGGGCTCAGGGGATGGGATTTGAGCAGCTGGGTGCTAGAGCTTTGGAGCTAGAGCTCTTCCCAGGGAGAGCAGTGGCTTTCTGTAACCTGGTACAACACAGTGTGGAGGCTCAGCCCTGCCTCCTTTCCCACACACTGGTTTAAGAGGCAATCCTATTCCAGAGCACATCATCTCTGATCCCTATGGCACATGCTGGCTTCTTTACTAGCATAAGTCCATCCTGACTCCTGTTTCTTGGGAGATGGACTGGCAAAACAAAGCTTTCCCTTGTCACACCCTATTTGAACGTCAGGCTTTTTGCTGCCTGTCCATTACAGATCCTCACTCACTTTGATGCATCCTTTCTTGTGTCCTTGCAGGGGGAAGGAATGCAAGGAAATTTCAGCACAGGTCCTTTCCTCCCGATGGGAGAGGTGAGTAAACCACAGGATTGTGTTGTGTCACCCCATTAAATGCCAGCACCTCTGATATCCCTCAGGGAGAGAGTTCTCTCCAGACACTTGCAGATTTGGAGAGCCTTTTGTAACATACCACATGGCTGCTTTCATAGCTGTGTGCAGGGGAGAAGTCTTCCAAGAACAGCACAAGTGAGACTGTATCCAAGGAATAAGATTTAAAGATAGAATTGAAATTTGGAATAAAAAAAGCCTCACAAGAAACACCCTAAATACTTGATTTGTCTTTATTACTTTAGAAAATGTATGTGCAGTATGCACACAGCTTCAGAGGCTTCCCACCTCAGAGGCCTTTCCAAGGGTACAACAGTGTTGGACTCTTCAGTGGTCCATCAGCTGCTTCTGCCTGCTTTTGCATGGCATTTCCAATCTGTTTTCTAGGTGGAGGACATCATGGAGTGAATGTGAGCGACCCTGGTCCGAAAGCAGTGCCTGCTGTGAGCAGCCGAGCCAAGGGGAAGGACAGACTGACAGGCAGAGCCAGAAGGTGAGGAGCTGGCAGCACTGCCATGGTGTGCACGTCCTCATCTCCCTCCCTGCCTAATTATGAAGAGGCAACCTGTGCCAGGGCCTCACCACCCTCACAGGGAAGCATATCCCACCTAACACTGCCCTCTGTCAGTGGGAAGCCATTGGCCCTAGTCCTGTCACTCCAGATCCTTGTAAATAGTCTCTCTGTATTCCAAGCTACTTCAAAGTAATTTTAGCCTTCAGTTTCTGCCTCTGTGTCTGCTGTCGTGGAGACCTGGGACGCTTGGGCACTGTCAGGCAAGCAGGACCAGACTGTGGCAGGCATCAGCACAAGTAGACTGTGTCTTCTTAGTCTGACTCAGCTGTCTGTTCTGGCAATTGGAGTTTATGTGTTCATCACAATTAAAATTATAACAACCAGTTCATTAAGATTTAGTGGTCTCGAATGAGTGTCTCTGGATGGGCCTGGACAAGGGGCTTGGACAAGGAATATGTGGCCCTGGTAGGAATCCCTATCCGGGTGTCAGGCAGGCACACTGGCTTTGTAAAAACTTCAAGGCATAAATTCTGATTAATTTTTCTTGACAGATGGGATGCAAAAGAAGGCGAGGACATATCTCTTCTGAAGGATGACCTTGATGGCCAGGTGAGTTCCTGAGGTGCAGGCTGGCAGCTGAGTTTTCTAAACACATGCACTATCAAGAAAATTGGAATCTCTAATCTGTTCCAGAGCTGGGAGACCTCTGTTTTTGGGTAACTGTACTCATCACTAAAACTCCTCACATGGCCTGGTGTGACAGCAGCTTCATTGATTACACTGACCCTAAATCAGCACAACCACTCCATCTATTCTGGTCCCTGAACAATTCTCCACCTACATCCTTTTATATCCTTTTTCCTCAAGTTTTCAGAACCATCACAGAAAAGAAATACAATATACAGGTATTTTAATAAGCTGAACTTAATATGTCCTTTGTTTCACAGAGGAACCTCGGTATGGACAGGCGGAAGAGCAGAGGTGACGAGGGGGTGGAAGAGAACAGCACAGCTGAGCTGGAGGAAAAGGGGAAGCAGCCAAGCCTCCAAGATCACGGGGCCTCCTCACAGCGGCTGCGAAGTGGGAAGGTCCAGCCTGCCCACAATGGCCAGAAGGAGGAGCGGAGGGGAGTGAGGGGCTGTAGCACAGAGGTGTCTGTGGCCAGCGCTGGGGACTCAGAGCCAGGGCCCAAGGCAAGCAAGGAAAGTGTTGGGGAAGATGCCAGTGGGAAGCCTGGCACTGCTGACATCTCCCAGGAGAAGGAGAGCGCTGACAGCACTGCTTCACAGAGCAGCCTTCCGAGCACTGTGCAAGCCACCAGGCCTGGCAGCGAGGAGACCTTGTCACTGCCCATGGGAGCGAATGTAGATGGAACTGGATTGGAGAAACAGCCAACTTCGGAACAGGAGTCCTCTGAGAACTCTTCCAACAGCCACGGAGGAAAGCTCGACACAGCAGCAGGAGACAGACTGGATGCAGATCAAGGACAGCTGGTGGGCAAAGGACAGGAAGAAGTGACCCAAACCACTGCTCTTGAGGGACAGGCACTTGCACTGAAAGGACACGAAGATGCTGAAGGCACTGAACACCACGAGCCTTCGGCCCTGGGGAAAGACAGCTCTGACAAGACTGTTGTGCCTGAGCAGGACATGGCAAAATCCCAGTCCGGGGAAGGGGACCAGCCTGAGGACTGCAAGGACAAAGACAGTGGGGACACTCACAACTAGCAGAGATTGCACCAGCTTGCCTGAGACAAAAGGTGAGTCATCTCATTAATGCTCTCAGCCACAGTACAGGGCCACAACTCCATTTTCTGTGGTACAATAGCATCATACCAGATAACTGTTCAGAAATGGTCATTAGCAGTGTGATGGATCTCTAAGGTAATTAAACCTGTGCATCCCAAAGGCCTATCCTGGAGTGGGTGGGGAAAGAATGGAAAGTCAGACAGGAAAATTTGGACAGAAAACTGGGCTGCTGAGGTTGGTTGATGACACACATTAGTTAGGGCACATACTGCCTAACTGGGAAACGATGACCTTAGAAAGGATGAGATGAATAACCTCAGTGGGATGAGTTTATTTCTGTCTCTGGGGTGATCACAACTTGAGGTCAGTGTGGTCCTTCCCCAAAACACTTGCAAAGCCACAGGGACCCACCTTGTGGGGAGAGCTTAGGAGAAGGTTGATTGTATGTGGGATTCTCTTCCTAGTACAAGGTCTGTGAGTGCTTTGCTTTCAATTACAGATGGTAACATTAATGTGCAGGGCAGTGTATAGATACACAGGGTGAGATGATTCCTGATGCAAAGGCCCACAAACTAAACAGAAGGGAGGGAGAACAGAGCCGGTTATGGAGCAATGCTCCAGGTTTTACACAAACAAACAATTTTCTTCCATCAAGGCAAATGCAAAGCCAGGAGAAGGAACAAAGGATGACAAGCACAAAGGTAAGGCAGAAATTAGGAGGAAGAGGAAAGGAAAGAGGGTAGGGGCTCTTTGCAAGGTGTGTTTTTGCCAGGCAATGTCCCACATGAGCGTTTCCGGTACACAATCTAACTTGCCTAACACAGGAGTGGCTCTCAGGATACTTCTGCCTCTCTCGGTCACAGAGGCAGCAGCTCTGTTCCATAAGTAGGCACTTGAGGCAGAGTTGCTCAGAGGCAGGCAGGCAGACCCCCCCCACCAAGTTCCTTTCCTGGATTCCAGAGGCTTTTCTGCAGACCCTACACAGCAATGTGTCCCCTGGTGTTGCTCAGTATTCCTCCCAGAGGTATAAATGAGCTTAGGGATGAAGTGGCTAAGCTGCTAACAAAGACTTTCCATATAATCCAATCCATACAAAAGGCAGGGAGAAGTGCAAGCGTCATAGTGATTTCAAAAAGACAAAACATCAAGAACCAGCAGGAGCTGGTTCTGTGCTTGAACTAAAATTCCTTCAAGTGAGGGAAATTAATTCCAACGGCATTTAGGAGAATGTTATGAAATACCTGGATGGACGTAGTGGGAGATTACTGTCCAGCCACGCCTCTCCAATCTACCAAAATTCCCATCAAATTAGAGGATGAAGGAATTAATGACTACTTTGCTCACTCAGGATAACTTTAATTAGACACCAACTAAGAGGAAACAATAAATTAGAGTAGTCCATTTTTAGCTCAGCGATGGAGATTCCTATGGTTTGGTAATAGGGCCCTGAGTCCACTTCAGAGCTCAGTAGGTATCTGTAACAGCTGGAAACATCTGTACTCAGTGATAACAATGTGCTGGCCCCCTGCCCTGCTCAGGGGCTCCACAGGGCCTGTGTCTCACTCACAGTAAATGCAGATCTCACATCCCTTCCTGCACAACCACAGCCTTGTGCAGCCACCACGTGGGTTTCACAGCTCCCCCTCCCAGCGTCTATTTATGGCACTAAAAATCTCCAGCACCTTCAAATCAGTGGGAGATGCTGTGCAGAGAGTGTGGTGGGACTTTCATCCTTTGCTTCAAACAACAAGGAATAAATATTTACTCGAAGTGCAGGACTGGAATCCCTGGAGAATGTCCAACAAGTCCCAGAGAAGTAAATGATACACAAAAACCACAGAAGCTTTTCCCTGAATTCTCTTGAGAAAATTAATCTTAACATCTTTAGAGAAAATGCAGCTGGGGGTAGATTTCCAGAGCAGCTCCAGGGATCTGACCTTGCAGCACTGGCTGACGTAAACAGGAGTGGGGCAGGCAGGGCCTGAGTGCTGCAGGACGGAGGAGGTCAGCAGAGGTCGGCTCTGATGCAAACCAGCGCCCAAGGTTGGTGCAGGAAGCAGCACGAGCAGAAACCAGCACTTCCCAAAACATTAACGGAGCTGCGGAAGAACAAGCAGCTTCCTCGAGGTTCAGGAGACAGGATACTATCTGCTGGTATGTTTGGGGAGTTGGCCTAGGACTGCCAGGGTCAAGGGCTTGTCTTGAGTAACATCAGCTTCCCTGGTCCTTCCTGCAGCCCACATCACCGTCTGGAGCCCAATGTCATGCCATGGGCATTTCAAATTCTCAGAACATCTCTGAGTACCACCTAAGTGGAGAGCTTAGTCTTCATGGAGAGTCAGGGAATGGGACTTGACACGAGTCCATACCTCTGGAGTGATGGCACAACATGGGAGGACAGTGTTAACATTGGAAAACACAGGGATTCTGTGAGAATGGTGCAAGAGACTAAGGACACACAGGGAAGGACTCCAGGGCTGTTGAGGGAATATTGTTTAGCCAAAGAAAATGAAGGCAGAAAGCAGTGGAATTGTGATCTCTGTAGATACTTGGGTAGTGAACACCAGCAAAGGGGAAGAAACATCCAAGCCAGAACACAATGCTGGGGCAGAGAGCAATGTATTGGAGAAGCCCAGAAATAAATACGGGAAAATTAGGAAAAGGTGGCTACCTCTCAGAGCACTTGGAAGCTCACCACAGCTGAATCCTGAGGGGCACTTCCTGGAGATTTACATGTCTAAACATAACTCAGGGCTTTGATGGGTGAGCTGCTGCATTCCAAACACCAGGAACAGAGCTTCTCTCATATCCTGCAGTGGTTCCTGCCATCCCAGACCTTCATCAGCTGTGTTTGGCTGTAGCTTCAGGGAGTTCTGCACATCTCCCCATCATGTGGGCCTAACCAGTAGGTCCCACAAGGGCTTGGTGTTGGCTTGGCTATGAAAGCCATTCCAGTGACATCCCCCAGCCAGCCAGGCTGGGAGGTGTGAGACAGACAGCAGTGATCTGCATCAGGCCTCTGCTGTGACACTGACACACAGAGGGAATTCTGCTGCCACAGAATTCCCACTCTGCTGGCAAAGCCCAGGCAGCACCCAGGGCCACTGTGGTCCTGAGCCCCAGCTCACAACCAGCCCAGAGCTGTTCAATCTCCCACTGGCCCTGGAGTTACATATGGGAAAGAGGATACAGTGGGAAATGTGAGAAAGGCTAATCACTCTGGCTAATTACCAAGAGAAGTAATGACTTTAAAGCCCACCAGTGTCTTGGCTGTAAAGACTCATTCATGCATGGGAAGAAGGTGTCTTTATTGAAAGGATAATACTGCAAAGCAGGGAAGGGAATTGTCTCCCAGCACTGAAACACAGTCAGAGCCTACTGAAAGCATCAGTGATCAAATAGATTCACAATAGGGAGAGCTCATGCTGGAGTCAGCTCAGTCTCATAAACCAGATTATTTTACAATATTTGGACCACCAATTGTGACTGACAGCCTGCTTCTGGCCCTTCCCAATCCCATTAAATCCCAGTGTGCTGCCGATGCACTGAGCATCCCTCGGCAGCAGGGCACAGCCAGCCCTCACTGCTGCACATAGACAGGAGAATGAATTAAGTCTCCAGCAACAATCTCATCTCAGCTGTACACAGCAACAGTTGTGTCAGCACCTCGGGTCTGATTTCAATGCAGTTCCTTGTTAAATATCTGTGGCTGTGTCTTTAGATGATTCCTTGAGAGGTTTCTTTTTTAAGCAAGTCAAGCTTCTTGTGGCCTCTCCTGCCTTTGCGGGATTTCATCTTTTTTGGATGGAACTCCCTGACTTTTCTTGGGAGCTTTGGGTGCTGAAATCTGCATCAGCAAAAGGCAGATCTATTAATTTAAACATGGATGCAGGAAAATGCCAGCTCAGCAATTCTGAGCAGCACCCAAGCATCTGGCAACTAGAAAAGAACAAAAAAGTCTGCTTTTCCCAATTAAAATCAGCATGTCTGGGTCTGGAAGCAGCTCTAGGACAGCAGGCTCCACTCACAGGATAGTTTCTCATTAGGAAAAGCTGATTCACACTCTGCCCTTGGGGTTCACAAGTGCTGCATACCCAGGCTGGATTCACCAGGAAGAATCACAGAGCCCTGCCTGAAATCAGCCCCTTCTCTTGGTGCTCCAGGTGCTGAACCAGCACACACAAGACCATGTCAGAATTGTTGTTCCTAGAATATAAGGAAAGAGTAAAGTTGATGTATCCATCCCAGTGGAGGACTATGAGTGTTTAATCTAGACTGGTAGAGTCAGCTCATCCCCTGGGCTGCAGAGCCCCCACTGCTCCTGCTGGATTTGGCAGCAGGTATCTGGGTTATGCCCCAGTGGTGCCTCCCAAGCAGCCCCAGCTGTGCAGGAAGGGCAGGGTGGAACGCAGCAGACATTTTAATTTACAGCTCAGCAGTTCCCTGGAGACTGATAATCCCGCGGCTGTCTCTGCTCTCCTTTCGCAGGATAACGTGCTGGAGGCGGTGGAGGAGAAGAGGAGCACAAGCTTGTCCTCACTCTTTTACCTTCTATGAAATCAGCTTTCAGCACCTGCCCAGTGCCCTTCAGCACCATTCACAACACGTGGGGTCCCCATCACCACCCCCACCCACAGTTCTGGCATCCCCTTCCCTCTGTCAAAGGACAGGGAAGGGTGCACACACTCCCACCCTACAGAGAACATCACTTATCTATGTGTTTGGCATATATTGCAGCTGCGTGGCAAGCCAAGGAAATGTCTACTGGATGCACTTTATTTTATTTAATGACTAATTCTGTTTAAAGTTACGGCTTGGGTTTCTGGGCACACCCCCTGTTTTTTCCCCAAGGGCTGGAGGGGCCTGCACATGCCAGGGGCTGTGCCAACAACTGGAACAGCAGGAAAAGGAGACTAGCAAAGCAGAGGGGTGAGGTGTTAGGATGTAGTTCAGTAGGTGGGTGAAGAAATAGTGTTCAGAGCTCTTGTACTAGAGGTTTGCACGTGGTTGAAGTGTTGGCAGAGGTGTATGGTAGTGGCAGGGGCTGTGGGGCATGAGCAGGGTGGATGGATGGATGGATGGATGGATGGATGGATGGATGGATGGAGTGCTTCTGACAAGCACAGATCAACCCCAGCACCTCCTTCTTGAAGAACCTCTAGCTCTCCTCCCCTCTTAGAGGCTGAGGAGCACATCAGGACAGTGCTTTGTGCCAAGGAAGGTGGCTGCTCGGGTGACCAGGTGTGTGCATAGCTCAGCAAATTCTGTGCCCCCTTCCCAAGGGTAACTGGGCATCCCTGCAGCACGGCAAGGAGGGGGACAGCACAATAATCTCCCTCTTCCACCACATTGCCCAAAGCAGCTGGCAGCAGGACCCAGGCCAAACTGGAGCTGGAGGTCCAAGACTTCATATCAAACATTTTCACCTTCCTGGTTGTGCCTTCCATAGCCTTGTGCTTGAATAAGAGGGCAGAAATCCTCCCTAAGCTGCCCTGCAGACCTTCTGACCTGGCCTTAAAGATACCTTTCAAATGGAGGATCTGGAGAAGCATTTACAAGCACAAACGTGCAGGAATTCCAGCTGCTTGGCTTTCCAGTTATGGCAAGCGAGGACCTGGCTGGAATGCAGCTACCAGTTACAGAGAAGGCACAAGGAATAACACAACATAATTTCTGACTTCTGAATGACAGAGCAGAGTGGGCATCACCCTCACTTCGAGGTGCTGCTCTAAAACTTAATGCTAAACATCCCTGGGACAGGTGTGTGTGGAGACTGCCTGGAATGTCCTCTGCAGGACACTGGCTGACCAGGCTAGCAGACTGCCCTGGAAATCAGGTTGGCACATGTGGACTGAAATACTCTATGCTGCTTTAATAAACTAATATTTGCACAGACAAACATTTGGTTTTCCACGTGACTTAGACCCGTGACACCTATAATGAAGCAAAAGCCTGGGAATTTCCTTCCTGTGCCAAATTCAGGAGACTTTACTGGCATCACACCAGGTATTATCAAGAAACAGAGCGTGCAGCTTTTGTGTTTTATCAGTAGAAACATCTCCACCCCACCAAAGCCCAGACTGGGTTTATTTGGACTTACCCAACAGATAAAAGAACATATAAATAGAAGATTGTAAAACTGCTCCAGGTCCTGGAGCTTCTCCATCACTGTTAAAGGCTGATTTTCCTTATCTGACTGGCTCAAAAACCTGCTTGCAATTGTTTAGTTTTTAAATTTATTATTATTTTGTACATCAGGTCTCTGACCTCACTCTTGGTCCAGTCAGACTGAGTCATTACCAGCATTTCCCAGGAGCCAGCTTGCCTCATGGTCCATGGAACACACAATCTCAGCTCAAGAGCTGTTGCCCCCACAGGAGCAGTCGGACACCTGGCCAGGCAGGAATTTTACATTGCCCTGGTCCAGCACTGTGTTGAAGAGGTAAAAAACCTTACTGCCCTAGACTCCATTCTGAAAGAAAAACCATCACTGGCCCTCCTTTCCCTCCTTTTTTCCTTTCTTCCAAGTGACTTTGCAGGTAATTATGCCCAGGAAGGACAGAGTCTGATCCAGGCTTGGGACTGGACAGGTTGTGCCTGTTCTAAGTGTATTTTTTCCTGCTCATTAACACTTTGCTTGATGCACTTTGTTTGGTGCCTGGGTTGTGATTTTTCAGACAACTGTGTCTTAGCTGTTTCTTCTTTATGGTGAGAGAAAAAAACTGAAAAGTTGACAAATCTGATGTAGAGGGATTATTTATATGAAATAAAAGTTGGAATGAAGAAGAACCTCCTGTTTCTTACTGCTTCTCAGTTCCACATGTAGAGTTTTCCAAACTGAATCAGTAATCTCTGCTTTTTAGAGCAACAGATCCAGTTCAGAGCACTGATTCCTTGGGGAAGCACTGAACTCTTGGCTAGCTCAGCTTCCTCACCACAAAAACGCCCTGCAGTGATGCCACGAAGATGAGGATCACTTTTTCATTGAAGTATCAAAGCCACCACCTCATCACCACTGCACTTTTCTTGCAAGCAAATGTAATGGCAGCTCGCAGAGTGCAGAGTCACCTGCCTGCACAGGTTCATGTTCCTTCCCACTAGTGGCTGGTAGCTCGGGGATTTGGTGGAAGTTGTTCCAGCTTTTCCAGACACCAGGGAAGCAGCAGCACTCCCAGGCATTCAAACTGAAGGATCAGCTTGCCACTAGACACTGTTCTTTTCCTTAAAAATTTACAATCAATTTCAAGACAGCAAGTCTGTAGCTAAAACTATCAGATAGTTGATCCCACAGCTCTTGCATAAAGAAGTTAATTTTAAAAACTTCAAGCCAAGGACAAAAATACATCTGGATAAAGTTGAAGATACTTGTTTCCAAAGCAATTGCTGAAGGAGGCAATAACACAAAATCCTGACAGCAGTTCAGCTCTCCATTCCTACCTCAACAAGTCCAATACCTGCAACAGGAGCATACACACAGGCAACTAACCAATAAAGCCCAATACAGAATCTCTAGATGTGAAAATAATAGAAAACTTCACTGGTTTTTCACACCAATCTCCCTCCAGATAAACTGCTTGCAAGTGGCAGAGGGCACTGGCACTTAGCCATCAATTTTGTATTTTAAGTGCATAATACAGCAATTAATGCTTTTTAAGTCAATGAGAGACTCAGGGCAGCAGCAGGATACAGCACTGCTGGGAAGTTCAGGACATTGCCTTCCCTGGAAACGTTGTACAGCAACAGCTCGGCCAGCTCCCAGCCTCCGCAGGCACTGGCAGGCAACACTGGGAAGTCTGTGGCCAATTCTTGCTTGCACCATCCCAGTGCAGTGACACAGCACCTGGCCAGCTTTCCCAAAACTGCCTCCCAACACCTGTGGAACAGCTACAAGGCAAGCTTCATCTCCTTAGCTTCATGCTCCATCTTGGCTATGACTGTTTCTTACCCCAGTCCCCTCGCTGTGTGCTCCAGCAGCTCCAGGACTCAGAGCCAGCCATTGGTGACACCCCCTGAGCAGCCCACCGAGATCAGCTTTGACTTCTCCAAGGGAAACCTCTGATGCCCAGAAGCAGCCACTGATTTTGGTATCATCACTACACCACACAAGTGCTTTTCAGCTACACTCAGGGATTAAGCCAAGGTTCCCTGTCAGAAATACTGCACAGGAATCTGGGATTAAGATGACGTGCATTGCATCGAATGAGCCCACAAGAGAATGTGCACAGGGAAAAGAGAGCTTTTAGAGATGGAAATGTGAGCCAGCTGCTGGAGCAGATTACATGCTCCAGTAACTCTCTTTTCCTGCTATTTCCCTTTTTTCTGGTCCCTCTGCACGTGAGTTACACCAAATGCTCTCCTTGGACAAACTGGGCTCATTGGGACAAGACCAGCGTGCACAGGCAGAGGGCAGGTATTAGATGTCGATAAATAGGTGTGAGCCAGAGGCATCTATGTGCAAGAAGAGAGCCGAGGAGATTTGGACAAACAACCCCTGTTCCCTGTGCCACCAGTTTTTAAAGGCTCTAAGAGGACAAAAATCTGGAACTCGGGCCTTAAATGATACACACTCAAAACTTGGAGGAAAAGTTTGCATTACAAAATTATTACCATGTTTAATCAATAAAAAATGAAGTAAAAAAATAGAAGCACAGATGCCAGACTTCCGGCCATGAGCTTACAGCCATTGTGCCTTTACAGGAGTATCCCAGAGTCAGAAGTTCTGAGATGCTTGTCAACCTCCTTCTGTCACGAAAGTGAAGGGCTTTAAGGTATTTCACTCACATTTGAGTATCTCCTTCATCCAACTGACTTCCAGACATCTCCCTTCCTCACCGACGTGCACACAACGGGAATATGGCACAGCTCTGTTGGCAGGTTACACACAGGACAGCAGTTGTGTGAAGGGAATAACCCTCCAATTCCAAGGAATCAACATCTTGAATCACAAGGTTACAGACATTTCTACCTAGGAAGCAACACACAACCCTGTGCCTTGTCCTGCCTGATACAATCACACTAAGCGAAGCTGAATTTTATTATTTTTTTGAGGAGCAATGAAGGGAAAGGGTGAACTGGAGCTGAAGTAACACAACAGACGACACAACCATCTGCCTTTTAAACCTCAGCTTTACCCCAGACTGGTGACTGCACCATTTTAGGGCACTAAAGCAATTCTGCTGAGATGCAGATGACTGTCTCAGTACAAAGATAGCAACATAATGTAAAAATTCCCAGTCCAAGTATCTGTTGCAGCCAATCTACTTCCCAAGAAATCCCTAGTGCCCTGAATTTTAAGTTAGCTTACACCTAGAAACCAGCCCAGATGAGCCATTTTGTTACTAGAGTATTTGCAAAGTGCACTTAGTCACCGATTTCTTCGACAGTCTGTCATGATGAGAGTAAGAAGCACAGCAACGGGCTCATCACAGGCTGGCAACAGCATCCCAACGGGAACACATCTGCCTCTGGAGGGCTACCATTCCTGTCTAGAAAAAGGATGTGGGAAAAGTAGCTGAAGAATATGGGTACAGAAGATTTGGAAAACCAGGCTGCTGAAATCATCAAAGCTCCCTGGCCATTAGGCCAGCAGCCCACAACCGTTCTGCATCTTCCCCAGGCAGCTTCCCCTCCCTGGCATGCTCAGTACAACCAGAGTGAAGCCCCAGGATGCTCCAAAGCCAGTTGTAATACGTACAGAAATAGCAGCATTTCACTGAAATCTGTTTGTCAGCAGAGGAGAAGATGCAAAAACACAGTCTGGGAACTCACCAAGCCTGCACTTTCCTACAGGAATGCAGACAGCCACAACCATCCTCGTACTGGCTCATCAACTATTTTTAGCACCAGAAGGGGAGGCAGCCATCAGTGAAGGGCCTGTTCCCTTTGATCCAGCGGATCTGAGCACTGTCTCTGTCCCAGAGATCCTTTGCTACCAAAACCACAAACCTGGTAAAGAGCTTTAGGTTGTTCCTGCCCCCGAGTACAAGGCATCTCTCAGCAGTTATATGACAGGTTGGAAGAGGGCTACGCAGCCCATTTAATTCCATTCACTTCCTCTCCCCTCTGCACCACGCAGTCAGGCTCTATTAGTCTTCTGAGAGCAATTGTAGTTAAAGTGAAGGATGCCAGGAGGCCCTGGACACTCAGCACACATTGGATGCACAGTTTGGAGCCGCTACAGAGTCACCAGCTCTGAGCTGCAGGCTAGCAGCAGAGAAATCCCAGCATCCATGTCATTGCACGCAGCTTTATTTATCTCCAAAGGTTTTACAAGTTAAACACAAGCTCCTTCACAGAGACACTTCCCAACTGGTTCTGACTTTAGCACCGGAGCCAAGGAGCAGACTAAACTCAACTGGCACCACAATGAGCCTGGTTTCTCTGTCACTCATTCCTCCCTCAGGGAGCTGCAGGAACTTTCAGAGGTGTATTCCAAGGCCAGCAAATGGCATTGCTGTCACCAGGACCTGGAACTGCTGTGGGCGTGTGCAGCCCCGTGGAGAGGGATCAACACGCTGCAGGTAGAACCACCAACGGAACAAAATCAGCCTCTCACAGAACAGACACCCGTGGGGCCAGGAGCCAGCACTGCTCCGGGACACTCAGCCTTCCCCCTGTAGATGAACAGGGTGAGCAGAGAAGCAGCTTGGGAGGTGACAGCTGCAGGGCAGCCGTCTGCTGAGACTGCTTCCATCTCCTCCACCTGCCCCGCAGGAGGGTGGCAGTGATCCCATGATTTTGGCTAAAGTGACTAAGCGGGATCGTTTTGTCCTTCCCACCAGCTTTCTGTTCTAACAACACACAGCCTTCCCTGCACGCTCCCCAGAAAGGAGGGTGAAAAGAAGATCAGAAACCACTCTCCTTTCGCCACATTTCTCCTGCAAGCCCTCTGCTCCTGGTTCTACCTTTCGCAGATGCTGTAAAGGCAATGCCCAGTTGATGATGCAGCCTTAAGAAACCACCACAGTCCCAAACTCTGATTGTGATATGAAACAGCTCTTTTCAAGCAGCCAAGTGGCGTATTTTACGGTACCTTTGTGATCTGCACAACTGAAATACGTACACCACGTTACGGCACATTTGTGTCCCTCAGCAGAAGGAATCTGAACTGCTGTGATTCTTTCATAGGGATGCAGCACAGCCTGGCAGCCTCACAGATTCATCTGAATCCATCCATCTGGAAAGCAGCAGCTTGGAACAACATGGCTCTTATGGCTTCTTAGTTGATACCCTACATCCCAGAGTCATTAAAGGCCATTTTTTCACCCTGATCATCAAGGAATAGAAGATTTCTGACGACCACAGGGCAGGAAACCATGGAGCTGGGAGAAGAGCCTTCCCAGGTCACAAGAAGAGCTGCCTGGCCCAGACCTACCCTGGTTCCACATGCCCCTGAGGTGCGGGGATGATCCAGAAGCGCTGCCATCCCTCGAAGGCAGCAGCACGAGGGTACAACCATGCTGCAGCTCAGAGCCCACCAGCACCCACTGCCACAGCTCCACCTGCTCTGCCAGCATAGATCAAACCTTTCCAGCACCACTGCTTCGCTTCCACAATTAACGGGATTTAGGCACATACAGAGGTTTCTGCAGCCTCACCTACAGAGATCAATGACAAATGAATCAACATCATATACCACAGCTGCCCATTGCAGTGGCCAAATTTTTGCTACTCAGACCCCTTCCAGTTCAGCATTCCTCCTCCCACCACCGAAGAGAACATACTTTGTTACAGAGACTTTCATATTGGGAAAATATTTTAATATAGTAAACAAGTCAATTTACCTTCCACATATTTTAAATAAGTTTATGCTCATCGTTAAACAAAACTGTTTTTACTTCAACAATGGATTACAGCCTCTAAATTCGTATTGTTCCCAGCTGATCCTGTAAATAGCGAGGAAGTTTGGACACCAATATCCTTGTATAGGTAACAGACTGGCATAAACAGCGCAGGAATTCAATGCGGGTTCAAAGGGAGAAGCTAGCCCTGGTGAGGAAGAAAACGAAGCCACAAAATTCCCTTTTGAGGAAAAAACGGGGGGAAAAGAAGATACCGCAGTTCCACCGAGTCCAAACGGGGCCGAGTCAGTCTCCAGGTCAGTGTCCGGTCAGTCTCCACGGGCGCTGCACGGTGCCGCAGGGACGGGCGAGCCATCGGTCTCCATCCTCAGCCGAGCCCCGCGGCCGCATCCCCGGCGGCGCGCGGCCTCCCGCGGCCCGCCCGGCTCAGGGGCTGCCGGCGCCCGGCCCGCTCCCGG
>VZRF01012391.1:212652-315707 GCA_013396875.1 Vireo altiloquus
TTGGCCCGCTGCTCCACCGAGCCCTCCGTGCTGGCTCCGGCCCGGATCGGCCGCCGCCGCCGCTCAGGACATGCCGGTACCGCCTGCGCTGCCACCGGTGCCGCTGCCCGCGCTGCCCCGCCGGGGGCGAGGGGCGGAGCGTAGGGGGCAACCCCGCCCCGAGGGGTGGGAACGACAGGAGGGGAGGGAGGGCAAGGGAGGGGAGGAGGGAGGGCAGGGGGAGGAGCCCGGGCCACCTTTAAAAGGAGTTCTCCTGGCTTACGCCCCTTTTCTCTCTCCCCCCCATTTTTCCCCCCCCCAGCGTGAGGGGAGGCCGGTGAGCGATGCCCAGGGAGGTGGGCAGCACCCGCCGAGCCGCAGGGAAGGCTTGTGGCACGGCCTCCTGGAACATGCCCGGCGCTGGAGGAGGTCAGGAGTCTCCTCCCTACCTTGGCTTCCCGACGGAGTTCTTGGTGCCTCCCTGATGCAGGTATGTGCAACTTTTAGAGGGAAAGGCTGCTTTAGTTTTGTCCAAATTGGGCTCTTCTTAAACCTGTTTTTGATACAATCTAAACCTCCTCTTAAGATATGGCTTCACCTTACTCCACAGGTATTAGTTCCTTACAGAATTTTCTATTGTCGTATTCAAAAGAAAATTAAAACGCTGATTTGAGGTGTAAATTAGCCTTGTTTTCTTTATGGTGCAAGAAAATTACTTTGGGGAATGATGTAGTTGTGCCTTCTGGAATCATTTCCTCCCTCCCTTCAATCTGAGGTCAGTCAGGTGTAGTGATTGTAGCAGGAACCTCTTGTAAACCAGGACTTGAGGTTCTGGAGGAGGCTACAGCAACTGGAGAGCTGCCTGTTACCCAAAGACGCTCCCCTGAAAAGACATGTTGTAGAATAAACAGAGTAGCTTCAGAATAGCTAGTTCTTGGAACAGGTGGATTGTGTGGACTAAAAGCTCCAGGTCTGCTGTCTGTATGTGGAGGGGGAGCATTGCCATGGTGGTCTGTGAGCACCGAGTGGGCAGGGCAAGGAGCTCTCAGGGTCCAGCAGCAAAAGGAGCATCTGGGATGGGCTGTGAAGCCCCTCAAGTATGGACTGTGTGGCTGATTCTTATGTGGGCAAAACAGTTTTGGGGATGGAACCCGACTTTTTGGGCCAGGGGGGTGAACTAGATGATTTAACGAGGTCCATTCCAACCCAAATGATTTTGAACTACACGTTGTGGCCTCTTGGAGTATTTGATGTTTATGAAATGCTGCTGCATGTCTGAGAAATGTTTGTTAGCCAGTTTTGGGACCTCTCTGTATGCCTCAGGTCTCTCTTGTGCTGATTGGTTATACCTAATTGCATTGGTTACACCTGTGTTCTCCTTAAAGTCAAATGTCTCACATCTAAACAGAATTAGCTGATGGTTCCCAGTTGGCACAGCTTTCCTGGGTTACAGGATTGCCTCTTCTGGGGTGTTCTAGTGGTTGCATACACAAAATTGCTTCAGCTGCATACGTTTAAGTTTAATTATGCATATGAATTTATAGCAATTCCTACAATATGGATTTTCTAGTAACTTTTCAATGTGTTTCCCCTCAATGATGGGTTTGTTCCAATCCCTTCTCCTTTTTTGGTCAGCAGGTAAAATAATGATGAGTTACTACCTCCCACAAGTCCTTTCCCTATGCTCTTGCTTAATTCCAGTTAAGAGGCAGAAGAGGATTGACATGTACAGGGAATGCCTCTGGGGCTTAGTGAGGTCTTGACAGTTTTTGCCTGGTACTTGTCGAATTGAAGTACTGAGGCCTGAACAACAGGCCCTGAGCCAAAGCTAACCTCTGAATGAACCATCCAACCAAATGTTCTATGTATCCACTCATATCCACCAATATTATTAGCAATATGATAGATGTATCTGTTCGTTGTTGAAACATGTATTCACCTTTCCCTGTTTAGGAACTGGACAAGGCTGGATGTGCAGGGGAATTGTTGGAACATTCCCAGCAAGTGTAGTGTCTGTCGTGGGCTTGTGATGTTCTGCCTTCAGCCCAACAGCTTCACCTCCCTGATGCATTTATTTGTGATTCAGTCATGCTGCAGTGGAGACCTGCCCTTCCTAAAACACAGAATTCCGTGGTATTATTCAAGAAATTCAGTGTTCTTAGGGCTCTCTTCTCCCTGCCAGCCCTCTGTTCTCAAGGCTTTGAGTAAGACAAGGCTCGTGTTCATTAAATATGAAGTCTTGGCTTTTGCCAAAGTCAGGTGAAAGCTTCTCATCTTATTGTGGACAAATAACTGGGTGTGACCTTCTCTCCAGGCAGCTGTGAGCAGGTCTGTGCCTTCTTTCCTAAACAGAGCTCCTTGCTAATAACCACCCCTAAAGGAGCTGCAGTAATGGTGTTTGCTTTGTCCTTGGGGTTTTAGCAGAAACACCAAGCTGTGCTCTGAGATGACTCCTGTGGTGCAAAATTGGAGCTCTGGGGTCTTGTAAAGTCAGTGACTGTGTCTGCCACTAGACACAGCTTGGAAATTATCCCTCTCTAGGATTCTTCCTAAAGAGCACGAAAGAGGTCGCTTGCTGGAGACAGAGTCAGGGCTACGTGATGCACTTGGACTAGACCTGCCAAGGAAGGAGAGCTGCAGAGCCCTTGAACAGCCTTCCTCCCACCACTCCAAAAACTGCTCTGCAGGTTCCTGTTCTTTATGAGCTCCTTTAATTTTGGCTTCTCAGGTCTGAGGGTACACTAGGAAGCTTGAATTCTGCTGCTACCTGTTGCAGGGGGATGTTTGTTTGCTCTCCAAGGGCCCCTGAAGGATGTAGCTAAATAAACCTGTGTTATTGATTTCCCATGATCACAGTCAGTCAGTAGCATCCCAGTGCTGCAGGATAGGGAAGACTTAATTAAGGGAATATTGCTGGCCTGAGGTAGATTCTCTCCATGCAGACCCTGCTTCTGAGAGTAGCAGAATACTGGATGGGATGTCTGGGGCATCTCTCTGAGATGTGCAAAGGCCTTTGCAGGGAGGAGGAGAATGCTGTATGTTGAGGCTGGATATTACAGAAACAAGAGCTTTGAGATAGCTTGTGGAGAAGTGAAGTTTGTGGAATGGGCAAGGAAGGACCATGGCTGACACCTGTGCAGTTTCCTGAGCTGAGTAGGCAAGCAGTCAGAGTAAGTTGGACTGGTGGAGTGGGAAGGAAATGCTGATGAGCTTAAGAGCAGAATGGGGCTTCCTCCCCCAGTATCCTGATTTCCTGTGCAGTGTTTTGTGCTGGAGGTGAATACAGGAGGGGAACTGGCTGCATCCACCTCCGGGTGTGGTACAAGTTGCTTTCCTATTCTTGTTAGTCTGGTACTGAAGTGTACCATGAGATGGACGCGTCGTTTGTGTGCCGCTGCTCCTCATGCTCTTCCTTTCCTGTTAATGACCTGTTTTGGAAAGTCTTTTTCTTTTTCAGTGGCCAGGAATGGTGTGTTTCAGCCAGCCCTGGGCAGCAGTGACCTGGCACTGCAGGAATGTACGGGATGTTTAAATATGGTGTGATCCTGCTTGCAGCACACACTGTTCTGTTTGGAAATACGCCGAAAGCCGTCAGTGCTGTAAACACAACACACAGTGTTGTGAGCAGTTAATTATGGGCCTAACCATGTCTTGGTGGTTAGACAGATAGTTTCTTGGGTTTTTTGGGGTTTTTTTTGCACAAGACCTCACTGCTTTTATGGTTTTGTGGCATCTGTGGCCACTCTCTGTGCCACAGTCCACTGCCCTCTGACTTTTGCAGATCAAGCTGAGGAATCATGCTGAGAGCTGTCAGGAGTCCTTGGCCTTGTGGTTTCGGCACAAAGTGGGACACAAGATATGCCCCTGTAGACACACTCAGCAGTTCTGCTCTCCAGGGTGGTGAGAAAATATTGGCTTTGTGGTCTTAATGGTGTCGTTAATCCTTTCCGGATTGCCAGGGCTCTGAGGGCAGAGCAGCCACAGGAGCAGTGGGATGGGCTGGCATTTGCAGAGCTGGGAGTTCATTGCTGGTGTGCAATGTCACAGCTCTTCACTAGAGGACAGCATTACACATGGCAAAGTGTAATTATCCTGCAACAACGCTGGGAGAGATTTCTTAGGGATTTTCTGTGTGCCAGGACTAAGCTGGAGTGGAGGTTACAGAGTAATTTGCTGGAAGTCAGGGAGGTTTAACAGTGTGGCTTAAATCAGTGTCTGCAAACCTTGTCTCCTAAACCTTGTCTGAAGGGTGATGCTGCCTGCCTTGCTACTGCATGCACCTTGGGGGACATACAGGCTGCTGGATAGGTCACACAGGGAGAGAAGAAAGAGTATTAAACAAAAAAAGAGGAAATGTTTGCATATCAAAACTGTTGTAGCAAGTGAGGGGTTGCCTGGTGGTGAAGGTATGGGAGGAAAGCAAGGAGACAGAGGGATGTGGGATGAGTGTGCACTGGGTGATGGGCCTTACAGAAGAGAGAAAAAAAGGATGGTTGGAATAAACAAATACTGCTCAGTGCTGCTGTTCCCGCCTGCTCTGATGTTGCAGCTCTCCACAAAGGGCAGGACTGCTGCTCTATCCTATCATGGCTCCATCAGCCATCTCTGCATGCAAGGGACAGAGGCTCCCACAGAGCAAGGAGTGTGAAGTGGAAGATAAGGAGGCTGGGTTGGGCAAAATGATGAGAGTTGCAGCTTTTGTGACAACCTTTGTGCAAGTGGGGGTTTGGCCCTTGCTGTTGGGCATCACATGACCTCGCAGGGCGGCCACCAATTTGGGCACTACTCTTCATGCTGCTTGTGTTTGATTGGGTCTTAATTATGATTTCATTATTTATTGAATTAAGGTTTTATTCCTTAGGGAAAGCTGACCTTGAGTGACGTGTGAGTGAAGCGGTGGCATGATTCTTGCTTACTTTGTTGATGAGGCAGAGAAAGCTGATGAAATCTGGGTGTGAGAGAAGGACAGAAACAGCCCCTCAGTGAGGCTCTGGCAGGAAACACACTTGTTTCACAAAGCTGTGATAACTCATAATGCCAGTCAAGCCACGGGATCCAGTAGCTATGACTGATCTCACCTGCCCTTAGCAGTACCAGGTGGCAAAGCTCATCCCACCTCTCACTGCTTCACAGCTGTGACCTACATGACCTTCTTGCAGTGCTGTCAGTGTTTCAGAGGCTGGGAGGACTTCAGCGCCTCTGAGCAAGATTGATGCTCTCTATTCTCTCCATTGCTGCTCCCTAATTTAAAGGGAAGCAGCCCTGGAGCTGCTCTGGCCTTGCAGAAGGGATCAGGCGAGAACTTTCTCTCCTCACTATACCCTTTGTCCTCTGCTGCTTCTCTGCTTGGGAGTAACCACTTTCCCTGAGTGTGGGATCCTGGTGGCACTGGCTTGGCTGGGCCTGGAATATCCCAGTGACCCTAAGGAAACAGAGCCAACAGCCTTCCCTTGGATAGCCAATTCGTGTAAGGGCAAGACTGATAAGTGCAGAAAATGCCATGGTAGCTGGAAATGTGGGAGCTCTCTTATTCCCAGTTTTTTTGGGGCGGGTAAACCCCTTGAAAGGCAAAGGATATTGGGTTTGCTCAGAGTTCTCTTTTCCTGCACCAGGGAGCTCTGGTTCCTGCCTTTATTGTTTTACAATTGGAGCACTTGCTGGAGTTCCCCTTAATCTCTCCTGCCTCATGCCACTAACACCTGAGAATGCCCTTAGGATTCCTTCAGTGACCATTCCCCCAGCTGTCCATGCTCCAAAGTGCCAGACTTACCACATCAGGGCTGGGAAGAAGGGAAGGAACAAAACATGCAGCTGGCTCTCCTCACTGTGGGGGGGTTTGTTCCCCCCTTCTTAGAGAGTCTGTTCTACTTTTGCCAGCAGCTTGTTCCTCCTGAACAACGGCAAGTGCCACACTTGGCTTTGATAGGAGAAGAGGATGACATGGCACCATGTGCCTGAGAATCCACAGCAATCACAGCACTACTTTTGCTGTGTATCTCTACTTGTAATTAGTTGTGGGGCTCTGCCTCTGACTAAAATTGATCTTGGTCATGTCAGGCCTTTTCATAAGCTACTCTCCAGGTTAGCCAGTGTCCATCAGCCAGTGGAGCTCCTTTCCTCCTCTGCTGCCCACATGGAATTCCTTCATTCCAAGGTCAGGAGCAGAGACTTGTTTTGGCCCTGTTTGCTTTTAACCTGTTCTGCTTTTGGTCACTTCCCTGCAGTCTCGTCACTGTAATCCCCACCTTGCCCACCTCTCCTATTCTGTGTCCCACATATCTGCCACAGATCCAAGTGAATCTGAGGAATAGCACAGTTCCTTGGGACTCCAAAAGTTCCTTGGGAATGTCTTATTTCATCTGGGGAATTTCCAGCATCTCTGCTAGTCTGTCTCACTTTGAGGTTGACATTCAGAAGAGCCCATAAGAGAAAGGAAAACTATTTAAGACTGGACAGTGCAGTGAGTGGCCCCAGAAATGGAATCTGTCCAGAGCAAGGAATGAGGTTGTTTCCTGGGACATCTGGCCTGTTGCATGAAGGGGGCAGTCTGCTTGTAGCCAGAGCTGAGCTGCTTCGTAACCACAGCTGCTGAAACAGTTGGAGCGTTTCTGGCAATGCCTGTACTTCGTCAAGAGAGCATTTAAGGAAGTTGAGTTGCGGAAGTTCACTGAGCCGAGTGCCTCACGAGCACAAGGAGCAGATCCCTCCCAGAGGGACGGTGGGCGTGTGTGCCCACGAGCACCCCAGCCGCTGCTAGCTTTCTTCTGGGTGACCTTGGGTGAGGCTCTGCTTGCCTGGAGAGCTGTTGATTTACAATGCAGATTCATCGCTCCTCGCCTGCCTGTCCCTGCCCCTCCTAAATTGGGCTGGGATATAAGAGGTTGTTTGCTCTCCGATGCCAACAGTGGCCATGGCAGAACGCCCTGCCATGTGAGAGGCAGAGATAGAGGAGAGGGGGCTAAGGAGAAGTGAACTGTGCAGCTGCTCTTGCTTCTGGTAGCTGAGCTCATCTGCAGGACCATGTCTGTGCTGAACCCTCTCCTGCAGCCCACGGAGGTGAAGGAGTACCTGTGCAAGGGCGACCGCTTCATCAAGTGGGATGATGTGAGTACTGGGATATTCCTTCCCTAGGCTGTGTCTGTGGTGACAGGGAGACACTGGTTGTGGGGAGGCTGGGAGCCTGTGTTCAGTGTGGTGTCCCACCTGACAGCAGAGATCTCTGGACAGGGAGAGGGAACTGGAAAGAACAGGAAACCTGAGGACTAAAATCAAGGGTGTGCGGGTAAGGGGTTGGGGATGTGATTTCTGAACCTCTTGTTGTAGAGGATGGAAGCAAATGGAGTGAGTGTGCACTGGGTCTGTGTGTGCAGCCCTTTGTGTAGGACACAAGGTCCAGCCCTGGGGAAGGTGGTCACTGCTGGGAGTCTCTGTGGGTGAGATGCATATGCCACATTTGGACTTTCTGGAGGAGTGTGAGAGGTAGGATCTGCTCCAGAGCAAAGAGCGCTCACTGCACTTTGCAGATAGAGATGAAATCAGGCTCCAAGTTGCTTCCTCTTATGGCCCTGCTGCCTGAGTGGATGGGGGGTGAGCCATGGCCTCCCACGCCTGCTCTGCCCCTGGGTCTGGGAATGACCGAGCAGCAAAGGGCCTGTACTTCAACAGGGCTGGAGCCTCAGCGTGCTGCAGCAGCTGCTGCTCTCTCCAGCTCATTGTCCTCTTTACCTTCAAAACAGCTGCTCTGCAGTCACTGCCTTTCTGTGTGAGGGGAAGAAAGTGTAGAGCAGCAGCAGTTCATTGGGATGTAAGGGTTCCTCTCCTCGCTTTCTAAGGAGGCAAAGGAGTGTTTACCCAAGCATCCACATACCCGAGCAGGAGGAGAGCAGCTGCCCATCCATGCTGTCTGGAGATGGATTGTCTGCTGTTGAGCATGAATGTTGAAAGAAGGGGGGAGCCCAGGTTCTGTTGGTCTCTGGAGGCGATGGTTGAGGTGGTGTTGCAAATGAGATAATCAGAAGGAACCTGCAGCAGCAGTGCAGGAAGGATTAGCACTTCTGTGGGTGTGAATATGGAACAGAGTGTTAAGTCCCAAAGGAGAGTGTGGAGGAGTGGATCACTTGTGGGAAACATCAGCAGGGTGGTCCAGTGGCACTGAGAAATGAGAGCAGTGTACTGTGCAGCTGGCAGAAAGTGAGGATGTGAGCAATATGGGTTGGAATATGGCTGTCAGTTGCTCCATTAGAGGTACATAAACAGGAGGATGACACCAGGGTACAGTGAAAAGCACAGCCTTCCTCTTTCCTGTAGGCCCGCTGTGCAGAGTGCACTTGGGGCTTCTTAGAATTTGAACAGGGACTTGCTTTCTCAGAATAACAGCAGCCAAACTTGTCTAAAATGGCTGATGACCTTGTCCTCAGTCCACTCTCCCAAAAATTGGAATCTGTTAAGTACTTCACTGGGTATTCCTGGGATAGGTTCCCTTGAAACCCAAGGTGAGTCACGTTGGGTTTCCAAGACCCACCAAATGTTTATTTGCTGCTGTAGCTGTTGATTAGTGAGCTCAATTCCTGTCTGGTTCTTTTCCTAAGGTTTATATATTTGTAAACATTTCTGAAAGGTTGCCTCAATTAAGTAGTTTACAGGCTTGATCTCCACCAATAAAGAAAGGCTTCTCCATGAGTGGGCTGTTCTGGTCACATTGCTCCATCACAATGGGCTTTCCCAATCCATGGTTAGAACAGGCTGCAGAGGATGATGGTAAAAGCTCCAGACTGCAGGATTGCTGTGCTTTAGAATTCATAACTGATGTTTTTGTATCTCTTTCAACTGACTTGACTGTGCTGTTGGTAACAGTTTTGAACTCCTTCCACTGTAAGTGAGACAAAGGAGTTAAGGAAGATCAGATTGGCCTCTTACATCATGATTCAGCTTGGGACTGAACTAGGGCCTTCCAGCAAAAAAAGCAAAACCACACTTTTTCTACAGAGCCCTCACCTTGTCCAGCTTTAGTAAGGCACTGTTTAGAGGAGAGAGCAGCGGATCCCTGACAGGCAGGACTGTTCTGACCTGTCCCACAGAGTTAGTTGCAGGACCTTGGGGTAAGGAGCAGCTCTGCGGTGCTTTGTTCAGCATCCAGCAAGCTGGGGTTCCTGAGGTGAAGTCCTACTATGTAGGTGGTAGCTGAGTTAAAGAACCAGCTGGAAACCCTGTCAGAACCCCAGGTAGGGCACAGGGTAGTAGCTGACCTCTTGAGAGGGGCAGATGGGTGTGGGTTTGGCTCTGTGCTGCCTCTGTGTTCTCTTTAGTAGAGTCAAAACTGTTCGTGTCTCTGAAAGATTATGGATTGCAGGATTTTTGCAGACAGTGTTTGCTTTCTGCCCCACAGAGTGAGAAGCAGCCAGTTTGGCTGTGAGACCATCTTCTGTAGGATTGCCCATTTCCTTTGCTGCCAAGAGCTGCCCCATTGGAGAGGCTGCCTGCACCCCCAGGCAGGCCTGGCCCTGCCCAGGAGCCTGGCTGGCAGCTGCTGCCTTGCAGCCTCAGTTTGCCCTCCAGAAGGCTGCTTTGTGGGAGATAAGGGTAATCTAGAACATGGCACAATACTCTGTGGTGGTACCGTGGGGCCTGTTCTGCTCTCCATGGCCATGTGTGCAGGGAGCCAGCCAAGAGCTCTGGGAACATGGACATGGTGCTGGGCAGGCTGGTGCTGGCCCTGGCACCGCGGGAGGAAGACAGGAGGGAGTAAAAGGACCACATATGATGTGCTGTGCAATGAGCAACTTACTGTAAATATTGAGTATGGAAACGGAGGTCCCTGAAAATCCAGATAAACTTCAGAGTGAAGTATGACTTGACTAACAAACTGAAGAACCTGAGGCCAAGAAACAAGAACAACTTCCAGATTTCATTACTGGTTTCATCTTAGCAGTGAGGTGTTTCAGCTTCCTAAATTGAAGTTGGAGCCTTCCCAGAAATGATGTGTGGGGTTCAGGATCAGCCCTAAATAATATCGTCTGATTTGCACCTCTGGTGTAGGAGTCTGCATAGCTCCTCTTTTGATGGTCTCTGTAGAGACTGTGGAGTTTCAGAATCCCCACCTAAAGTATCGTAATGAGGCTGCATTGATGCATTCCCTCCTTGAAGCCTTCCTAGCTAGGAGCCCAGATGATCAGCATGAGCTCCTGGATGGGAGAGGCTATGGATGAATGCTTTCTCTGCTTGGCCTGGGCTGCTTCTGAGCTTGTAGAATGAAGCTGGTCAAGGAAGACTTTTCAAATGAAAAACTTAATTGAATCTCCAGATACTTTGTTTTTTAAGTTCTTTGTGTAGAAAGCCCCTAGAGAGAGCTGTTCTTGTTAAATGCAGGGGGTTAGGTGAGGCTCAGGCTTCAGCTTCCAGAGCCTCACGGTCGCACTCTGGAGATGTCCTAAAATCCTTGGGTTCATTCCCATGAATCCCAGAGGGTGTTCAGCTGCCCGAGTCTGTATTTGAACTGGGAACCTCGTGTCCCAGGATGTTTTCTCCAAGTCACCCAAGGTGCCAGCATTCTTTATTTTGTTGGTTTTTTTGTCAGGAAACATCGAGTGCTTCTCCTGTGATTCTCCGAGTGGATCCCAAGGGCTTTTATGTGTACTGGACCCATCAGAGCACGGTAAGTGCTGAGACTGCACAGCTCGGGCTCCAACCAGCCACGTCAGGTTTGTGACAACACTGCAAGTGCTTGAGTCCTGCACTTGGGAGAAAACTGCCACACTTCTTTCTCTTAGCAAGGACACCCCACCAAGGAGTGGGAGCTGATCAGTGGCAGGTTGGTCTTCACAACACCAGGAAAGAGCAAGAACTTAAGGTGTGAGTGTGGCTTTTCTGTGCCTGTCATGCTGGCATTTTGACTCTTGCATGTCCATCAAAGGACTTAATTGAGAACAGTTGTGCTGATATCCCTGTCACCCAACAAGATACAGGATTCTCCCAACCTGTACAGTGGGGCCATTAACTGACTCATTGAGGTTTTAAACTTTTTAATTAAAAAGTAGTGACCATAGTGAGGTAGGGCCTACGTGGAGTCTGGAGAGTGAGTTGTGCTCAGGGTGATGTGTGCAGGCTGCTGGAACAAAGCACAGCTGCTGGAGGAGAGGGAGAGGGAACACATGGAGGAAAGAGAATTCAGTTCCTCCCTGATGAGTGGCATCAAGTAATGGAGAGGGAGGTGGAAGGCTGGGCTTCCGCTTTCCAGAGCAGGCTGTGGTTCAGCTCTACTTCCTCTGCCTGACCTACATGCCATGGCAGAGTCAGTCAGTCCTGCACAGGCCCTGGCCAGGGACCTGGTGGTTTGGGTGGGCTCTGCCTTTCCAGAGACTGTGCCCGGTGCCAGAGCTGGGCACTGCTGCAGCAACATCCTCCTGAGAACAGTGTCACCATGCTGGGAACTGTCACCCCTCGATGTCACTCCCGTTCTGCTTTCAAGGTCCACTCGGGCAGTAGAATTTCTGCTCTGAGGGTTCCAGCAGGAAGAAGTGGAGCACGAAGTGAGGCAAGGGGAGCTGGTATCACCATGGAAAGGGAGATACTTCATTGGGATACCTGGGAAAGGGGTTGGGGGAAGGAAGCATAGCTGCCACAAGGAAACCCAGACTGGAAGGGGTCTCACATTCCTGGAAAATGCTGTTGATTAGCAGCTAAAGTAAACTGAACTGCTTTTGCACTAAGGACTCAGGTATGAGATTAGGAGTAAAATTACTGTCCTGCTTAACAATAAAATGGGGATACAGCCAGAAGACATGGCATCTACATTGTCCTGTACTGTGATCTTGGAAAATAGTATTATCTGCTGCAACAAGTATAATTTGTTCTCCAGACCCATGGTGAGAAGAAAAATTAGTAACAGAGGAAGGAAATTCAGATTGAATATTAAAAGAACAAGCAAGACAACAAGCCAGTAGTGAGGACGTGGAAGGGCTGTCTGGGGAAGGCTGTGCAGTGTCCTCTGTGGGAATGGCTTCCCTCCCTGCCTTGTTCCTGCTGAGAGAGCTCTTCCACAGGGAAAGACACTGAGCCAAACCTGATTTACAGCTTCTGGGGTTTCTGTCATGGAGTGCTTTCATTCCTCCTTTGTCTGTCCTCATTTTCCTTGTCCTTATTCTGTTGTAGGAAAGAGAAATTCTGGATATCACCAGCATCCGAGACACCCGTGTGGGGCGATTTGCCAAAATGCCAAAGGTGAGTCCATAGCTTCCTTCTATCCCATGTTTCAATGGAAAGGCAGGGCTGCCTGTGGTTTTGGAGGGAGCTCAGGCAGTTTTTCCTGGAATTCTGTAGGAAGAAGGTAGAGAGGATCTCATCTCCTTACGTCACAGCTGTGTAAATACAGAAAAGCCATCTTGACTTTTGTCCCTGACCTCCCAGGGACCTTCTGTGCACCCAAAAGTGGCACTTCCACACTGTGGTAGAAAGAATCACTGGGTAGATTCTTTCCATAATGGAAGGAATATGTCAGAAAGCCAGGAAAACCAATTCCTCTTCCAAGTGCCCTGCTGCACTGGTAAGTCCTGCTGGAGACTCTGATGCTCCTGCACTGAGTCACCAGAGCAGCTCTTGTGTAAGGATGCACAGGGTACCCACAAACCTGGAGTTACAATGCCATTCCAACAGTCTGTGCTGAGGTTTTTCCTTTTAAAGGGAAGAAAATGCATTTTCAGAAAAAACAAGTTTGTTTTTCTTTCCCCCCCATATATTTTTACATTTGCACATGATCAGGGCTTTGTTCTCAATTTCAGTTATGAGTGAAGCTTCCTGCAGCCCTTGTTAGGACTTTGTTTCTGGGACTTTTTTTTGTTTGTTTTTAACTTTTCCGTGTATGGAAAAGGCAAGCAGAAAACTGCAATAAAGCTCAAAGGTGGAAAGGGACCAAAGGAGTAAAGCTGATGGGTCATGTGGTGACACAGGTGACTCTCTAAGGCAAAAGGGAAAGGTTTTGCAATATCTACTGAACCTCAAGCAGCTTTTTGCATAAGTTGTGTGGCTGTTTTCTCAATCTGCTCTAAAAATGTCTGTTCAGAGCTCCCCAAGACCAATATTTCTCACACCATAATAAGGTGGGTGCTAAAGGCACAGCAGAGCTCAAGAACAGTACCCATCTTCTTAAAAATAATATTTCTTTCAGAGAAATTGCCTTTCTCCTTAGAAGTTCACTATAATGGAACATACTTGAGTTTTCAATGAGCCTAAAACTTTGTCTGCAACTTGTTTTGTGAGAACAGTGCTTAAAAATGCTGTCAGGAGGTTGGATTTTTATTTGAGAGAATAAAAATATTTGGGGCTGTTAGAGTTGGTGCTGCCCTCCAGATGGGACACACTAAGGAAGAGGCTGACTTAAAGGAGAGGTATGAGATTGTCTTTTCTAGGGTGTTAAACTTTGAGGAATAATCTGTTGGCAAAATGAATTGATCTTTGATATAGATGATAAATTGCTGGTGGAAGTACTGAGACCATGAGTGGATGTCCTGGTGGCTGAAGAAACATGTCCTAGATTTTAGGAATTAGTTAAGGAAAACTAATTGGAGAGTACCAGGAGAAGACAGTTTGCCAATGGTACAGAGTTATTTGGGGTAATAAAATGAGCCTGGTTTGTAGGAGGACCTTGAATTGCTGATTGAGTGCATGATCTAATGAGAGATACATTTTATACAGATAAAAATCAGACAATGCACACAGAAAAAATCCCTCATCCTTCTGTAATAACAGGCCCTGAGTTGACTGTTGATACTCAGAAAACATTGTGGGTGTATGGTAAAATATCAATTTAGTGTTCAGCAGTATTTGCCCCCTAATAGTAAATTGTATGTTAAGAATTATGAGGAAGTAATTAGGAATTCATGCTATTGTGTACACTCCAAATGGACCCATATTTATGTGCAATCCTAGTGTACTCTCAAATTAGGTGAGAACTGGAAAAGGTATGGAAGAGCAGCAGGATTAACAAAGGAATGAAGTGGCTGCTGGGGGCAGAGCATCTGAGTAGGAGGAACTGTATCCTGGCAGAAGGAGTAAGGTGAGTGGGATGTGGAGTGCTGTAAAAGCAGGAGTTGAATGGAGAAGGGGAGCAGGAAGAGGTTACTCAGGGTTTGAAGCAGTTGCTCAGGGTTTCTTTCAGTGCAGGGGCTCTATATCAGGTGGAATTTTCCAGAGGTAGGAGTGGCACAAGCAGGTGGTGGTGGTGCTGCTACTGTCCTACCTCATATCACCATGCCATGGGTGATGCTTCCTGCACAGTCATGGAAGAGTCAGGATAAAATGTCAGTACAAGAGGGAAATGCCCTTAGAGGGTTATTCAATGTGAGATAATGCCTCTGGGTTAGGAAGCTGCTGAATCCTAGATTGTTGGGAGCTGCAGGAGTGTGTCAGGGAAGCACCAGTGTATTTGCCCTCTTTCAGGGCTTTTCCCTGGGCACCTGGATGGAGCTGCTCTGTTCTATCTATTGTAATAGACCAGGGATGGGCTTTTAGGGTCCTGGGAATTGGCTGCAGCTCATTTTTGAAGAACAATGATGCAAAAGTCAAGCTCTGACTGATTTATTAAGTATTCTCAGTGGGCAGAAGTGATGCACTTGATGACAACCTTTGCTGTAAAAAACCCAGGTCTTTTTTGAATTCTGCATTTTACAGAGACTCGTTTGAAATAACTCCCCTTTTTATTTCAGGGAGTTTTCTGGAATTCTATGATATCAAGTAGTAAAATGCACTAGTCTGGCTCCTTATCCACTTTTTCTGTGTAGATCCTGGGAGGTCTTGTCTGGGCACTGAAAGGGATGTTGAACCAAAGATGTGCCATCTGGGTCTGGAAAACTCTTACTTACACGTAGCTCTGCTGTCCATGATGCCTCTGGCTTAAAGCCCTCAGGGTCGTGTTCATTTGGCTCTCCTGAGAACAGAATTTCACAAAGGAATGCAGAAAGCAGGGAAAATTTCTTCACATGAACCACCACACCCTGCACATGGGGCAGCTGTCTGGGGTGTTGTTACAAAAGGTATTAATATAAAAAACTGGTGTGGTGAAGCAAACAAAAATCTGCTTTGAGGTGGAAGAATGAACATGGGTGCTGTCTGCCCTGTTACAAAATAGTGGCTTGGAATGTTTGGAATTAATACAAAGAGTTACTTGTTTCACTGCCTGAAGGTGGAGAAGAAACGAGCCGTGAGCCTCATTTAGGACAAGGATTAGGACAAGGAGAACAGGATCACAGCTGTAGGAAGAACTGTGGATTGCACCAGCAACAAAAGGAGCATCCTTTCCCCTTCCCTGCAAGTGATGGCCCAGTCAAGCCTCAGCTGCTCTGAGGCACAGCTTGTGGCCTGGTTTTCCTACCGCATTGTGGCTGAAGGAAATCCAGAGTAAGGAGAGTGCTGTATGGAGAGCATCTGTGCCACTGCTTTCCACAGCAAGGGGCTGTCAGGGCTCTGTCTCAAGAGAGTTACGTCATGTGCCCTGAGTTTTCCAGTCCCATGGCACTGACGAGTCTCCCTGGGAGGGGGTGGGTCACTCTGGGTGTTGGGAGTTCCCTGCTTTCAGTAGCACTTTCCCACCGCTGCCTAGCAGGAGGTTTGGGGTTTTTTCTTTGTAACCTCTACACACCGGAAGTAGAATTACACCAAAGCACCCACGCGGAAAACCACTTGAGAAAGAACCTGCTGTCGTGTGCACTGCCGGCACAGGTCACGGCTGGGACCCCATCAGTGGTTAGGGAGCAGGTAGTGCCCAGCACAGCGTGAAAAGGGACTCACTTAAGGGCTGGCATCCATAGGAGCCACCTCCAAATGGGAATAGCCCTTGCCTGCCATCCCCAGCCCTTGTCTCACCACGGAGCAGAGTCCTCCCCGGCTCCTCCCACGCCTTGCAGGGTCCCTGTGCCTGTCCCCTGCTCACCCGCCCGTGCGAGGTTCCTTGAGAGCGTCCTCGCGTTTCTGCCATGACTTTTCTTCACAGAGTTTTTGGTTTGTTTTTTTTTGAAGGGGCAGAACGAACTTTGGCGTGTGTTCAAGAGTAATAAAGATAAGAATGAGCAGGGCCTTTGAACAGCCAGGAGACAAGATTAAAAAGCAATTGAATGTAGTTCAGCAGTGTGCCGATACAGATCAGGCTGTTATTTACGCTCAGGTCTGTGTTTTCATTTCAGTAATGAGGAACAATAACGGCTGCTTCATTTGCGGGGCTTTTTGTGGTTTCTTTTTTTGAGGCACCAAGACCCCAGAATGCTGACAGAGTATGTAATAATAAAGGCCAAAATACACGATGTTTTAGGCCAGACTTTTGGGCTGTGGGCTGTGTCTTGGGGTTTGTTTAGATGTTTCAGGAGGTATTGGCTTTGAGACAGGCATATTTTTTAATAAAAACAAAACTATGCTTTCTGATTGTCATTATTATAAACCAGCTTCACCGTCTGTCCACATTCTGTTGGTGTTGAACCTGGAGATGCAGCCTGAACTGCACATGTACAGGGAGAAAATGATACCAAGGCATTTCACTCATGTTTTGAGATGATAAAGTTGGAGCCAGTGGGAATGTTCAGGAACTGTGCAGGACAATCAAGTGCCCTCGGAGCTGAGCCGAGGGCTGTGAGCCACAGGCTGTAAACACTGTGGGTGGTCAGTGGTTCTGCTGCAGCACGAGAGATGAGCAGCTCTGGCAATGGGATTCAGCAACTTGTGAGCCCAGGATGGAGTTGAACTAAGTCTAATTCCAGCCCTCCAGCTGGAGAGGGATCATATGGAGCTGTATGTTGCCACTGTTCTGCGAGTGTGCAAGAGAGAGACAGGTAGAAGCCTGTGGCTGGCAGAGGATTTATAAATGGTGGAGCAGGAGCCAAGCAAGGAAATGGGTACATGTGAGTGATGGCCTTTGCCATGCTGGGCCCTCCTGCCTCTGCCATCGCTGTGCAGTGAGCTCTGGGGCTGCACAGTCTCCTCTGTCCCTGGCAGTGTGTCCCTGCTGGATTGCAGAGTGCCATGGGTTGTTCTGTGCCTGGGAATCTGAGCTGCTGCATTTTCCAGTTCCTTTAGATAAGACGCAGCTGAGAGTGCTTCACTGTGGATTTTTGTCTGCCTGTGTCCCTGAGATGCTTGGCACAGGGACATGCTGGCCCTCCCCATTCCACAACCATCATCTCCAGCATGGAGCAGCAAGGCTAGCAGGGACAGGAGCGTTACCTCAGGAGTCAAAGGCATTGGAAATATCTTGGGGCTTCCTTTTTCCCTTCTGGCAACCAAATAAGACCTCTCTTCTCCAAAAGAGAAGATTTGCTGTCCTAGTGCCACAAGGCACAGCTCTGTCAGGGCACAGTGACACAGCAGGTCCCACTGTCAGTCTGCTCTTCCCTCTTTCAATCAGAGAAAGGACCATCCCTCTCAGTCCTGCATCTGTGTCTGTTTATATTTGCATGAGAATTTGCTTCTCTCTGGACTATGGATCTCTGTACAGATGAGGGTTTTAGGGAAATCAGGAGGGTGGGACATGAAATGCCAGCTGACTCCATATTTCAGCCACTCTGCCAGGGGGTTGTTTTCTGCTTAGGTTTTTTTAAGGGGATTTGCTAAATGTGTTTCCCTTCTGATTTGCATGGCTAATATGCACGTCCTGCTTTTCATGCAGCAATTCCTATTTTTCCTTTATGGCTACCCACAAGGTGACAGTAAGTAATCCCAGAGTGAAGCTGTGGCACAAGGTGCTAAAGGAGTGCGGGTTGTAAGAGAGCCACGATGTGGCATTAGGTTCAGAGCTCCTGCATACAGTCTCTGGTCCTCTTTCCACACCTTCATTGGGTTTTGGATGCATCACTGTCTGGATAAGGGCAAAAGAGCTCGGGTTGCTGGGGACACAGCCTGAACAGAGAGGTCTGGAGAGAGCCAGGTGACGAATGTCTGCTAGAGAGCAGCGTGCAGAGAAGGAAGGGCTGGGAGGAGCCCCGGATAACAAATACAGGAAATGAGTTCAGCACAACCACAAGTTCACCATTGTTTGGGCCTCCTCTCCTGTACAACCCCGGAGCTGAACAAATGCTGGTGCATTTGCAAGATGAAGTTAAGTTTGGAGTTAAAATCCCAAGACTTTGCCGCTGGCACTGGAAAATTGAGCTGCAACAGGGAGTTGCCATGAGCATGGGAAGGAGATGTGGGTGTTTGGTGGTGCACAGTTCTGTGAAGGAAAATGGCTTGTAAGGCAAGAAGGAGCCATTTTAGAAATTCCCTTGTAGAAAACAGGCAAATCGTATTCTTTCCCTCCCTCCAAATGATCTGGGATTAAACAGGTTGCAGAGTTTCCCCCTTGGAGAGGTGCTTTTCCAAAATGAGAGACAGCAGGCAGATGATCCTGAGTTACAATCCAGCCTGCTCTGTTTTTCTTAAAGATGCCTGTTTGCTACAGATGTGTCAAAATTGTAAATACTCCAGAAATTTGGAAAATTGCAATGAAAAAAATTCTGCAGTTCCTTATAAAATGTGTATGAAGCTGTGTTGTGATGTGGTGCAGTCTGAAACCTGAAGGTGCACTCAGATTCCAGCTTCAGTTTAACTTCCAAGTCTGACCTGCTCTAACAATCCCAGATGGTGGATTTTGCCCAGTTTCTAAAGGAGCAGGTGCCCTGTTTGCTTGGACAGGGATTTGTCCTGCACTTCAGATAATGGATTCTTTTATTCTAGGAATGAAAATTTTATCTTCCCATTATAAATAACACCATCAGCAAAACTCTGGGATACTTTGGATACCTTGACTTAGTGACACCACGCATAGGAATGCAGAAAATGCTGAATAATTTAAAGGATTCTATAAATACTTTCATATGGTGCTGCAATCCAAGTACCACTAATCGGATGAGCCTTACAGTTAACAAAACAAGTCTCTGGTGAGCCATTGCTGTAGGGTACTGGAATTGCTGTGGAAAAAAACACTACTAGCAACTGACAGCAGCAGAAAATGGGGCTTGGAGAGAAAAAACCCAAAAAATATCTTTCTTGTGGAGGGAGGTTATACGTAAGGGTGTCACACTAATACACTCTTTTAGTGTGTGTGTTTTGATAAAATCAACTGGTTATACACTTCTGGCACAAGCAGACCAAACCCTCCCCTGCTTGTCTGCAAGTTCAGCCTGAAGTTTCAGAACAAATTTCTTTAGGAGCAGTCTTCAACTTTGACTTTTTCAGATTTGTTCAGGGGTGTTAGTTATGATGGTTTGTCCCATGGAGGATCCAGTAATGCAGACTCCAGAATAAAGATAAATAAGGAAAGCCAACGAAAGGAAGATTGCACTAAGCAATTTTGCAACCCTTAAGATGTTTTCTGTGAATTTGGGCCAATGTGTGTATTGGGGTCTGGTTTTTTTGGGTACAGTTTTCCCTCATTCTCCAGTCACCCCTTTCTGTTCTGTTTCTTTTGCAGTCCCTGAAGCTCCGAGAGGTTTTTAATTTGGATCACCCTTACAGCACCTTCCTGCTGAAGACTTTGACAATTGTATCTGGCCCTGACATGGTTGACCTCACTTTTCATAACTTTGTGTCCTACAAGGAGAATATTTGCAAGGTATCGAGGCCTGAGGTCATGGAAGTACTGGGAACCACTGGAGCATTCAGTGGGAAGCAGGAAAGGAGAGGAGGAGACAGGACCCTGAGCCCTGTCAGCATTACTGACAAGGTTTCTTCCCTGTGAGGGTGGGGAGGCCCTGGCAAAGGTTGCCCAGAGAAGCTGTGGCTGCTCCATCCCTGGAAGTGTTCAAGGTCAGGTTGGATGGGGCTTGGAGCAACCTGGGATAGTGGAAAATGTCTCTGCCCATGGCAGGGGTTGGGACTGGATGGGCTTTAAGGTCCAATCCAAACCATTCCATGATCCTGTTCCCTTTCCATGTTTGCTGTATACTACTTGGAGCAGTTCCATAGTGTCCAACTGTCTCTGCCCTGTTTGTTCCAGGACTGGGCTGAGGATATTATGGCCATTGCCCGGAATCCCCTCACGTACAACGCTCCCCGCTACACCTTCCTAGAGAAAATGTAAGTCCTTTCTGAGAAACTTTGTTCTCTGAAGCATCTGTGTCCTGCCCTTTCTGTCAGTACTGGAAAAAACCATATCCTTTTAAGCATCCAGGTCCCTTGGCTGCCTCAAGACCAAGGCCTGGGTCCTGCCAAGGTTAAGCTGGTGGTCTGTAGGACCCTGATTTTCAGTTCATTTTAGATTGTTTTCCCAATTACATGTTTTTCCTTTCTTCTTACTTAGTAGGATCTCTTAAGATTGTACAAGTGCATTTTTGTAATCTTGTTTGGGGTTTTATTTCACAGTCTGGTGAAGCTGAAGTTGCAACTGAATGAAGAGGGAAAGATTCCTGTTCGGAAGTGAGTGTGGATATTGGTTTTATTGTGTGTTCAGTCAGACTGCAGGCAGAGCAGCTGGTGAGAGGATGGTTGCTCAGTGGCTTCAGCTGTCCACTCTTCCTGCACCTAAGAGTCAGAGAACTTTCCCTCTGTGTCCAGGCCATGGAAAGGCTCCTGCTGCACCTAGGTGACACAATTTGAGTCTGGAAAGGAGACTTTGTTTTCATCTACAGCAAGAAATGGCTTAAAAAGCAACAGATATCACTTCCTGACTGTTGCCAAGAAAAAAATCAACAAAACAAAGCAACTTTGGTAAAATTCTGATCACAGATTGTTTTGCAAACCTGAGCTGAAAGGTGGTTGAGGTGTAGGATTGTTTTCCTTTCCTCTAAGGAGTTCTGTGTTTGGAGAGCTCTTTGCTGGACTCTGCAGCTCACCTGCAGCAGGACTCCCTTGCTTTTCTTGTCTCCTTTCTCTCCATGTGACCACTCCAGTCCTTCCCCTCTTCCTCTGTTCCTCAGCCTTCACTCTGGATGGGCATGAAAGCAAAGCAGCCTCTGGGCCACTGTTAGTGCTGGTTTAGGAGCAGAACAGAAGGAGATTTTTCCTTCTCTGTCCCCAGCTGGGCCTTGTGCATCAGGTAGGGCTTTCATTAGAATGGGAAGCAAAGTCCAGCCTGTCCCTTTTCCCCTGCACTATGTGGCATGAATCTGGAATTCATTTTGTGCCATTCAATGTCTTCCCAAGTAAAATTGCTCCAGTGCTGGTCCTGCAGTACCTCTGTGTTAATTTAGCTTGTAGAATTACAAAAGGCAGCACTGCCATGAATTCCCTTTTGGGTCCATAAATTACCTTTTGTTTTAAGAATAAGGAGCTGCAGACAGTGCATTTGGGAAGTTCTGAAGCACTCTGCTCTAGGTCTGTGGTGTGTTACAGCATTACAAGAGGTGAGCACTAATCACCCCAAATAAACACAGGCCCCAGGGTGTGTTATAAGGCAGAACTGTGCTGGATTAGGGCTGTGCTGACTAAATGGGCTCCTGGAGGGCTGAGCTTTATTCAATACTAAACATCTTTTGTTATTTGTTTTCTAAACCACCAACCAGCAGAATTCCATTGTCAGAAACCAGAGTATTCATCAAAGGGCTGTTAAAAATGTGTAAGTCTGTAATGAATAACACACTAGGGAAGAGTGCTTTGAATTCATCTTTAAAATGCAAGCAAGGTAGCATTGCTGCAGGGAGAAACCAGCTTATTGCTCTGAAACAAGCTAGAAAAAAATATCTGATACAGGATGTACCTCTCCTCAGCACCAGTTTCTTGCAGAATGGTAAAACTGCAGACCATGAAACAGTCCAGATTAAGAAGCAAGTTTATAAAAATACTCAGTATCTCCAGGTACAGGAAAACATAAGGCTTTCAGAACTCCTGAAAATTCTGAAAGTTCCACGAGCATTTGCCTTTCCCTTTAAATATGTAAATCCCTTTGGAGTCATACCAAGGCTGCTGCAGTTTTGCCTTGCAAAGGGCAGGGTTTGCATGAGCTGCTGCAGCCCCCCCAGGCACTCCCACCTGGCAGCACAGGGCACTCCTTGTTCCCCTGTTTCCTGTCAGCACCTGTGACTCCAGGATCTTAACAGAACTGAGGCTGGATTGAGGTGCTGTTGACAGGGATGTGGGAAAGGATGGAAAGTTCAGTTTTTGTTACTTCTCCACAATACCATAGGAAGCACCTCCAAGAGGGACAGGAGAGGGATTTTGAGTGACAGGGCTCTTACAGAGTCCACAGCAGAAATACAGAACTTCTGCTTTAAATCAGCAGTCAAAAAATCCTGTGTAGGTTTGTCAAACTTGGTCCCCCAGTTACCCCCCTGGAGAAACACTGTCTGTCTTTGCTGGTTCATGCTTACAGTTGTCTTGCCTGTGTCCCTTGCTGTGCATTTGGAGTGTCCTGCACTGCCTGCAGCTCCAGCCCCCCAATCTCCCTCCTGCTCCGTGGTGATGTTTGTTTCCCTGTCTGGTCAGTATTTTTCAGATGTTCCCTGCAGACAAGAAGAGGGTGGAAGAAGCCTTAAGTGCTTGTCATCTGCCAAATGGCAAGGTAAGGGTTTCTCTGGATATCCAGAAGTCTCATGAGCTTGAGAAGGATATTTTTCCCTACCCTGACTCGGTGTGAAACACCATCAGCCAAGACGCTCGTAGTTGCTTACCATACCACTGCCAGGCCTTAACTTTGGCCTGCTGGCATCAGTTCTGACTCTCTTCTAGTAACACTTGTGACTCCAGCACTTGCACTGTGTGGCACAAGGAGCAGCAACCCCCAGCCAGATGTTCCTGTCACTTACTGGGGTTGTCACAGCCCAGTGCTGAGCTGTGGGTGTTCAGTGACGGGTAAGAGCTGTCACGGGTTTGTGGTCCTAACACCTCTTCATTGTGTTCTCAGAATGATGCCATCAACCCCGAGGACTTCCCAGAGCCTGTGTACAAGACATTCCTCATGAATCTCTGTCCACGGCCTGAGATTGATGAGATATTTACCTCGCAGTAAGTTTCCCTCAAGCCACAGCTCAGAACTTGATCTCTTGTGGCAAAAGATAGACAGAAAGGAAGGGATTTAATGCTGTGTGGTTTGTCTGGCCTTAAGCCTTAGAAGGGATGCCAGGTCACTTAATGCCTTCACTCACAGTCTGAATAAAAAGGATGAGACCTTGCTGTGCTACAGGACCCTGAATATATGGGCCCAGAGGGAGGATCAACCTGAGGAAGGATCAACCTCTCCTATGTGAAAAGATTTCCTCGGTAATTCCCAGGCCTTACCTCTGCCGCTCTGTGACTCTCTCACTGCAGCCATTTAAAAGCAAAGCCCTACATGACCAAAGAGCATCTGGCAAAGTTCATCAACAAGAAGCAGCGTGACACTCGCCTCAATGACATCCTCTTCCCGCCAGCCAAGCCCGAGCAGGTGCAGAGCCTGATAGAGAAGTATGAGCCCAGCGGGTTTAACATCCAGAGAGGTGAGTCTTGTTCAGCCCAAAGCTCTTGCTGTAGAGGTGAGCAGAAGATCTCATGCCTTCTGCCATCCTGCTTCCCAGGAGAGCAATCAGCCTGGTTCTCACAACTCCCTGTATTGGGAGGTGCCAGAACCATTCTGTTTGGGGACCATTAACAGCTCTGCTTGCTGTGCAGGGCAGCTGTCTCCTGAGGGGATGGTCTGGTTCCTCTGTGGCCCTGAGAACAACCTGATAGTGCTGGACAAGCTGATGCTGTACCAAGACATGACCCAGCCACTCTCGCACTACTACATCAATTCCTCACACAACACCTATCTGACAGGTACTGCTGGGGCAGGCATGCCCAGGGACGGGGGAGGGACACTGCCAGCCAGGCAGATGTGTGTGCCCTGGGGGTTTTGAGGGCTGTGCTGATTCTGAATGCTGTGTGATAGGAAGTGTCGCCCTGCAACTGGAAACATCTTGTCAGTCTGCTGCGTCTGCCTGCTGAAGGCTGGCAGAGATTCCTGTTGGCCCTGTTTGAGCAGGAGCTGTCCCGTGTGAGTAGCTAATGCTGAGCCTCTCTCCTGCAGCTGGGCAGTTTTCTGGGACATCCTCTCCCGAAATGTACCGGCAGACACTCCTGGCCGGCTGCCGCTGCGTGGAGCTGGACTGCTGGAAGGGCAGGCCCCCGGATGAAGAGCCCATCATCACCCACGGCTTCACCATGACAACTGAGATCCTCTTCAAGGTAGGGAAGAGCTTTCTCCATGGATGCTTTCCCCTGCCTGCTTTTAGACTGATTGCTGAGGGAGCCAGAGGGGATGGGCTGAGGGCAAAGATGTTTGAGAGGAAAAGATTGATGGCGGGGTGACAAATGAATGAATGTGTGGGTTGAAGGAAAAGTGAACAGAGAAGCACTAGGTTGGAGTTTGTATGTTTTTGGAACGGGAGGAGTAGCAGGGAGGTTGATAGCTGGATGAAGATGGATGAATGAATGAGGGAAATGTGGGAAGTCAGGCAGAAGCCGTGGAGAGATGGATGAGCAGAGGTGTCTGTGAACACAGGGCTGTGTCAACAGGATAGATGGACAGAATGTGGCATGAGGCTGGTAGATTTATAGATTTAAAGGCACATCAGATGAGCAAACAGGATGGGTTTTAGAAAACAGTTAAAATGAGTTTATCTTCTGGTCTGCAGCAGGTTTATATGGCTGACAGCCTCAAGTGGAGGCTTTTGGAAGAATAGGGTTCAATTCCTTCCTAATGACCTGAGTGTTGGAATGTGTTCTGTGGAGAAACTGGCTTCCCTGAGGATTTAGCTCCCAGGCTTTGGAAGCACAGCACAAAGCCAGGCAGTACAGGGCATTTATCCACAGGTTACAAATAAAGGCATCACACTGACTTTTTTTCTGCACTCCTTTACAGCTGCTGCCAACAGGTAGAGGTTCTTTAGATTGTTTTTTCTGGCTTTTTATTTTTCTTCTGTATCTTTTCCCCAGTTTCCACACTTCACTGTTACTAAAATATTTATGGGGAGGGGAGTAAAGCAACCAACCAAACCAGTCCTTAAGGTCAGAGGTATTGTCACCCTCAGACTCGGTAATTTCCAAAGCCCTGTGGTATCACTGCTGCTTTTTGCACAGCAGTTCACTGCAGATAGAACAGAAATAATGGCATTTGTAGCTGCTGTAATTGCAGAGTTCTGCTGAAGCCTGGGACCATTCCTCAAGGAAATTATAACCTGCTAACACAGCATGTGCTGGGTTTTGGTTTTACATAACATACAGTCCTTCCTTCCACTACAATTCCTGTGGCCTTTCAGTAGCATTGTCTGAGGCTTCTCCTCAGAGCATTGAGGCTTCTGTGACAGACTCACAGTGCTCCTTGGAGGAGCAGCTGTGGCAGCCACCCTCTGTGCTGAGGTTATGGCTGATCCACGATTTGGGATGATCAGGGAACTGTAATTGCAAAGGAGCAAATGGTGCTTCTTTACCAATTAGCAGCACCAGAAGGGAGAATACTGGAAAGTTTGTGGCCGTTTAACAGGGGCTTGGGGAAAATATTAATATTTTTTTCTCACATCATTAATGCTGAGAAGGTTTCCATGGTATTTGCATTTGAAATGTTAGCACAGCTGGTGACTGAACACTCCAGCTCTCTCTGCTGCCAGGCAAAAGGAATTTATAAGCAGCAGAAATGATAGAAAATTGGGCAGGTTCAGAGGTAAGTATGGATAGAATTTGCAGTGGTTTTATCTGGTGCTGCTCACACCTTTCTGTGCCAGTTCAAGGTGCTTTGGGCAGGAGTTTGTCCTTCTGGATGCTCTCATGTGCAGTGGTTGTACACTGACCTATGCAGCAAGACCAAAAACTCACCTGCTTGCCATCTTCAGCTTCATTTTGTTGCAAGCTGTTGAGTTTAGCTCAGCATGGATCCTCTGGAGCTGGAAGTCTGGGCAGGTGTGAAAAAGATGACACTTCTCACCTTCTTGCTGAGAGAAGTCTAGTGACTTTGAAAGGAGCTCCTGAGAGACAATTTTGGAGTCTGTTCAGTAGGAGGTCAGCTGTGTGTCTGTTGTTAATGAGTGCTGAACTTCTTTCTGACCATGGCCTCTCCTTCAGGATGCCATCGAGGCCATTGCAGAAAGTGCTTTCAAAACATCTCCGTACCCTGTGATCCTGTCCTTTGAGAACCACGTGGACTCGTGAGTATTTGGTGTTTGGGAGAATTATCTGCCGTGTCCAGAGCAGAAAATACACAGGCAAGGGCTGCTGGGTTTTAAGTGAGTGCTGAGCTGAAGTGAAGCATTAATTGAGGTTTCTGAAGCAACTGGAGGTGGGTCAGAGCTGAAAGACGAGCCTTAACCTGCAGAGTGGAGTGATCACAGTTGTGCAGCCTTGGGGTTGCAGAGTGTGAACATGGGAGTTGGCTTGGGAATGGGACCTCAACACCTTCATAGCTGAGATGGTTCTCTGGGTGGAGGATCTCAAGGTGGTTTTTCATGCCAAAGTCTGGATTTGAGCATTTGCTTTTCACTCCTGCCTGATCTCTCTTAGGCCCAAGCAGCAGGCGAAGATGGCTGAGTACTGCCGAACCATTTTTGGAGACATGCTGCTGACAGAGCCGCTGGAGAAATACCCGGTGAGAGGGAGCTGGGGCAGGAGGCCACTGGGGAGGGCTGTCTGGAAAACTTGGTCACTCCTGGTGCTGGGAGGTGCCACAACAGACACAGTGCCATGGACATGGATCCTGGTTCACAGGGATGGGTGGAAGACTGTCACAGAGGTTTTCTTGTCTAACACTGTCACCTGAGGGATCCTGGGCACTGAGCTCTGGCTGGCCAGGATGTACCAGGGGTACAAGGTTTATTCTGTACATGGCACTGGTCCAGCTCTGTCTGCCAGCACTTGGAAACAGGAGCAAGGGCCTAATCCTGCTTTTAGCCTGGAAAATATTCCCTTCCAGGCACAGGTGGTGTTATAAACCATATATAAACTATATAAGCCATAAAGTCACTCCAAGACAGGTGGGCAGGTCAGTGCCATGTGCTTGGAATAACTGAGGAAAGCTCCCCATCTGCTTGATCCCAGTCTTCATCTTACCTGTACAATAGGTATTTCTGTGGGCCCAGTGACACCTTTGGTGCTCCCTGGTCACATTGGTGGCACAGCTGCCCTGTCAGGACCTGTGTTCTGCAGGGCACGAGGCAGGTCCTTGGGGTGTGTAGAGGAGGAGCAGCTGAGAGGCACCAGGGCCAAGTATCTGTTTGAAAGCTCTGAGACCCAAAGAAGAGCTGGAAAGAAGCAGTGAGCCCAGCAGCAGCTGCTCACTGTCCAGCCCCAAGTCCAGGAACAGAGAGGGATGAGTGGGGGAAGCAGTTCAAGAGATCAACTGAGCTATTAACAGGCCTTTGCTGTCTGTGCAGTCTGTCACATGTCCTTGTCTTGAGACACCTCCTCTGAGATCTTTTTTAAATCTGCTGCAGGCAGATGAGTGCTGGCCTGAGTGCTGATGAGGGACTGAGGATCTGGGATAATGAGAGGAGTAGGTGGAATGTGAAGCCAGAGCTATGTGGATGCCTTCAGGCCATGTAGGTGTTTTTTTAGAAGGATGGATGGCTAGGCAGCATGGCAGACCCTGAGAGAGGCAAAATGCTGGTCTGAAACCACAGGTGAAATCTTAGGAAAAATCTGCATTGATCTAGTGGGATATGCTGGCAGATGGAGGAAATTAGGTGTGCAGTGGGTGAGAAATGTCTGTGCACTGGCAATTGGCCAGGGGGACGAGAGAGGTGAGTGTTTGAATTCTCTCTGTGATGAAGTTTATCTGTTGCAGCTGAAGCCAGGAGTTCCTCTGCCAAGTCCTAAGGATCTCTTAAGGAAAATCTTGATTAAAAACAAAAAGAACCAATCAGTGTCTGGGAAGAGGCAGAACTCTTTGAAGAAAGGGAGGACCGTGGAACCAGAAACCATTGAGCAGCCAACCTCTGTGGATGCTGAAGATACTGGTATGTCTGAAGAGAAGTGGGACTAATAAAACTGATGGGCAAAGTTTCCAAATCACCCAACATGAGCTTGGGGCAAGCCAGCACTAGTCATTAAATCAGTTATCCCAAGCAGCAGCATAAAATTGGAAGAAAAATTAAATCTTTAGAATATTTTGAACACTTGGTCCAACCAAAAGAGACAATCATTTACACCCTGCCATCATCCCTTAGTGATCCACTGATACACACTGGCTTTTGGGTTGAGGGAAGGGGAAGAATTTGTTACTGCTTGTAGCTCTCTGGTAACCACAAATTCACCACAGCCTAGTTCTTCACCCTGGGGGTCTTGGAGGTTCATAAAACCTTCAGCCCCTCTCTCCTCCCTTGCTGTCACCTCCTGGGCTCAGAGCCCCTGTGGTAGAACAGTCCCTGTCATGGTAAGAGGACATGAAGTTATGTGAGGACAAGGTGAGCACTGCTGCAGAACACCTGGAAATGGACAGTTACTCCCACAAATATGTGTGACCTTGGAGGGGAAACAGCCCAGTGGTTGTCACTCCTGAGTGTGAGGGGAGCCTACAGTAGGAGTGGTTTTGTCTCCTGGCTGTGCTCAGTGTACCAGTTCATATTTGGATTTGGCGAATAAAATTGTAGGATTCTTCCCCTCACTGTTCCAGTGTTACTTGGTGGTGAGGTTTGGCAGAGCCCTCCATTGCCAGCAGCCTGTAGGGTCCTGTCTGTGTCCTGCTGATCCCTACCACTGACGTGGGCCTGTGTGCTTAGTCTGGGCAGGTGATGTGGCTGAAGAGGAGCCAGAGGAAGAGGATGAACAGCTCAGAAACCTGGATGAAGAAGAAATTAAAAAGATTCAGTCAGACGAGGTACTGTCACTGTTGGTTCTTTTCCTTTTCTGTTTGGAATTTTGCTGCCTTCCATTTTTCTCTGGAGCCTCGCCCTGTTGAATAGCTGAACCTTAAGTGCAAAAGGGAATGAACCTGTTGGGAGCTTTCCATCCCCCATGTAACAAGACTTTTGCAAGAGAAACTAAAGAAGAGAAATTTTGTTGCAAGCATAAAGAATGTGGCAGAGGAGTTACTGCTGACTCTACATGATATGGAGATAACTGTTTGCCTTGGGGGTGTTGGAGAGGCTTAGCCTTGACCTGAGAAGTTGTGACTGAAAGTGCTGCTGCTGAAGGGGGAGGGAGGAGATCAGCATTCCCTTGAATAAGAAATGTACTTTCCATTTCCATCTCCCTGGTATCCTTTGGAGAGAAGAAAAAACAATATCCCCAGTTTGTCCCAGACTCCATGTTGTGAGGGGTCAAAGAGGTCCTGGGCTTGTACATCCTCCCTGAAACCCTCTCCATGTGCCTTGGTTCCATTTTTGCCCAGCTGCCTGGAGATTCTGTGCCCCTACCCACCATAGAGCTGTAGGACTGAGATGCCAGAGAAACTGGAGTACTCTGGTCAGGGCAGCTACCAGAGCTCTTTGGCTGGGAGGCCCCAGTGCAGTTTGTTTCATCCTCAGGGAAGGTGTTTTCATCTGTTTCCTTTTGGACTGTTTTCTGCTCAGGGCACAGCTGGCCTGGAAGTGACAGCCTATGAGGAGATGTCCAGCCTGGTTAACTACATACAGCCCATCAAATTCAACTCCTTTGAGGTCTCTGCCAGTAAGTCAGGTTCAGTTCCTTGGAAATCCAGGCCAAGTGCTTCCCAGGTCCGTCGGTTCCCCAGGCAGAAGGGGGACTGGGCATGCCTTGCTCCTAAATGCTTTGTCATCTCCTGTTTCTAGAGAAGAACCGAAGTTATGTCATCTCTTCCTTCACCGAGATGAAGGCTGGTGATCTACTGAGCAAGTTCCCCGTGCAGTTTGTAGAGTATCCTTTTGGCAGCCCTTTTCCAGTGCCACTGGGTGCTTGGAGTGTGAGGGAGATTCTTGACAGGATGCATCCTGCTGCAGCCAATGTCAAGGCTGCCAGATCTTGTCCTTAGGATCTTGTCTGGAAGGCTCTGAGTATTTGGTAGCAGAACTCCAACAGCTTTTATAATGGGAATATGTGGGCAGGCCCCAGGGCACAGCAGGAGCACTCCCAACTTGTTTCCTATAGAGGCTGTAGATACAACAAGCGGCAGATGAGCCGCATTTACCCCAAAGGCACCCGGATGGACTCCTCCAATTACCAGCCCCAGATGTTCTGGAATATGGGCTGTCAGATGGTGGCACTCAACTTCCAGACCATGGGTGAGTGTTGGGGTGTCCTTCAGCCTCTGAGCGGGAGGGGTCAAGTGGTGCTGGGCTCTGAGTGCTCCTGGTCCCTGTCACTTCCTTTGCTGCCTTTTCCCAAGTGCTGTTCTCCTCTGACTTGATCTCCCACAGACCAGCAGCACTTTTCCATGCCCAGCACAGAGCTGGTATGCACACACGTGGACTGCTGTCACCCTGTCTGGGCACTGTCCCTGGATGTCCTGTTCCACACTGTCACACTGAATCACATCCATGAGGGCACCTGCAGCCCCTGTCCTCCAAGTTGCTACCTCTTCAAGGCAGAGGCACAGCTTCATCTGGCCACAGCACTGACCTGTCTGTGCCATTATTTCCAGGATTTTGACCTGAACAGGGAGGAAGGGCCTTTCCTTGCTGCACAACCAGCATAAGAAGGAAAGAAAAGCCTCGAGAGAAAGCTGTTCCTTACCTCTCTTTCCTCAGAGGGTTGTGTTTATGTGTAGAGCCTAGGAGACTAAAGGGACCAAGTGCAAGGTTGGTTCTGAAGAGGGTGACACAGTGCAGGCAGGTGCAGAAACCAGCAGGCAGTGTCATCAGAAGTGTCAGACAGAAGATGGACTCAGAGGAGGCCCAAAATGGAAGGGGGAAGGAGCAGAGGGGCTTAGGCACCTACTTATTCCCACCCAAAAATAGCGGGTGCTCCTTAAAGCAGGTTTTAATTTCATTCTGCCTATGACTTAAGGTGCAAGTGCAAGCAAACCACTTCCCTTCCTTACAACAGCTGCTGCAATATTTTTCCCTGTAGGATGCTGAGAGGCTTAATTAGTTTTCAAGATGGCTTTGTGAGCTGTGGGCTGGCAGGGGCTGGAAGCTTCCGGGAGCTGACAGGCTGCCTGTCCCAGCCAGCCGTGTCTCACTGTGTTGCTCTGCTCTCAGATGTGCCCATGCAGCAGAACATGGCACTGTTTGAGTTCAATGGGCAGTGTGGGTACCTGCTCAAGCACGAGTTCATGCGGCGACCCGACAAGCAGTTTGACCCCTTCTCCGTGGACCGCATCGATGGGCTGGTGGCCACTACTGTCTGTGTCACGGCAAGTACAGCCTGGAGACCTCATCCTGTGTCACCTAGGGGGACTCTCAGTGCCACATGAGCCCGTGGAGTCCTGGGGGAAAGCGTTACTGTGGCAACTCCCAGGGTTGTCGCTATCTTAAATGAATCATAATCACATGAAAATGGAAAATGAGCATCTGCCGTGCAGAGGCAGCCAAGGCTGTGCTGGTGGGGAGGGAGGAAGTGCTGAAGCAAGAAATAGGGGTGGAGGTAAAAGAAAAAGCTGTTTTGGGGTGGGAGAGTGACTTTGCAGTGAAGGAATGGGTGGGTCCTTCTGTTTTAGTCTTCCCAGCAGTTGCTAAATCCGTGTTGTTCACAGGTACTCTCTGGTCAGTTCCTCTCGGACCGCAGTGTGAAGACCTATGTGGAAGTGGAGCTCCTTGGACTGCCAAGGGATGCCAAACGCAAACACAGAACCAAACTGACCTCCATGGCCAACTCCATTAACCCTGTGTGGAAGGAGGAGGCTTTTGTGTTTGAAAAGGTGAGAACATTTGATAGCAATTTAGACAGAGAATCCTTAAAGTTCCTGAGGGCTGGGAGCACTGCCTTGGGGGAGGTCAGTGCCAGCAGAAGGGACTCCCCTCTGGAGACCTCAGGCCTGGCTTTGGACACACTCAGGTAACATCCAAATAACAATATACAAAACAACTCTCCATCAGTATTGCCCAGAACAGACAAGGGGTAGCTGGGAATGGTTCTGGAAATAACAGGCATCCAAAGTCTCCCTTCTGTGATGCCTTCTTCAGACTGATCAGTTTGGAAAACTTCCAGCACCAGGAAGGAACTGGACATCTGTGGTTAAACTGTCAATGAGAAACAGCCAAACTGGAGCAGTAATGGGACCAGTTTTCAGTTCTGCCAGAACTGCCCTGGAAAGCTGCCCTGTCTCTCCCTGAGAATTCAGTAGTGGCAAATCTAGCTGCAGGGCACAGGGAAGTTAAGTCAAGTACACATTACACAATTCATCTGTCAGGCACAGTATGAAGCTACAGGTATTTTCAGCCTAGTTGGCTGAAACATCCTCCTTTCAGAAACACTCTGAGACTTCACTCCTGGCAGAATAATTTTGAGTTCATTTTATGGGACAAGAAAACAGGGAAGGAGAGTGTTAAAAGCCCTTATAGCAATGTTACCATGTTTGCTAAATTATCCATCCCAGTTCATTCTGTTCTCCAGTGAGTTGCTTCCTGGAAGCAGTGGTTTGGAGGGATTGCTGCCCTATTTTTGTCTTTAGGTAACCTGTGATCCAGGCTTGCATTTGGTGGAGTTTCTGGGCATTCAGCTGTCTATGATAAACTGCGCCCTTAAATTACAAGATGCAGAAATAGGCAGTGCCATCCTTGAAGAGATTGAATTGTTTGGTTGGAAGGAGGAGGAAGATGCTGCTTTCAGGAGTTAGAAGTGAGGGCACTGGTGCCTTACTCTGCTTTTCCCTTAGATCATGATGCCTGAGTTGGCGTCTCTCAAAATTGTGGCTTGGGAAGAAGGAGGGAAGTTCATTGGCCAGCGTATCATTCCCATCATTGCAATGCACCCAGGTAAATCAGTGGAAATTCCTTCAGTTTTTGTGCCCTTGAGATCTGTCCAGTGGGAGCCATAAAGACGATACAGACAGCTGCATACTTTGCTCCTTAATCTCCATGCTCGTGGCAGTGAAACCTTCAAATCCATCTTGTTATAGCCTTGGCTTTATCCCGTGATATACTCACCTTGCCCTCCTGAAAAGAGGGCCTTGGGCTGCTGGAGCAGGGAGACAGGGAGGGACAGGATGCTGCCAGCTCAGCTCGCTCTCCTCTCTGCCCCAGGCTACCACCACGTGTGCCTGCGCAGCGAGAGCAACATGCCGCTCACCATGCCCGCCCTCTTCGTGTTCCTGGAGATCAAGGACTACGTGCCGGATGCTTGGGCAGGTAGGAAGTGCTGGAATGTGTGGGGGATGCTTCTGGCCTCCTCCAAACTCTGATTCAGAAGTATTTTTCCAGCCTGTGGAAGTGCTTTCCTGCTGCGCCCTCAATTCCTTGTCAGGGTGGGACTTGAGCGCATGCCAGCATCCTGTGACAGCCTCGCTGCCTTGGGAGGAGCATGGAGGCTCCCAGTGCAGCTGTGCCTGGTTTGCACCTGAGGTGCAGCGCAGGGGTACAAGGCTCCAGGGTGGCATGGCTCAGCCCTACTCTTGTTCAGAGGCAGGGAGAGGTTACCTTGAGGGAATAGGTGACATCTCTCAGGGGCTGTGGAGAACGGGGGTTTTAGGGAGGTTTTAGGAGTGATGTTCTTCCCTGTTGGAAGAGGAGAGTTCTTGCTGGTACTGAGATATGGGGACCTTCTTTTGAGAAGGGGCAGAGCTGGATGAGACAGAAGCCTTACCAGAGGGATCAACACTCATAACCAAACCCACACAAAGTGCAACACCATCAGCCACAGAAGCTCTTGTGAATACTTGTCATGTTTGCTCTCTTCTCCCCTGTGTTCATATAAATGAACCTTATTTACTGGGAAAATCCTGAAAAATTGGCTTTATCACATTTTTATAAAAAAAGATGAAGTTTATACAACATTGGACTGGATTTGGAGCAGGGGAGCTATGCAGGTGAGAAAAGTCTTAAACTGGCCCTGGATTTTGGGAGCAGAATTCCCAAAACAACTTCACAGAGCTGCCCTGAACATCAGTTGTGAGCCATGGTCTTGAGCTGGGACTGAGGTGTAGGAGGTTCCCTTCTTCCCTTCCTTGTGCTGTCAGGGAGAGGTTGGTTACAGAGAACACAAACTATTCCTTCTTCACAGTGTCCTGTGCTGGGCAGGAAAAGTGAGTCCATGAGTTGTTTGCTATCCAAGCCAAGTCCTCCTCTCTGTTTCCAGATCTCACTATTGCTCTCACCAACCCCATCAAGTTCTTCAGCCTGCAGGACAAGCGCTTGGTGAAGCTCAAGGATGCCTCCGGGGAGGTGAGTGTTTCCAGGTTCTGTTCTCTAGAGCACTTGCATGGATTCAGCCTGAAATAACAGAGTTTTCATTTATCTCTTTGTTTTAGAGGTCTGGCACACAGACAAACCTCTCATCTGTTGAGACTAATGGGGTGGCAGGCTTCACTGGGAAACCCAGCATTCCTCCCTCTAATGGCTCCATAGGTAAGTTTCCAAGAGTTTTCAAGCATTCAGGCATCTTGGCAGCTTAATTAATTCTTCTGTACTGACACCAACCTGCTTCACACTGCCTTTGTTCTGGTGAGCTCTCCACTGTCCATTTCCAACCTGGACATCCAAGACAGGACATTAACAGGAACCTCTTTTGGGATTTCAGGAGCAGCAGTGTTCACCAAGGATGAAGCTGTGTTAGAAGTGATGCAGATGACAGGTAACTCCTCATGCTGGTCACATGGGCATGTCTTCTTACATTCCTAAGGTGTAGCGAGCACTAAACACAAATCCCAGGAATCTTGGTTCTCAAGGACAGGTTTCCTTCAGCACACCTGCACTCCCTGGGCAATGCATCGTTCACCTGCTTCCAGGTGTCTGAATGCAGTGTGATGCCCTCATGGTTCCCGCAAACATGGGGCCTAATTGTGCCTTAAAACTGAAGTGAAGGCACAAGGGGAAACAAACCTGTTTCACTCAGGATATGTTGGCAAGTAATGTTATGTACATTGCTTTTTTAGAAGTTATTCCTAAAGAAAAGCGTTCCTCAGGACAGAATATGTACCTGGGGAGAAGCATCCCATGGTGTGGAGCAGAGGAGGCTCTTAGTAGAGGAGGATGATTAGGGACATGTGTTGGAACCGTATGCTCCCATTTCTCCACTCCAAGCCTTGGGAAGGAGCTGGCCTTGCTCAGCCTTTTATTTCATGTTTCAGAGCCTGAGACAATCAGCCTTGCTGAGCTGCAGCAGAAGCAGCGCTTCCTGAAGCTGCTGAAGAGGCAGGAGAAGGAGCTGAGGGAGCTGGAGCGGAAGGGGAGCAAGCAGAGGGAGGAGCTGCTGCAGAAATACTCTGCACTCTTTTCGGAGCTGGCCTGCGCTGGGGGCAAGAAAAGGACGATGCGTGCAAGGAAAACCCAGAGGAAGAGGTAACCACAGCCTGGGAGTCACCTTCCCAAACCAAAACAAGGATCCCCAGGGAAACATGGGCTCCCCTTCTCTGCAGGAAGATGGAGCAGTGCAGGCAATCTGCAACCCAGGGGGGTGGTTCCCACTGAGGGCAGGGGGGAAGGCTGGGATTACATCGGCATGGCGAGAAGCAGCACGGCCCCTGACTCTGCTCTGCAGGAGTGTGACCCCAAGTGATGCTGGTTCCAGTGCAAATCCTGTAAAGGCAGCAGAGAGCATCGATTGCTGCCGGCTCACAGAGCTGAGGGAGAGGCTGGAGATGGACCTCATCTGCCTTGGGGAGGAGCACCACAGTCGGATCCGGAGGAAGAAAGAGCAGCACGCCACTGAGGTGAGGGCTGCGAGTGTCACCTGAAAATGTATCCTGGGACATCCAAAAAATCCCAAGTTATTCACTAAGCTGAGCTTGGGAATGTGGCCCCAGGACACACCAGACATGCATTGCCAGGTGACTGAGAATGAAGACAAAAATCCTGCAGAAACATTTTTTTGTCTGCTGTTTCTTAAAAAAGAGCAGCATTGCCCTGGAGCACATCAGGCTCCATCTGCTCCAGCTCTTCTGATGGCTTAGCACGGAGTTAATGTGGTGTTTAGTGGCTTCACACATTGCCAGATGCCACCTCTTCAGAAGCCCAGGAACCCTGAGAGCTGGGGTGAAGTGGAGGTAGGCTGAGGGTTCACCAGTGGCACTATCAGAGCATGTTCTGCCGTTTGACTTGGTGGAAGTCAGAGTCCAGGTGAGGGGAGTCCTGCAGGTTGAGCTCAGGCAAGGCCAGCAGGAGCTGTGGGTGGTGCCTTCGGACAGAGTGGAGGCCGTGGGATGGTGGTGGTAAATCCAGCATGTGCTATCTGCTGCAATGAAAGAGGAGCGATTCCAGGCTTGGGAGGCCTTTTCCCATTAGTATTTTCTGAAGGATTTTGCACTGATACATCTTAAATCATCAGTTCCCTGGTGCACCTTAGGCTTCACAAGCCCCTTGCAAGGTGTGTGCAACCCTGAAGGGAAAACAACACTTGGGCACTGGCTCTCCTGGGAATCAGGCTTCTTACCTGGGAGAGGAGCCAGGGATGAAATCTTCCTGTCTCCCAAGTGTCACTGCACTGGCACAGTGGGGCCTGCATGCACAGCTGAGCTCACTGTTGTGCCAGTGTTTGTGCTGAGCCTCATGGATTTGGAATTTGTGGCTCCTGGAATTCAATGCAGGGAGGTGTACAGCTGATTTGAGTGCAACTGGATACAGATGGGGTGCAGTGTCTCACCCTGGTTTGTTCCTTTTTGGTCTTTTGTTCATCCCTTGAACAGCAAGTTGCCAGGATCCTGGAGCTGGCCAGGGAGAAGCAGGCAGCTGAGCTGCGGGTGCTGAGGGACACTTCGGAAAGGTAAACATGGCAGTGGAATCACAAATAATGCCCAGTTCTGCTCTGGGGATCTCAAAGCTCTGCTCTGCAGCTGGGGAGTGAGGATGGGGAAGAGAAGCCTTTTTTTTCTTTTGGCGAGAAATTGAGGCAGAGGGCTGTGACATGGGATCTCACGCAGTGGAATGGGGGAAATTCACCTCTTGTGATCCTCAGAACAGTGTTCCTGCCACGAGGCACCAAGCAGGATACAGTGTTCCATCTGCAGCCTAGAGCCACTGATGGGGAAGGAAAGGAAATAGCATTGCTGGTCTCTGGCTGTCACCTCTGTCTCTTAAAGTTAACCTCAAGTTACTCTCTTCCAGGGACTGATCTGCTCCATCCTCTAAGTGAATTGAGCATTTTGGCTCCAGTATTTAAACAAACTGGCAGAATCACTTGACCAATTTCTAGCTAGAAATGTATCCACTTGTTCTTGCAAGAATTTTTTCCTGAAGCTAAAATCCTCATTCATTTTTCCTTCCCATTAAATCCTCTCTCAGTCTTTAGTTGCAGATTCAGATAAAACTCCCTCTTTTTGAGTTCTGTCCCAAGCCAAAGTCTCTTTTCTCAGCTATTCAGCTTATTCAGGGTAGTCTAAGGAAACAGGTGAGTAGCCAGGTAATGGTTTGCTGACAGTAGGATGTCATTAGTACAGTCACAGCTGCTGCTGGATGGGAGAAGCTCCAGAAGGTTTTCAGGATCTGGAGCAACAGGCAATGAAATGGCAGTTCAGTTCAGCAGGAATAAATATAAAATAATCTGAGTTGAAAACCCTGGCCATAGCCCAGCGGTGCACTGGTGCTGGCACTCAGGTAAGAGATCTTCAGCTGCTGTGGATGCTCTTCATTCCCAGCTCTGCAAGTGGCAAACAGGATTTTGGGAATTGTACAGGGAAAAAAAAAAAAGATTGAGTCAGTCTGGATCTATCTGCATAGAGCTGTCCCCTTCTCAGTGTGCCATCTCAAACAAAAAAGTCTTTAAAAGAGCAAGAACAGCCAGCACTGAGGAGGAATTTGTGCACAAAAAGGAATTAAATGGGACAGCTAGGAGAACAGATGTTCGAGGGAATGTGACAGGAATGTGTAAATCATGAATGGTCTGGAAGAGAAGAGGGAAGTGATTGCTCAGGCTTCCTTGTAGGAAAGAAGGGTGAGACACCCAGTGAATGTCTTGGGTGCCTCTGTCATTGTATATAAATTAAGTGCTGTTCCTCTCAGGGCAAGGAGCTGTGAAATCCAAAAGTAGAGGTAAACTCCCAAGTGTGAGTGACAGCATGGAACATGATACATGCAAAGGTACTGGAGGATAGACTGGAAACTAGGAAGGTGGAGGAGGGAAAATTTCCTGTACACTTGTTCTTTTTTACAATTTTTTGCTTTTAGCATGTGCTGCCTCCACTGCTGGGGCAGGACATGTCCTGACTCAGGACTTAAAATATCCTTAAGCCTCCAGGCCTCCTGCTGCACAGTCTCCCACACTTGGTGTTTCTGGACAGTGGAGCACTCCAGGCTGTGGATGGAGGACTGCTCTGCTGCCTGGGGCTGGTAACCAGGCCTGTGTCTCCTCTCTTCTCTCCACAGCAACATTAAAGACATTAAGAAGCGGATGGAGGCAAAGAGAATGGAGCGGGTTCAGGCCATGCTGAGGAATACCAGTGACAAGGCTGCTCAGGAGAGGTGCGGGAGTGAATGTTCCTGGGCTCTGTCTGTGCAGAACGCAGCATCTCCTGCTGACTCAGAAGCTGAAAAAGTAGAATTCTGCATCCAGTTATTTGCCTTATGGCTCAGCCAAGTTTGAGTGGTGTTTTATTTGTCCTTCCTAGAATTACAGCAGCTTATCCCTGTGGCAGGACAGCGTGGGCATGTAACACACCTGTTGATCAGTACTGACAAATGGGTTTTATCAAAGGAGAAGAGCTGGATTTTACAGGGTTTTATACTTTTCTTTGAAGGTTGAAGAAAGAAATTAACAACTCCCACATTCAGGAAGTGGTGCAGTTAGTCAAACGGGTGAGTCCTGGGGAGTCAGGCTGCCCCAGCAGCTCTGGGTTCTGCAGGGGGGTGTGAGGGGAAACTTGGTCAGTGTGTCTGGGTCATTTGTAACCCACACCTCGGGAACAATGGGAAAGCCTGGCAGGAGGAGGGACACCTCAAGGATCACAGCTCTGCCCTTTGGAGACCCAGTGCCATACAAAGCTGAATCCACGTCTGTGTGTCTGTCAGTGAGTGTTGGCATGTGAGTCCATATGTCCGTCCAGGTCTCTGTGTGTGTCTGAGTGGCCATGTGTGGCCATGGGCCTTTGCCCCTGCAGGTGTCTGTTTGTCTGTGGCTCTAGGTGTGGGAGTGTATGTGTTTCTATGTTCACATGTGTCCATAGTTGTGTGTCTGGGTCAGGGTGTGTGTACCTGTGTGTGTCAGTGTCTGTGTCCAGCTGTGTGTCTGTCCCATTTTATCTGTGTTCATTTGATACTCTGTGTCTGTGTCCCTGGGTCCAGGTGTCTGTATATCCTTGTGTGTCCATGTATGTCTTCGTATCTGTGTGTGCCTGTGTCCATGTATCTTTGTGCATGTGTCTCTATGTGTGTGTCTATGTGTGAGTCTGTGTTTGTTCATGTGTTTGTCTGTGTGTGTCTACACCTGTCCCTGTGTTGGAGATACTTTGTGTGTGTGTGTGACTTAGTGTGAGTCTCTCTCCATGTATGTCTGTGTCCATCTCTGTATCTGTGTGTGTCCATGTGTCTCTTTGTCCAGAGTCTGTGTCTGTGTGTGTCCATCTATGTGTTCCTGTGACCTGGTGTCCATGTGCCATGTGTATCTGTCCATGTGCCTAAGTGTGGGTGTGTCTTGTGTGTGTGTGTCCATGTGTCTGCATCCTAAGTCTGCCTGTGATTAAAAACTGCGTGTCCCTGTTTCTCTGTGTTTGTGTGTCTGTATTTCCACATCCATGGGGGTGTGTGTCAAGGTCCATGTCCAAGCGAGTGTGTCTGTTTGTCCACGTGTCTGTGCCTGGCTCCAGGGGTGTCTGTGTCCAGGTGTGAGCATCTGTGTTTCTCCATGTTTGTATCTAGTTGTGTGTGTGTCTGTGGACATGTGTCTGTCTCCGCATCCAGATGTGTGTGTGTGTCTGTCCATGTTGGTGTGTCCATGTCCAGGTGTCTCTGTATCTGTGTCAATCCATGTGTGTCTATATCCATCCCTAGCTGTGTCCTTGTGTGTGTCCATGGGTGTCTGTATGTTCCTGTGTCCATGTATACCTGTGCCTGAGAGTCTTTGTGTGAGTACATGTATCCCTGTCTGTGTGCCTGTGTGTGTCCAGGTGTCTGTCCTTATGCAAGTCTGTGCATCCATGTACATCTGTGTCCATATTCCTGTGTCCCACATGTCTGTGTGCACTCACCTGCCAGGCTGTCACAGTGTCCCTGAATCCAGGCTGGGCTGTGGCTGCTGCTCTAGGCTGGCCCTGCTGGGCTGAGCTCAGGCTGTCCAAAGCCCTTGCTTATAAAACTGGAACCTGAGGAGGTTTAATTTATTCTTTTTAAAGGTGACAGAGAAGACTGGCAGGTTCCAGCAGAAACTGGAGGAGAAGCAGGCAGCAAGTCTCCAGTCCATCAAGGAGAGAGAAAGCCAGGTAAGGACAATGTTTAGGGTCAGGGCTGTTCCTTAGCACAAGTCATCCAAACCCCCAATCTTTATTGCCACCCTCAGCCCATGCACTCCCAAGGGGTCAGAAAGTGGATGAGGGGCCTACACAGACCCCAGAAGCACCAACAGCTTATCCCCGAGCTCCTGGTCCCTCTGCTTGGCTCCAGTGTGTGGCAATGACCTGGTTCTCCATTTGCAGCTCCACCAGCAGGTACGGGTGGAATATGAGGAGAAGTTGAGAGCTCTGAACATGGAGGTTCAGGAGATGGTGAAGAACTACACCAAAGCCAGCTTTCCTGGGGAGCCACAGCCTGGGAAGGAAGCAGGTCGGAGCATTCCTGATGGAGAACAAGGCTCTAAAGACCAACTGGAAGCAAACATCCCAGTGGCAGAGGTGTCCAGGCTTACACTGGCAATGACTGAGCCCTTGGGAGCTGGAATGGACGTGGAGATAGAAGAGAGCATATTCTGAGTCCCTTCCTTACTGTTCATTACAAGAAGGTGTATGGGGAAGTAACAACCAGCTTCACAAACTACTGCTATCTCTTTCCATTCTGAGGAGCTCCTGAAATCCTTCAGGAATGTATTACATTATCCCAGATATCTGGAAGTAGTCTGGAGAGTTCACCCTTCAGACTACTCCTCCTCTGTCTTCCCCAGCCTGCGCTCTGAGGTTTTTCAGCAGTGGGAAAGGACCTGTACCTGCAGAGCAGCTCCCTGTTGTTATCACAGCAGCAGCTACAGGAGTATTTACTTTGCACTCAGACCAGTTTTTAGAGTCAGTTTCCTCATCCTTCCTCACACACATCCCTTCACATCAGTCCAGCTCCTCCTAACATCTTCCACACGGTTCAGTGAAACAGCATTAAACAAACAAAAAAAACCCCCTTAAACAGTGATACAAAGAGACACCACAGGTGGGGATGGGGTGGAAAGTGGCCTCAATCACAGCAAAGCACACCCTGCCACAGGAGAACAGTTACACCTGAAGCTGCATTAATAAACAATTACAATCGCTGCTATAAAACAAACCAAACCCCAGCTGAAGCAGGTATGAGACAGCATGTTCCAAGCCTAGTCTGAACACCCAACAAGAGTCCACATCTCCCCTGTGGTGTCACCAGAGTACTGGAATTATGGATTGTACATTTCTGAGCTATTTATTTTCTAAAAAAAAATTAAAAACTGCTTTTCTTAAACAACTGTGTCACTTGTTACTTAGCTGCAGTTAGTGTGTGTGCCAGTGTGTGTGCCCATGTCTGTGACACTGCACATGTCTGTACCCAGGTGTGTCTCAATGTCTGTGTCCAGGTGTATGTGTAGCTGTATCCATGTCCCTGTGTGTCCCTCTGTCCCACTGTGATAATGTGTCTGTGTGTCCAGGTGTGTCTGTGTATGTCCATGATTGTGTGTCTGGTTGTCTGGATGTGTGTGGGCTTTCATCCATGTCTCAGTGTGGGACTGTGTCTGTCTGTGTCCATTTATCCATCTGAGTGTGTCCATGTGTATTTCTCTATGCCTGAGTGTTTGTTCATGTCTGTGTTGGTATTCATGCATCTCTGTATGTCCATGTCTGCATGTCTGTGTATCTGCCCACCCTTGTGTCTGTCCATGTCTGTCTGCCCATGTTTCCCTGTTCCTGTCTGTTCATGTGTGTGTCCCTTTTTCTCTGTATCTGTCTGTCCATGTCTCTGTCACAGTGTCTGTGTGGCTGTGTCCATTTGTGTGTTCCTGTGTGGCTCTGTATCTCTGTTCTGTGTCTGTCTGTGTGTCCAGCTCCCTGGTTGTTTGTCTGTCCACTTATCTCTGTCTCTGTGGTGTTTGAGGTCCTTCCTCACCAGAGGACAAACATCCCAGAGCAAGGTCCAACTGCAGCCAAGGAGCAGTTGGAGATTTTACCTTAAATCCAGGCATTTCCAAATCAACCAGAGCTCAGCTGGACTATGAGACAGGGCTAAGAAAACGCAACTTCAGCACTTGGGATTTGTGGCATTGATGTCTTTGGATGTCTGAAACCTGAGCAAGGAAACCCACCACAACAACTTGTGTCCTTACAACCCCATCACAGTTTCTGCTCTGCAATCCTTCTGTCATAGAACCCAACACTGGCACGGGAATTGATGCCAAATTTCATGAAAAACAGGTATGATCTTTTACACAGATTTCACCTCAGTGCTAAAAAACACCTTCTAAATGTACTTTTCAGAGTGCACATGGAAGCATCACTATAAGCAAAGCCAGTGCTCCCATGAAGCACAGACCACCCTCTGCATCACCCCCTTTCTCCCCAGGGTGAAGCCCCTCTGAGCCCACATGTGCTGTGGTGCCTCTGACACCTCCCTGTCTGCACAAAATGGGGGAAAGTTCTGCAAGATGGGAAACAGACAAAATCAAATAAAGGCATTAAACCAAATGCTACTGCAAAGGTTCCCAAGCGTGCCTTGAACCCCACCATCCCTCCAGCAGCACAACTCAGTCGCACCAGGGTTTGCTTACTCACAGACTCCAGAGGAAAGAGGCCATCTGATTTTCCAGCACTACTTCTTCCCATGGGATTCAGACATCCTTGAGGATTCCTTCCTCTGCAGCTCTGCCTGTGTTTTTGCTTACCTGCTGAGCATAGGGCGATGTGGTACTGGGCTCAGACAGGCCTCTCATCAGGCAGTTACCCACAGAACTCCAGTGGCAATTGAGACAATAACATCTGGTCAGACACTGAACAGCAGCAGATTTAGGTACAATTTCTGATCCTTTCCACATTTTCATCTTTTAAGTGGCCTATTCTAGATCTCATTCTCTGGTCCAAAATACTTAAGTGAGGCCAACCTTTGTGCTAGATAATTAAAAATTAGATAATGGGGATGGGGGATGTCTAAAGCAGAGGAGGACTCCAACCCTAGCAAGGGACACAAACAGGAGACACCTGAATGGCCCCAATCCTTTATAGCTCCATAACAGAGACAGTGTTGATGTGGCTAATGTACTCACAGAAACAATTGCTGCACAGTAACTATTCTATTTTAGAGACACTCTCCCTGCCCCACATGTATCGCACATGTCAAGATTCTCCACGATTATCAAGATTACTACTTGTTATCCCCATTTATCCCCTGGAGCCAGGGCAGAGCCAGAAGCTCTCCCCAGTCTGTAGGGGAAGGGTGGGGTTTGTCTCACCAAATGCAAGGATTCAGGAGCCTCATTTGAACCAGGGTCCTTCTGTTGCCACTGGTTAAAAAACAGGGGCCTCTAGACAAAAATTTGTCCTGTTCCAAAATAAATGGGATAATAAGCTGCTGCATCCAACATCAGAGGCCTGTTGGAAGAAGACAGGCACCATTATAGATAAACCAGTGCAATTGGGACATGACAGCACTGACAGACTCCCTGTTTGATTCAGCAAATTGTTCATATAAATACCATGTGCCATCTTCAAAGGTCTCCTAGATGCTGACTGCCAGGGCTATGGCAGCAAGGAAAAGGCTCCATACCAGCAAAGCTGACAGGAAGGAAAATAAAAGGGAAGGATTCAGTGGAAACATGACACAGAACAGCAGCAAATTCTGAGACACGAGTGCACCCTTATAGAAAAAGAAAGATACTCAGAGAAAACATCATCTCTGAGCATAATTACCCACTGAGTAGGCTCTGAGCTCGTCAGAGAAGAGGCTACACTTGTTGTACAGTCAGATCTCACCTAGCATACACAAAATCCCAACATGAACACTGCTGCAATGTAAATTCCAAGCCTGCTCCCCATTCTCCTGCCTGGCTGCCTGGTTCCTGGGGAAGGAGCTGTCAGCCCTGGAGACAGAACTTCAATCTTTCAGCTAATCTAGGTTTATTTTAGAATTAAGGTTTGATTCCACACTCATCTAAGTAATGGAGCAGTTAATTGGTGCTGTGCCATGCATGAACTGCAAAGAGAGAAACACAAGAAGCAGGAATTGAATTCTACACTGGGCAGGAAGATGAATCCTTTCTGCATTCCTCACAAATATGGTAATGAGATTTTAAAATTTTATAAGATACTCGAATGCAATTTTTCCAGGGCCTTCCCTCACTGTGTTTAGTCAGATTTGGGCTAAAGTATAAAATAGTGTTAAATGCTAAACCTGTCATCCCTGTCTCCATGAAACCTTTGTTTCAGGACTCAGGATCCAGGCTCCTGCCCCAGTCTCCTCTTGTTTTAGAAGCCACCTAGCCACAGAACAGGGACATTAGAGCAGACCCCAATGTTCACACTCCCATCTCTGAACTACAGACACATTTTAAAGCATCTCAGCACTGTAACAGGCTTATGAATAAATCAAGAACTACTTTAATTTAAAACACAAGTGCAAAGGATTCACAACTACAGATGAGCAGGACTGTTTGTTTCAAATTATAAATCTTTTCCAAGCCCTGCTTTTTTTGCGTTAAAAAAAAGCGGTATCTGGAATACAGAAACATTTTACATCAAAAATTTTCCAGTGCAGCTAAGGAGGAGCTGAATGAATTCATTTCAACCAATTCTATCAGCCCCAAACTTAGACATCCAGTCTACAGAAACCCCCTACAACCTCTCTGCCTGCCACAGGAGAGAGAGGGAGTGATTTTGTCCTTCTGCAGGTGTCTGAGCCAAGGGGATGAACCACCTCTGGAGTTGTTCCCCCAGGAGTGTTCCTCTTCCCAGGGGCTACAGAGCCAATCTATATGCTCCACAGACTGGGTGCCCACCCCTTGATGGCTGGCAGCAGTGCAGATGAATTCCATCCCAAATTACTTCAAGTAATCAACTGTGGCTTCAATTTTGAAGCAGGACCTGCAGCTGGAGCAAATATCAGAGGACACAGTTTATGAACATCTTCTGAAGAAAACGCAGTTCTGAGGTCAGTTTCTGAGACAGCAGGACTGTCCTGAGAATAACTTAAAAGTTCAATACCTTGGTTTCTGGAGTTTCAAAACAAGATCCCAGTTCCACGTGTAGGAATATATTCTTGAGACCTCACAACAACACACACCATCACTGTACAATGTTAAGCCCAAACTAGAGTCCAATTACCTTGAGGATCTCACTGATCATAGAGTGCAGCATACAAAATACCTAAAACTATGTTAAAACAACTGAAAGAGCTGTTTAGACAACCAAAAATCTTCCAGATGTAAAGGGATGACGGGGAAGGGCAGACCAATAGCCAGACAGCAGCACACGAACACAAAAATCAATCCTGGGATATGCAGGACAGCTCAAACGTTTCCATTCAGTCTCCTACAGCATTCCCAAAATGCTACCCAGTAAGTGCCCCAGGGAAGCTCTTCTCGGCCTCTCCCAGGAGAAAGGACTGGGAAAGCAAGGTGCCTGGAAAGCAGCCACAGGAACACACTGTTCACATTCCAACCAGCACACAAGGTGTTGCAAATGGTGCATTTTCAACCATAAGATTATGGTGGCAAGAGCACCTGCTCTTCATAGAGTCCACTTTGAGGCCCGTATCCAAGGGTTTCCTCCTCCAATAGTGTAAAATCATGAAATGGATTCAAGATTGACCACTAAACCATACATATTCTGCATCAAAAGAGAAGCATGTTGATGCAAGAGAGCCAGTTAGAAACAAATATATACATATCACATCTGCTCCCTAAGGAAGTGTGTGCAGGTTTCTAGGTTCACGTTTAACCAAAGGAAATTAAAATCATCTGTGAAAAGGTCTCAGAGGAAAAAAAAAAGTCAAGTCTTTGTGCATTGAGAGTTTAAAGGGGTCTGTGCCCCAAAGTGAGTCAGCTCACGGCTCCAGTGTACAATGAAGGAAACAAAGATCACATTTCAAAGTGGGAAATATTGTTCCAGCTCAGTAGTCAGCAGCCAGAGTGTGCAGAAACTCACAGACATTCAGATACTCAGCTTCAGACTCCACTTTCGAATGCCATCCTTTGGCAGCAGTGATCCCCAAGCCGTGGAATACCCGCTTTATCCTTGAGACAGACTTGGTCTCACTTAGATCCAGCCTGTGTTGATTGTCTTCAGCAAAGGAGAAGCCACAGAAGGCTGAGGATGCACGGACAGGATTCACATTCGTCTTCCAAAACAATCACTGGCAAGTTCCAAGCACCATTTACAGGTCGAGACTGCCTGGGCTCTTAATTTTTTCTATATATTTTTTTATAAACATTCCTTTTCCCTACAGTTTCCCCTCATATAAATTCAGCAGGTGGAGGTGCGCTTCCTGTACTGTTGTATAAGGGGCACCAAGCACTCTGGAAGTCCTGTCTGGAGCAAAAAGGGGTGATCCAGAAGTTCTTGTGCGGTTGCTCTTTCCAACGGATCCCGTGTCAACATCCTTTCCAAGAAGTCTCTCAGAACTGGGGAGGTCTGTGAAAAAGCAACCAACCAAGTCAACCCCACAAAGGGACCAGGCACAACTCATGCAACACCAGGCTGCCGAGGTGGCTGTGGTAAAAAGGATCCTGCATATTCCCAACCTGTATCCCTGTTTGCCCATCAATGTGACACGGGACATGTGCTTTTTATGCTATGGACATAACTCTGTCACTGGTAGGCACAACACTTAGGTTGTTTTCTTTTGAATGGGATACAGCAAATTAAGACAAGACTGCCTCCTATGTCCTTCAATTTGGGTTACTTCTCCTTCCCATTTTATTACTTAAACTTTCCTGGATTTCAGCAGGATTCCTGCTATCTGGGCACATCACTTGGGTGGGAAGGGGGCATTAATCCATTCTTTTACTGGTCACAGATGATGGAAAGGTAGTTAAATAGAATTCTCCAATTGGTTCTGAGAGCCTGAAAAACCCTCATGCTGATGGTACAAGAAGATGAAGAAGCTGAAGAACAAGTACCAAAGAGCTGAATGACCTCACAGGTTTGTCCTTTGGAAGAGGTGTAAAAGTCTGGGACTAGTCAGCCCTAAGCACCACTTCAAGATCCTGCACATCTCTGGCTGGTTTAATCTTCTTCATTGTTAAAATGGAATAAAAAATGAACTTGGGACATATTTATTTATTTTAATGCTGATAATTACATCCAGTTTAGACTGGGGGCATTTTCTCAGCTCTGGTTCACTTAGTAGATCCTGAAATACTGTTCACACTGAGCTATTGCTCATCTCAGGAGCACTTTGGATGACTTTGCTTGGGATTGCTGGAGAAGGCACCACACAGCTCAGGACGAGTGCTAGGATCCAGCCTCAATATCCCCATCAATAAATCTGCCCCTGCTTTAGCAACACAGCACAGAAGTGCTGCAGTCACTGACCACAGTGAGCCATGAACTGGCACCAGAATGGAGGGCTGGATGCACAGCTGGAGCTGCACTCCAGCAGGACACTGGGGAGGATGCCCACCAGTCTGTAAATCAGAGGTCTGCTGGAAGCCAGTTTGCTTCCCAGTACAAAGAGGAGTAGAGCAAGACCAAAACCAGCTCTAGCTGTCCACAGCCTGTGGCAGGGCCATGTCACTAAGCAAGGTGTGGCCCAGACCACGATGGTTTTACACTGCCCAAGGAGGGCAAGCACCAGGTCCAGAATGTGACCGTGAAATTTTAATTAGTGTTGCAAAGGCAAAAAGGAAAGAACAGCTGTTGATGTTGGAGTGTGTGCTGTTAGTTCAGCAGTCTACTCTCTTAAATAATTCAGTTTTAGCAGCTGCAGATGCTCTGATTAATTGGAAAGGCTGGATAGCTCAGGATGCTGCAGAGGCTGTTTGATCTCAGAGGCTGGGCATGGAATGAAAGGAGGACTGCTCTAAGAGGGCACCGAAAGGTGATCACTCTATTTCTTATGTCACTGCTACTTTTTCCTAAGAAACCATGAAGCCAAGTTCATCTTCTGCACTGCAGTGTCTCCATGAGTTCCCATATGTCCTGAGCACTCCTGCTCTGATCATAATGCAGCCTTTGTAGTCCTGATGGCCATGAAGCTGGAAACTCCCAAGAGCAGGGATCCTCCTGTTCCCTTCCCTGGAAGATAAGCCACTCTATTGACATCAGCAAGCTGGGAACTGCTGGGTCCACCTGAAGCAACTCTGACCTGCACCCTCCATTTATGCCCAGCTGCCCTCACCACTGCCAGGGCTGTTTCCCAAAGCAGCCACCAGCTGTCAGCAGCAGCTTGCAGCCACCAAGACCCCGGGGCCAAAGCTGTTCCCCAAGAAACATGTCCCAGCAAGACCATTTCCACAGCCAGCTGCACTGGGAACAGCTTATATGGATGTTTGCCCATGATAACCATCAGGCTTACAAGTGTTTGGCAGTGTGCTCACCCTGTGGAAGTTTTTCAGTTTGGGAGGAGGGCTGTCACGGAGCCTCTTCATTGCCTGGACTGGAGAATCACTGAAGTAGGGGGGTTCTCCATCTACCATCTCTATCACCATGATCCCCAGGGACCAGATATCCACCTGTGGAAGACAATGTCACATCCATACACACACTCCAGAGCAGCAGGTCCTTATTTTGTTGCTTTCACAAAGACCACAACCCCCATCCATGACTAATGGTACCAAAAGAGTTGAACACTGATGCCCTTAATGCTCTTGGGCTCCTTACGAGAGTTTAACAAAGTCAATTTTGCACCCAGGACTGAGCCATGCTGGTGTTGCAACATGTAAAGGTGTGCAAGTAACTGCTTGTACCACACCAGGTTGGTTGGTAAACAAAACTAGTCAGCCTGCTGCCACCTGCCTAGAACTACAGAGCTCCCATGTCTGCTTTCCCTGAGGTGAGCCCCTCAGAGCTCACATCTCCCCTGCCTCCCTTTATGGAATCGATTTACTGATCCCTATCATGTCACAGGCTGCTCCTTGCCCACATCTGTCCACAGCAGGTACAAGTCTAGGCCAAGCTTTAGGTGTAAGAATGGAATAAGTTGATGCTTTGTTCCTGGAAGCAGAACAATCTGGTTTTCTACTGATTTAGGAAATATCGATGCCATCACCATCAAAGCTGTAGTCATAGTTGGGTTTATATTTTAAATAGAATCTAGAGACTTCCTAGAAAAGCCAATAGTTATTTTCCTGTGACACTTCAGTATATTACTTGCTCTCTCTCCTGCTATTAGGGAGGCAGTCCCTTACCTCAGTGGTGTATGGTATCCTTGCAATGACTTCTGGAGCCATCCAATAAGGAGTACCTACCAGGGATTTTCTTTTAGGTACATCTTTACTGATCTGAGCACAGAAGCCAAAATCAGAGAGTTTGACCTGTACAAAGAGAAAAACAACCAACCTTAAAAATAAGCCTTAAACAACACAGAGGGAGACAAAGATGACAGAGTAAGAGGATGAGGGGAAAACAAGGGATTGGGAACAGAAAGGAAATAAGAGACAGAGGCTGCAGCAGCAGAAGACAGGAAACAATTTGTCTGAGGAAACACACCCTGCCGTCCAGCGTCAGAAGAATGGAGTCGCTCTTGATGTCTCGGTGAATGACCCCCTGAGAGTGGAGATAGGACAGAGCCTGCAGCACTGACTCACACACTGTGGCAATCTGCTCCTCGTTCAGCCTGCAGTTAGAGACAGGGGACTTAAACTGTGCAGAGAAAAGTGCTCCTTCACAGGAGCACAGGGAGGTTAAAGCACAGACACTTTGGTTCCCTATGACAATTACCATCTCACCTTTACCATTTTTCTGTGTCTGTTACTGCAGAAAACATTTTTCACTTGATGGTTGACAATTTTAAGTTTTCATAGGTTTAATACAGAGAAATTGCACTTTAAATTCTGTACCTAAATTCATTCTGTAAGATGCTGTTTCAAGCAGTTCTGACAGGCAGCAGTGCTGCTTGATGCCAAGGTGCTGCAGTAACTGGTGAGACAGCTTTTTTTAAGCAAATACAGTAAAGCCATTATTCACAAGGCTTATTGTGCAACTGTATCCACAAAACATCCAAACACATCATTTGAGAGTGAATATAGGGATCCTTTAGGTGTTTCCCACAGACACTTGGGGTACACTTACACCTAACTAAGGGTAGCGTAGGCTACAAGCAGGGAAGACACTCCTGATTCCTACCACTCTGTTAGCACATGGAATATGAGCCCCAAGAACCTCTTCTTTAGAAGCTCTTGCTGTTTAGAATAGCAAATACAAAACCCTTCACAATCGAGTGAAAATGGTAGAAATTAAAATTCTCTCCTGTACTTGGGGACAGTGACAGCTCTGCATGTTTACACTGGGAAATGCTAGGAACAAATTATTTCAAAGAATAGCTAAGTATCCAATTTGGATACTGTGGATTCTCAGCAAGTCTCTAGCAGTTGTTCTGAACAACACTCATTTGAGGACAGAGAAATGAAACATTCTCAAATTTGGGTCTGCAAGTGAGCCTAGGGAGAAGAGAGCACTCTAAAGGCAGAGCTGTGCAGTGAACCAGCACCTTCTAAACTCATAACAATTTCTACATCAGCTGAGAAATCTACACTCGTGCTGCTTGTTTGGCATCCCATACCTCACTCTTCCAAACCAGGAGAGCTACAGGTTGTAGCTGCACTGCACCACACTGATGCCAACTAAATCTGAAGGGTGTCAGGGAGCTACTTCTGCCTTTATGATTTAACCTGAAAAGGGAGAGGGACACAGGCTATCCGTGGGACTTCCCAGCACAGAACCCAATGTTTTTAGGAGCAGTGCTTTTCATTTCATAGTGCCTGAGCTGATCCACCTGAGAGCCCTGTGGTTCCAGAAGATCACAAGAGGTGCACTTTCACCCTGTCACATACGGAATTTGGTTTCAGTCAAGTAACTGCATAGTATAAAACAGATTACTGGAGGATTACCTCACTCCTGGAGATGTAAATCACTTATCCCCCTCAGCAAAAGTTTAATGACTGCAATGATGGTATTTTCCTCCCTGGGAAAAACTGATAAAGGCTTGCAACTTACTTTTGATAAATGTTATGGTTATAACAGATCCTGCTTCCATCATGAGGAAAAAAAAGCATTCATTAACATGTTCAAAGGAAGATTCTTAAAACAAAACTAGGCTGAGGTCTCATTGGTGGATATAAACACACAGACCCTTCATAAACCTCTTCATCACTTTTAATCTGTAATTCAGTACCAGCCAAGAGCTACAAGAGTTTCACTGGGCCTATAATAACTCAGCACTCCTCAGGATTAAATGTTGGCTTGCAGACCCTGAGAAGCCTCTGAACGCAATTCTGGAAGGGCCTGCCCAGGTAAGTGTCTCCAGGACACTCCTTCTAGGTGGGGTTGTGAAAGTTACAGAGAACAACTTGGCTCTTGATGCCTCTCAAAATTATCACAGGTGTGCTTCCAAAACACAGAACCCAACAGAGCAAGATACAAGCTTTAAACCACCAAAGTAAAACACCTACCTTAAACCAACCACAGGACCTAGGGCAAGCACGTATGTGAACTAAAGGTATACTATTATTTTAAAAAACCCTCAATACAATCAGTGCTAGCAATACTACCTAATTGTAATCCAATTAAGATCCTGAATCTTCCAAAAAGAAACTCTCATCCTACTGATTTTCTTGGTCAGTCTTTCCACTGGCATCCCCTGCCCCAGTTTCCAGCCCTGCAGGTCTGCTCTGAAGCAAGAGGAGGGTGCTCCAGAGTCAGGGGTAAGACATGATCACCATAACTGCATCATCAGAACACCTTGTGAGAGGGACCAGAGGCCATCTGAGAATAACTTCTTTGCCCTACAGAAAGGTTTTGGGCACTATTGAATATGAAGCGGTGTAGATAAGGAAACAAATTTAGGAGAGTGTCCAGTAGTTGCTATCTTTAGGCAATGAAATTTGGGAAAGAGTCCAGATCTCAAGGCTCTGCTGCACTTTTCCAGAAGAGTTAGTGAGATTGAATTTGTGGCTAAGGTTGCACCTCTAAAAATTATTTCTGCATCCTCTTTAATACTTATTCAGTGAACTTCCTGGCCAGGATTCAACAGATATAGTAAACAACAGTTTTTATGAGTACAGTGTTTTACAGGGAAGGTCATCAAGGAGATGACTAATGGGTATCTAAAGGGATCAGTACTTTAAATTAGTACCTTCTACATCAGAAGTATTATCACATATTTAAAATGGATAACAGTTATAAACTGTAGTAGTTCCAGGGCACTGCAAACACAAAATGTCTGAGGAAAACTATTTGTCCCAGAAATCCCCCCTCTGCTGCTCTTGCTCTCCCATATCAATGTCTGGGATTTTGCTTTGTACCTGATCTGAGACACGATGTCTGTGAGGGCTCCTCCCTGAAGGAACTCCATCAGCACCCAGAGCTCCTCTCCCACCAGGTAGCTCTTGTACATCTCCACGACGTTGACATGTTGATAGTCCCTCATTATCACCACCTGTAAAACCACAGTGGACAAGTAACCACCACAAAGTCACTCACCACACTTCATCTTATCCAACCAAGTGAGCAGACACAGCCCTGCAAGCACAACGCAGAGCCTCCATCCCCCCAGCAATAGTTGCTCTTGGTACAAGCATAATGCTACTAAAAGGAAGATGATCCTGCTTCTTCTCCTTTGGCCACACTGACTGTTCCAATGTGGACAGCAGAATCCTGCTGTCTTCAGCACACTCACCTCATTGAAGAGGAGCTCCCGGCGCTGCTGCTTCCTCAGATCCATCATTTTCACAGCCACCTGACGCCCCGAGTGCTTCTCCCGAGCGATGCACACAATCCCTGTGGAGCCTTCCCCAATCTTGACGTAATTCTCCAGCAATGTCCTGGGATCTCCCTGGTCCACAACCATCCTGAGGGCAGCTTTGAACTGCTCGTGAGTCACAACCACGGGGTCCTCGCTGGGTGGCTGCCCCTTCCCAGCAGAGTCCTGGGGCAGGTGAAGGTTGCTGGAACTGGTCTGGGTCTGCCGGTTCCTGGGGGATCCCGCTGGGGAGGGTCGGCCTGGTGGCACTGCCACAGCCTTCTCTGCTGTTGGAGACTTCTGGGGGGTCCCAGCTTCGGAGATCATCCTGGGGAACTCGGAGGCAGGTTGGTCTGGGGGTAGAGACTGGGCTTTGGCTGCAGGGCTGTGGGGAGAACCCCACTGCTGGGGCTTGAAGAAAGCATTAGGCTTTGAGAAGGACAAAGAGGAAAGTGAGAGAAAGAAAAAGCAATGATTGGATTAACAAGCAGACAGGTGAGGAATCAGTTCTGTGTCATCCTATTCTGCCCGAGCACACCTTAGAGCAGACTGGAGTCAAGAGCTTCAGGTTCTTGTCTCCAGGTCTGCCCAGCACATGGCTTGGAGGAAGATCTCAGATGCAGATCTTCAAGAATCCCTTAGGGAATGGGTGCTACACTTTACTCCAAATTGGGGCAGTTTAAAGTGAACATGCTTTAAAAAAACCACCAAGACACAAAACTCACAGAAAAAAAACCCAGCTGCTAAAAAGCATTCCAACCTTGCCACCAAAACTCAGGGGCAACCTGTGCTGCAGAGAATTTGAAAATCCTTTATCCCTCTGTGCCTCTGATCTTTCTTTGTATAAAAGGAAAGGGGATTCATGCCAAGGCTGTAAATCACTTTGATGTCTTGGCCTAATTCCCTTTGGGTAATTACACTCTGCCTACTGAAAAAAACACTCTGCACTTTCCACTGGTACCTGCAGAGCATTCCTGTTGATCAGGCATGGAATTAGCTCTCTGCTTTGGGAAAAGCACCAGGAACCAGGACAGCTGGAGGCAGCCAGCATGAAGACTCCAGCTACACAGAGCCACCTGCCACCTCACTGGCTTAATACTGACCTACAGTGAATTTGGATTAGCAGTGCTCCAGGTTTTTGGAGACCTCCCATTCAAATGACAAGCAGGCCCAGCCCTGTTTAGTGTAGGAGATGCAGTAAGATCACAGCCTGTGGGAATGTGGCTTCAGGATATGCATTCCCATGCCAGGAAGGATAAATATTGCTGTGCTAATACTCCTGGAAATGTTGATTAATTAAAATTCAACAACATTTAGCAGGTGGGGTACAAAATACATTATATACATACATGTGTCTATGTAAAATAAACATATTATATGTATATAAATATATGCAAAATAACAGTGGATCTGTCAAAGAAGCAACTTCAGAAAGAGCAAGCCCATCATTTATATTATAGGGTAAAATAAAAACTTCAAAGCAAAAAGCTTTTTCTCTCTCACAGTTCAGAGAGATTATTAATAAAGTTAATAATATGGGCATGGGAACTGAAAACTGCCAATCGAGAATTTTATACAAGAGCACTCATTTTCCCTGTCTCAGACAGAAAATAATTGTGTAGGATTTAATTCTATGCACTTTGGGTTTTAATCAAGGATTTTTGTCAAGAGCAGAATCTGCATAAGCCTCACACACAAAGAGGCCCTGGAAAACACGATTTAGCAGCATCAGGGCACACCACAAACACAACTGTCTGTCAGGAGTTCCTTCCTCCCCATACACCAGCTCCACCCCTGCAGTCCTGTGCTGACATGCACACAGCAACACAGAATTTATTTCCCAAATCTTGTTTTGTCTCAGGAGAGAGGAAAAAAAAAAGTTTTACATAACCCAGAGCATGCAGAAGGGCACACAACATGCGTGCAAGCTCCCACAGGTTTGTTTAACCATGTGTAAGTCTCATTTCCTGCTCCTGTAATCTGACAGTCCCCACATACATGTCTTCTGTCTTGGGACATTTTGAGGTGCCACTAGTTCTCCTGCTCTTTCCCTTCATAAGGCAGGTGCACTCAAACTTCCCATGGTGCCTTTCAAGGCACCACCTTCCCATTTCAGCCAGCTACTCAGTCAAGTGGTAGATGCTCCACCTCTGGAAGTGTTCAAGACCAGGTTGGAGCAGCCTGGTCTAGTGGAAGGTGTCCCTGCCCATGGCAGGGGGTGGAACCTGATGGACATTTACGCCTCTACCAACCCAAACCAGTCTGGGATTCCATGATTCAGTTATATCCCTGTCCCTTTCATCTGCAATTACACATTTCTCACACATCATCAGCTCCATCAGAGCGGGAGATCCAGGTTTTCATCATCAGAGGCTTGTAAGAACATTTTAGATAAACAACTACCAGGGATGGCACAGATCCCTTACCGAAGCAGGGAGATAGACTACATAGTCTTCAAGGTCTTCCCTACTCCTCTCCTCTGACAAACAGCTGGAGTTCAAACACTCCCAAGCACATCCACTTGGCTGGTAACTTCTGCTCCTGCTTGTGGAAGCACTGAGCCTGGCAAAGACACTGTTTAGGGAAGGCAGAAGCAGCCAGTTCTAGGTACTCAGGGACAAGCCTCCATCCAGTGTAGATCAGCCCAGAGCCACCGAGACAGAGGTAAATGCAGTTTCTGTTACACAAGGACTGCATTCCTTCAAAATCCTTTCCTTGGAAACCCCACTGTGCCCAAAGCCTTGACCTTATGCAAACTGCAAGAAGCTGGATTGGAGACAGCCCCTTCCTGCAACACCCTTCAGAACAGTCAGGTTGGTCAGGACAGTGGTTCCTGTCATCATCCTCCCACTTCAGTGACTTCACAGCTGCTGGGAATCAGCCTGGCCCAGCACCAGCTTTGAAGCCACCAGACAAGCCATGCAAAAAAGACAGGTGCTGGGTCAGCCCAGGATGGAAAAGAAGCAATGGCTGCATTTCCTATCCAGTACCAGGAACCAGAGTTTTTCTGCAGTTTAACAAGAAATGAATCATCCATTCAGGACAGCTTTCCTGGGGGAGCTGTAGCTATGAGCTGTCCCACCCTTTCCAAAATCCAACAGCCTGATTTCCTGTGTGACAGCACTGTGGGCTGTAGTGGCCTGGCAGATACAGCTATATAACCAACATGCTCTCCTGATGTAGTTCTGGTTTGCACAGGCAGAAGAATGCATTGCTAATGCAAATCATGGCAATTTCCCAAATGGCAAAGGCTCTTTGGTGCCAGCAGAATGGCATTGCAGTTATGCCTTTACCTCACAGAAGGTAATGACTAAGACCCCTCATCCTTCCTAGCCCACGCTCCCACAGCTACGCCAAACCTTCTGCTGGAGATCTGGCTGCCATCCTGAGCTGTGCCTTGCAGCATCTCAGGCGCACCACACGTCCCCCCTGCCCAGGACTATTTTGATTCAAACATTAATCATAACAAGAACAGATGGTTGCCCGATGTTTGCAATTAAATTAGCTGCATATATAACCTCTGGAACTGTAAAGTCAACATTGCACTCCAGTGAATTTTACCTTTATCTGCAGGGGAGGGCCTGGCTTGTTTGAGGTGCCGGATGAGGGGAACACGCTGCGCAAGAGCCTCCTCTTCAGGCTGTTCTCCCGTGATTTGGAGTTGGGGCTGCCCTCTCCAGAGGGCCTGGCGTTGGGCTGTCTCTGAAGCCAGCCCTCTTCTGGGCTCTTCATTGCTGTCTCGCTCTCCCCCGGCACAGCAGGCACGTGCTGCAGCCCAGAGGCGCGCTGCAGACAGCTGCCATCGGCGCCCTGGAACTCTGACGGCCCCAGGGACTGGGCTTTTGTCACCATCCCGTTGGGATGAGACTGCCCTTCCAAGCGAGGCTTGTAATCCGGCCACATGGTCTGCCTCCGGGCCACCTTGGACCCACCATTGCAGTTGAGGTAGTTCCCATACTTGTCTGCCCAGTCTCCTTCAGGACTCTGAAGGTACATGTCTGGGGGTCTCTCATCTCCCAGGAGCCCAAGGGACTGTGCTCTCCTCCTGCTGGTGGGGCTCCTGCCCCTCAGAGTGTTTGAGCTGATGGCAGAAAGCTTCTGGATGTCGTTGAGCAACCCAGAGATATAGCCTTCCACTTCCACGGTGCTGCCCCGTACCACGGTCTGGGAAACACAGGGAAGGTGAGAAACAAATCACAGTTGTAAGAATCGAGGCTCAGTTTATCTTGCCAAAGGTTAAATTTTGTACATGTAGCCAAAGACAACCCAAGGAGTTCAGGAGAAATTACAAATTTTCGTCTTTTGTTTCATTGTCCTTTACTGAGGGAAGAAAGGAGCCATTGGGTTACATCCCACTGTCAGAGCAGCAGTGCTGTCAGCCAGAACTGCCAATTTTGCTGTTGTGCTCACATTCTAAAGGCAAAACTGGGATATTTCAACACTCCTGGATTTCTTGTGCTGAAAATGTGTGACACTACATCACTAATGCACTCACCAAGCTCCTGAAATACCAGTTCTCAGAAGTTCCAGCATGCTGCAAGCTCCATTTGCAAAACTCACCTTTGCTGTGCCAACACAAGGTTCATCTTTCCCCTGAAGCACGCTCAATATCGTTGTAATCAGCCTCCTTCAGTCTGCTTCTCCACAATTTCTGCTAATACATCTCAATCCTGACCAGTGCAGACCGTGCTGTTCCAACTCTGCCTCCCTGCTCTGCCCTGCCAAGCTATTATAATTAAAAACGACGAACAAAGGGTCACAGCAGCTCACAACTGCCTTGTAAGCAAACGCTGAAGAACAAGGCTTCCATCCAAACAGGCACCAGCTCTGTACAAGTAGGACACTTGAAGCTGTTGCTATATTATGTAGTGTTCTACCTTGTTTTTTTTCTGGAACTGAAAAGCTTACAGAAGCTTTTCAAGTGCTGGGAACCAAAATGTTTCATTTCTCCACAGAAATTTGCAGCACAGGATCACTCCTACACTTTCATGAACCTCTGCCTGAGGAAAGTCCTTCCCTGGAGTGACAGCAATCTCCTGTTTGCTAACCGAGCTCCAGGGATCTTCTAAACATGCTGAATTAATTACACTGAGACTAATATTTAGCTGGTGCAACACAGTAGCTCCAGTAATTTCAACAGAATGCCACCACAGTGCACAAACGAGCACCTGGTTTGCTCAGTGTCTGAGAATGAAAGGCAGAACAGAAGATTTTTGTTCAACAAGGTGAAGAAAGGACAACTCAACTCACTCCATGGCATTCACACCAGCTGCAGTTGGAAATTCTGGTCTTCACTCCTACTCCCTCATCACACACACACCCCTTCCTCCACAGCCCAGCTGCTGTCACAGAACAATGTGCTGGGGACATAAACTTTTTGTCCAAAATGAACAAAAGTCATTCCAGAAAGATGTGTGTATTCTCAAAATAAGAAGTCTCCAACAACATGCAATGGCTTCTCCAGGGAATCCACTCCAGGCTCTCCCCCACTAAAACTCCCTAGAATTAGACTCAGGTCACTCCCATGAAATCAGACCTAGCCCCAGCAGACAGGGAAGATGTGAATTAATCTTGCTTTGCTGCTGTGTTTAAGGACTGCATCAGATTAATGAGGAAATACCCAAATTTGAGCCAAATCCATATGGAGTGCTCTTATATAGATCATGCCTTACTGACCCAAACTGAGAAATTATAACAAGAAAAGCACCTTTTTAAAAGCTACACACAAACCCAGAATCTGATAGTTGAATCCAGGACTATATACAAGGGCTTGGCCAACTAGCACTTGAGAAAAAATGATCTAATTGACTGGTATCATTGAACAGGAATTAATTCAAATGCCCTTTACCAGAAACAGTCATCTTTGTTATGCAGTCTAAGAGAGTGTTTGTACTTGGAATTAGTGGGAAAAACAGTGTCAAAGATGATTCTTTAGTTTTTAAAGCCTGTTGGGTATTCTGTCCTTGTTCTCTTAAGGATTTGCTCCTCCTTTTAGCTTTTACTCTCCTCAGATTTATTAAGTCAGATATGAAAGTCCTGACCAGCATAAGGCTCAGGGCGAACTCCAGGAAATCTCTTCACACACATTTCTGTTTTAACAGTGATGCCTCACACTATTTTTTGAGCATCCATTGCCTAATACTTGAGGAAACTTGGTTTGCTCTGGAAACGCCATCGGGGCAGTGTCCAGAGCCTCACTGAAGTCAAGATACAGGGGAGTGCTATCACTTCTCCCTGACCCAAAGCTCCCCTACCCTGTGATTGATGAAAATTGGGTTGCTTGACGTGACTCTTTTCTTGATAAATCCATACTGGCTGCCAGCTATTACCCTGCTATCTCCTTGGAAGTGGCTGCAAATAGATTACTTGCTTATTTGTTCCAGTCTCTTTCTGGGGATAGAAATTATTCTGACTGATCTGCAATTCCTTGAATTTCATTAGGCCCAGCTGACTTGAAAGTATGCAACTTCTTAGCTAAGTCTCATTTCTGTTCCTGTTCTTTTCTTATTCCAGCCTGCATTCTCATCCCTTCCTGCTCATGCTAATTGTCAGCCCACTGATCACACTTAATAAAAACCAGAGAAAAATCATTAAACACTTAGGCATTCTCAGTGTCATCTGATAACTTTCTTCCAAAATCAGCACAAATTCCTTCATCCTCCTCCTCCTCAATGCACTCATGATGTCTTCCTTAGTGCCCTTTATGTTCTTTGAGAATAACATCTCTTTTTGTGCCTTGGCCTTCCAGTTTTGCTCCTACATGAATTTCTTTTCTCTTTGCCCTTTATAACTTGACCTAGTTTCCACCCTTCTGAGCAATCCTCCTGCAGTTTAAACTCATTAAAGAGCTCCTGATCTAACCAAGTTGGTCTCTTATTACACATTTTATTTCTTCTCCGGATTGTGCTCCTATTTCCTACTACATTTTAAACCTCAAAGCACATTCAGGACACCAGGCAATACTTCCTGCCTTTTTTTCCCACCTGTTATTCCTAAGCAAGTTTTTCCTTTATAAATCAGCAATCTGCTCAAAGATCCTGATGGGTCATTTCATTTGCAGGTTTGATTATGTACTAAAGCTTACATTATACCAAATATAGTCCCCTTTAGTCCCCATGTTTTAAGCACCTGTACACAAAAAGCTAAATATATTCATCAGATAGACAACTCTTTTTTATATCCCTCCTAAAATCCATGTAGCAACATCTCTATTTTACAATGCATCTTTCAGTTTTTAGGCCCCTGCAGGGCTTTTTTAGCTAGCAACAAAAACCTCCCCTAAGCTAGCAAGACTTTAGGCACAATATTTCTGTCACCATATTTAATTTCCTTTCTGCAGAGATCACCACGAAGTTGCCTTTTCCCACAGCATGTTCCTGCTGTCACTTACAGGGTCTCCAGATGCCAGTACCAGCAGCCATCTAAAGTCACCCATCTACAGGAATCACTTGCTTTTCCTTACTGAAGGACATTCTCCCATTACTATGTCCCACTTTCCATTAAAATGCTGGTTTATTAAGCATTTTAGCCCAGACCCTAGTTTAGTCCTTGTTGTCCTTACTTATCCATGAACAGCAAGGCAGCACTACCCTGCTCTCTCTCCCACTCAGGCTTCCCAGGCAACTTAATTACCAGCCAAATTTGCTCACCCACGAGAATGACAAACCTGCTAAAACAGGTCTCTCCACGAATTCTCTCTTGGCTTCCCTGCACAACAGCTGAATGCATCCTGGGTCCTGTCAGCTACCACAGGAGCTTTCACAGGTCCCCGTCACAGTGACAGGCAGCCAGCTGGTTATTTCAACAGTGACAGCAACAGGTCAGGATCTTACTGTCTTTATTCCTGATGAAGTTACTATCACCTTGGGCTATCAAAGCCTGATATCCACTGAATTCCATACAGATACCACTCTTAGCCCCATTCATGCAGCAATGGAAACAGTGCCTCAACTTGGAGGCAACTCCCCAAGGAACAGGAAACAACAGTCTTCCTCCCTTACCTTCATAGGCTGGAGCTGCATCCTTGTGATCCTTGAAGGGTCTACCACTGGCTTGGGGCGCCTCAGCGTGTCCAGAATATTCTGCCATTGAGGTGGCAGGCCCACAAATTTGCCCTCCTTAGGGTCAAAGGAGGTGTGGACACGGTGCTCAAAGTTCTGGGGGGCTGAGATCTCCGGGCGTTTCTTCTTCTTCTTGCGGAACATGATGCCTGAAGCAGAGAAGGCAAAGCTGTCAGTGCCTGTCTAGGGCTGAAGTGCCCAACCAGTAAAATCACATATCAATCCTCTGAGTGAATTTTGTTGTATGGAGAACATTCTCCAGTGAAAAGCACTTTAACAGGAGTTGATCACCTGCTTTTAAAGATGAAGAAACAGACACCAAGAGACCGATAATTTGCTCAAGGCCACCTTGCATGTTCATGGCTGAGATGGAATTTCTAGTGACTTTCTTATTTCTACAAATTCATATTGCCTGCTAAAATGATTTAAACAATAATTTAGAGATATGTATTTGTATTTTGCCTGTTTGTACCTACGTTAAATGGCTTGGAGTCCAGCCAGTTAGACAGCATTGATTCCACCACATGGCTGGAATTTAAGGTGGCTATGAACAGGGCTCAGGTTTTCTTCTCACTGCTTGCTCCAATTAAATAATATCCACTTGGTTCCCATTTAAAGACAGCAGAGCTGTTGCCAAAGGAAGAGCTGCCTAAGACTGACTCTGGATCTCAGTTTTTCTTGCTTAGACAGAGGGCTCGGGAGGGAGAGAGGAGGTGGTAGGTGAAAATCAAACTCTGTCAGCAGGTAGCTGAAGAAGCTAAAATTAAAAACTAAGATTCCTTTCCCCTGGGGGCTGAGAGAGACAGCTTGTGTGAACAGCCAGTGCAAGTGCATCAAGCCAGAAGCACCTAACACTGAAATATACCCAAACACAGGAGACATTCAAAATCTGAATTAAGAATTTATAACCAATAAAAGATACTTAGATAGAAAGCTAAGAGACTGGACCTTTTTGAAATCAGGAAGATACGAAGGAAAAGGAAGAACCAGAGTTCTGCATGCAGTCAAGAGGTGGGAAAGCTGGAGGACTGCAATGGATTGACACAACCTCTTCACAAAAACCAGATAGGGAAGATAGCGTGAGGTAAGGAGATTTTCTATGCAATGCCAGGTTTTTCACAGTGGGGAGTGGTAGGAGTGAGAGACAGGCATAAATAAAAACAGGAGTGGTCCCAAAAGGATAGAAAGAAAAGCTTTCCCGTGACTAGGAGAGTCCAGCATTGGAGCAGCCTGCCCAGACAGGCTGGGCCGGCTCCATCCTCAGGGGTTTGGCTCTCAAAGCCAAAGCCCTGAGTAATCCAGCCTGACCCTCTGAGCTGACCCTGCCTGGAGCAGGGGGGTTGGGCTGTGCCTTTCAAGGTCCCTTCTCCTCTGAAACGTTCTATAACTCTCTTCACTGCTGCACAGGTTTTTTAAAGCAATTAACATCCACCAATAAACAAAAATAACAGAATTTATATGCTCTTCCTTTTCCACAGACAATGTTACTCTTGGCATTTGCCTCTCACTATCACTGCTTACAGCCATGAATGCCACCTCTTCCCTGACATCAGGCTGAGGATTTTTGCCACTTAATCTTCAGCTTTGTAGCAGTCACGCTTCCCCTGTATAGCACCTCAGCTTCCACCTATTTGTGCTGAATAAATATTAACAAGGGTCAGAGAGACAGACTGCATAGAGAGATAACCTGCTGTGGTATAGACATGAACACACTTCTAGAGGACACCAGTCTCCAAAATCAGCACATCACAGTGAAATCTATGTCAAACATTTTCCACATTGTCCCACTCTAAACTTGTTTAGGGAGCAAAGTACAGTCATCATCTGAACAATGACTTTGCTCCCTGGTGCTAGACTGTGGTCTTGCAAATCCAATACACACTGGCTCCCAGTTTGGTTACCATGATCCTGCAGTCACGAGGATAGGGAGTGTTTGTATGGCAGAGAAGGATCCCTACAGTCACAGGGATAGGGAGTGTTTGTATGGCAGAGAAGGATCCCTACAGTCACAGGGATAGGGAGTGTTTGTATGGCAGAGAAGGACCTTTGCTCCATCTAACCTCCCAGTCATGCAATCCATCCTTGGTGAAGCACTGACTTCACACACACTGTCCATTGCAACAGCCCACTAAAGATACCTCAGAGGTGAAAAAGAAAACAAAAGGTTAGGAAACTAAAAAAGAAAAGCACTTATAAAAGAGGCTGGAAGCAACTGCTCTGCCTAGAAGAGATTTTGCAGCCAGAATAATCTTTGCTTAGAACAAGCTCCACTGAAAACCCAAATACATCTTAATGGAGAGCTTATGGGAAGGGTGTCTGTGCTCCAGGTCTGTACTGCAGCTCCTCAAACACAGTGATTCATCTCTCAGGCCCCTTAGGTGCTGCTTATTAACTAATAATCAAGACTAAAGTCAGAGGGCAATTCTTTAAAGAAAAAAAGTGCAGACAATCCCAGAACAGAAAGATACTCTAATAGCTCGTGGTGTTAGTGCTCAAACCAACAGCTGGAGCTGCTGAGGAGCTTCAGAGCCTCCAAAGAAAGCAGGGAGTATCTCTGTAATATTACAGCAAGCTGTTCAGTTCTGAATCCTTGATTACATGTCAGTTATGACAGCTCCTTGATCCACCTTGACCCAGCCACAGCCATCCCAGCAATCTTACTATTTCAACCAGTATTCTTCCTGCTCCTACCCTCAGAGCTTCATAACAAGAAGATACCCAGGCCATAGCAGACAGCCTCAAGTTTGCTCTTTTAAGTGCTTCATGTGGCAAAGGGTCCTGTGAAACAGAGTGTTACAAATGCCACAATCATTAGCACTTTTAGCATCAATGGTTTTCTGTACATGTCAGGTATTTCCCCATAAGGAGAATGATTCTGGCTTAAGTGCTTCAAAATGCAAATTTTTAAAGCCCAGGTGATATTTTGGGCCCAACCAGAACAGTGGCTCTATTTCACCACCTCAGTTTGCAGAAGCAGAAACACAACACTACATTTGTACATTTACATAAAACCCCTATCCCTGGCAATCAACACGTGGACTACACCTGGATCCCACAGCCAAAAGCATGCTTCCAAAGCCCAGAAAGGAGCATCTACTGAGTTCATGGTCAGTTTTAAGTGACTGGCTGGCATGGCCTGCATCTACCTTATTGGCTTAAAACAGACAGCTTAAAAACAACAAATTGTAATCAGTTCCAAATACAACACACCCCTAGGCATCCAATGGCATTTGCTTTATATGGTTAGCATCAATTCTTGATTATAAAGAGATCAGACAGGTGGTTTAAAGGTAAACTGCATTAAGATCAAATGAAATACATACACTAAAAATAGTTATTTGAAATCCAGTGAATTCTAATAATCTTAGTAGGTTTTGCATCTCATTGAGGAGGTCTGTATTTAACCAGTCTCCTTTCACTTTGTGGTTTTCATGCAAGAGCTATTTACTTGTATTTCCAATACCCAGCTAAAGAATGTTTATTATTAAATAAAACACATAAAACCAGGCCTTTTCTAAGTCAGTAAGAAATTCATAAGAACATTTTATGCATATAAGATTTTGTAAATCAAGCCAAACCTGTATTTAAACATACACAGCATCCCTTTAATATAACAACGCAAATACTGTGACACTGATTTTATAATAATCTACTAGACTTTAGTCTTTCATTCAGTGCAGAAAACTGTACTGTAAGAAATGTCACAAACATAAATAATAAAAGTCACTACCACAAGACAAAAGCAGTCGGAGATTGATATTCTCTCAGCGATCCATTCCTGCTGCCTGGGAAACCACGTTAGGTTTTTCAACTCCAGATATAGCTGTTCCTAGATGATACAGTTCCAAAAGCTGTCACATCTGCCAGTGAGCACGAGAAAAAATCCCACGGCCAGCAGATCCAGAGCAGGGGGAGGGATCAGCTGGGAAGGAGGGGCAAGAGGAGAGAGGGGTCAGGCTCAGACGAGAGGAAGGGGTGGGAAGATTAAGGATGGAAGGGGGATGAGAGTTAGTGAGGAAGAGAGGAATGGGTGGAAGACAGGCAACCCGAGGAGGACGGCACAGAAAAGAAGCAACACCACCGGAAAAAAAAAAAAAAAANGGCAGCAGCGTGCACTGCCTTTTCACCCGACCTGCCTCCACCCTGCTCACGTCCAGCCACACGTTCCACTAGGACACAGCGCCATACAGACCCGTGCTCCTACCCTCCCTCACTCACACATGCACTTGATGATAGCACGGCAGCACAGAGCTACTTCAGTCTCACTTGTGCAGTTTCCAGTTAAAAATAAGCTCTCCCTCCCCCTCCTTGCTGCAGCACTGAACTCTCTCATCAGCTCATTGCGTCGCTATCGCAGATCTGGACGCAGCTCCCTACATTCCTCCTGCCCCGGACGAGAGATAACGCTTGGTCCCTGGGCTCAAGAAAGCCATTCCCATCATTTCCAAGTCCTCCCACAGCTGATCTGCCAAACTGCACCGGCCAGCTCCGAGAGGAGAGGGAGAGAAGGAGAACTCTTCCTACAGGACCTGAGGAATTGCAATATGCAGATTGAGTTTGCAGTAGGAAGATGAAGATCCCAGAGAAGCCGTCAATTAAAAGGAAAAATGTATTTCCATACTCTGCTACTCAGGTTGCTGTCACGTGCTGCATTTGAAATGGATTACAGGTTAACTAGGCCATTATCCATGCATGACATATGCATGTGTTCCCACAAATGTATGTGTGAATATGCACACATGGAATTTCACTGCATCCCATACCTTTTAAAATACTCATGTTTGCCTTCCTGAGGTTTCCAACACTCTTATTATTTATAACAAGCCATAAACGATCATAGCAGTTTGCAAACAAAGGGAAATGACAGGTTAGGTCCCTGAAGAGCTGACAAAACCAAATGTGACTTCACACAGCAAGGGATGGCAACAGGGGTTAGTGAAAGGGAGAAAGAAAAGCCAAATGGTCCAAAATCTGAAATGGGATCTAAGAGCACTGCCCTGACACCTTCCACATTTGTCTGCAATTCTAGTTGTAGAAATACTGGTTGAAATACTTTTTTTCTCCTAAAAGAAGCATGGATATTTCCTTGCTGTGCTGTCCCTTTGCTCATTTCGAGTCCTTTCCTTCTACTCCTTTTTCCCTCAGCAGCCCCCCATGGCAAAGCTGCATGTCAGAGCAAAGCAACAGCACAGCAAACTGATGTTATGCTCTAAATCCTGCCCAAACACACATGAGAGCACAGATTAATATTACATTAGAAATAAGCTTAGGGAAAGACATATTTGTTATATTGATGGGTTTGTTTCTGAGAAATGAGAAGAACAGCACAACTGGCTTGACATTTTTTGTCATGCCTCCACTGAGCAGGGTCTGAAGGCTTCTGAAGGCTCTGGTGCTGCCTTTCTCTCCCCTTTTCCATTTCCTTTCTCATAAATTAGGACTAAAACCCAAAACCCATTGGATGCCTATTTGCTCAGCTTGTTTGGGACGCTGCTGGGTCACATTTAGATATCTTTTAGCTATACCATACCAACTTTATTCTGGGACCTATATAAGAGCACTTGCAAAGAAAAGACCTCTTGAACTTTTCAATACCAGCACAGGCATGTCCCAGATGCTAATGGGATTTATCCCTTGACAAATAACAAAGTTTTCCCTTATTTACCGTCCCCGAGAAATCCCAGCTGAAGTCACCATCCCATTGTGTCTGTCTCTGAAGTCAGGCCCCACCCTATAGAGGTTTCATCTAAACAGACGAAAGGTGAGGAAAGGGAATTATTATCCTCATTTGCAGATGAGACAGAAAAAAAATTACTAGCCCTGTTTCTTCCAAGCTGTGTCTAGATTAGCAGATCAACAGCATTTCCCGGGTCTGTCTCCTGGCTGCTTTTTAGCTTTATATCAAGGTCAGATCCAGGCCCAACACACCCTGGCTTCCACAGAGAGAAAACATGGGCGCAGGGGCCCAGCAGAGGCCAAGACACACTCTGTCCACAGGTTTGATCTGGACACCAGCAGGTAGGTCCAGATGCCTTGACAGAACCCAGCAGCACAGACAGAAGCTGCACCCAAACCTCAGCTGCAGTCATTACAAAATGTAATGACTGTGCCAGTGTCCCAGTGCCTTCATTACAAAACCAATTTCCCACCTAGGCTCAGTGTGTGAGCTGAGCATTTGGTAGAGCCACCAAAGGTTGCTGCAGCACCAGGGAAGGTGGCTCACTCATTGTGGCCCCAGCACACAGAGCCAGCAGGACGTGTGCTGCAGGTGACCAGGCTGAGATTAAAGCCACAACAACTCTGACCCTTTCCCCCCACCTTTTATGTGATTCATGTGGCTCATGTCCTGTTCTGGCTGTACCAAACCACACAGCATTACACCTCTGACACTCACCTCACACCTACACCCCTCCCTGATCCCTGTCCAAAGAGCAGCTGCATTGTTCCACATGGATTTACTGACATTATTTTGCCATGAAGGGTGCATCAGGGTTAAAAACAAGTTGCTGTATTTTGCTCTTAATCCAAAGCACCACAGAGCTTCAAGACAGTGCTTGAAGGATTCAGGGCTTCAACTCTCCACTGTCTTGTGTGACAGATCCATTCAGAATCAGCATAAAAGTACTATCAAGATTAGAATAAGAACATTTAAGGTCCTGTCTCCAAAAATTCACACAAATAGCAACATCTTACACATCAGACAAGAGGTTATGCTGGGACAAGCCAAAGGGGCACATCTGGCATGCAGGGTCACATGGCAGGGGAAGGAGCCAAGGCACTGGGCTGCAACACTGGGCACCACATCCTGTGGCTCCATGCAAGTGCTGGAACCTCAGTGTGCTCTTGCATGGTTCACAGATCCAGCTGCCTCTGGGGGTTACGAGAGGGAAGCTGCAGCTCTGTGCTGCAAATGGGCACAGCACAGATTTTATTGTATGCAGGAAGAGAAACACACTCAGGGAGCTGGGCTGAATTCTCACAAGCAGATCTGTCCCAGCAGAGGCACTGGCTACCTCTGTCCTGGATCAGCATTCTCACTCCAGCAACACAGCAAAGAGCTGACAGAAACACCCCAGCAATTCCTCAGATCACCCAAGTACAGAAATGCAAGAGTTAAACTTCCTTCCAGCCAACGCTAAACAATCCCAGTCCCTAGTTATGCTCATCATGTTCTCCCAAAGAGAGATACAAATATATTTAACTGCTGTCAGCAGCCTGCAAGGCAGTTTGCTTGTGTTATCCTCACAGGATAACTGATGGGAAAACTGCAGCCCAGGCAGTGTGCCCCAAAACATGGAAGGGACAGACTGGCTTAAACCCCACAACCTGCTGGACTTTCAGTGCCTTCCTGCTCACTGCTGCCAACACTGAGATGCAAATTTAAATCGCAACAGACAAGTCTTCTCCCAGGGAATATCAGTTATCCTGTTCTGTTTGCCACAACTGTGAGTGTTCACACAGCCCTCTGCACTTTAAAACCTGAGGTGCACTCCTAACACGAGATAAGTGATAAATGCTATTGGCTACAGCTATACTCTGTTCATCAATTAATTACAAAATAATCTAACTACTAACACTACAAGTTAAACGGCTGAGCCTTAAGGAAGGTGTAATTTCCTGAGATATTTTTGAGGGAAATAGATTTCAACTTTTAGTCACCCTCCATTCCCACTGTTCTCTTTTGCCAGGCAAATGGAAGGCCAGTGCTCAATGCTAAGACCAGATAGCAGTGCATTAGTCCTCCAACCATATGGTAATCCTGCAACGTTAGAAACCATAATGAGGAATTCCTTAAAAACAAGACCTGTAGCAGCCAAGTGCTGATTTTGTGCTCCATTGCACTAAGTCTATGCCATTATAACTCAAAGTCAGTGAGACTGGTGCAGGAGCAGGGTTGGTGCCACAGACAAGGAAGGCCCCCAGTCTAGAATGCCCCCCCGACAAGGTGTCAGAGTCTGCTGTGCTCTCTGCAGCCCTCAGTGCTAAGCAGCACAGCTCCTGGTGAGCCTTCAGCTACTCCTGCTCACTTGTATCCTGTCCAGGTACAGAGTTCATGTGCTGCTCTAAATGGGACAGAACTTCAGCAGGGTACCCCAGTGTGTACCCAAAAAAACCCTCAAGTGCAATACAGAGGTCAGAACCTGGCTGTGTTTTTACTTGCAGTTGGGCTAAGCTAGTCCAAGCTGCTTTAAGCAATTTTGTTTAAAGCAATTTACACAAATATTTAGCTCTTTTCTCTGCTTGTGAATTTCCCTAAGCATATTAGAGAAGTAGGTTAAAAAGAGCTCTTTCTTCCTGATTGGAGGCAAGACAGACAAACTTTAAAGAATTCTCCTTAATTAATTTCATTCTCCTTAGGAACGAAAACCATTTTGTGACCGAGCAAATGTTGTTTCTCATTTTTGCAAGCCTTGGCAGCAGGACCAAGGCAGCCTTCCCAGGTACATCCATATTCACACCCATCTAGACAGAAACACCCCCTGTGCAGGAAGCAGGGTTTCCATCTGGGAGCACAGTTACTAATCCAGCAAGCTATTTGCTGATAACTCTTTCCACTATTTTATCAGCTTTACGTCTATATTCATAAACCATTGTTCACATAGCATGCAGGACATACATAGCAAGGCAGCAATGAATGTTAAAACCAATATAAAGCTTTATCACATCATCAGGAATGAGACTTTTTTGAGGGTCAGGGCTGGAGAGAGAGACAGGCAGCAGGTTCCCTTCCCCNTCAATATAAAGCTTTATCACACCATCAGGAATGAGACTTTTCTGAGGGACAGGCAGCAGGTTCCCTTCCCCAGCAGCTGTGTTAGGGGCTGACTCAGGTTGTACCCAAACAGACGACTCAGAAAAGCAGACAAAGACTGGGCAAAGGTCTCTTACTCTCTGTACATCCCCCAGCCTCACCTGAGCTTGCACTCACCAGACACAAATTGCTCTTCTGTTTTTTCAGTGCTCTGTCCCCAAATACATTAAAGCATTAATGTCCTGGCAAAGAAGAAAGCAAATATTAACAGGCAGGACTGTTTTCTCTCACTGCAAATACCTGCCTGTATACATTTTTTACCTGACAAAAATAATTAAGTACAAATGCTCAATAAACCCCTATATTGTAACTTAAATAGGATGAGATTAGGCAGTTTTCAGCCAGCCAAAACACACCCACCCACCCCCAGCCCCACACGAGTACTCTAGCATAGCTTCAGGAGGTGTTCTGAAAGGATCCTGGCCAGCACAGCCAGAAGGTTGGGAATACAGACAGGAGGGGTTTAACTCTCTGTAAGGTATGGTGAGGGTCCTTGCAGATACAAGATACTTAAGAGCAGATATTGCTCCGTCTCCTGTAAAGGCGATGAGTATGCATGTTCCTGACATGCTGTCGGCTCTCTCAAGCATCATCTGGAATAACTTTTAACCCCTTCTTCACCCTAAGGTTTTAAGAGCATCACCCTGCAAGATTCAACAAGGCATTTTCCCTCCACATTCCCAATCCTCTTGAGTGTTCGTTGGCTGAACCACCAGACCTCAGCCCCACACGCTGTCCCACCTCATAGACCCTGGAAAGTAAAAACCACAAGATCTTACTGGCAGTCCTGCTACAACAATGCCGGTGGTGGACAGTTCCAAGGGAGAGGAGAAAGAAGGGTCTGGAGGTAAACTCTCCCACTGTCATGCAGCAAAGCCGATTGGAGGACGGTGTTGCTGGGTTATAGGAGTGAAGATGAAGCAAACTCCTTCCCAAAGGAATCCAGCTCCCAGTTTTTCTTCCCTTCCAGAAGCATCCCTTGAGAGAAAAAATTGTATGACCCCCCAAACTATTCCACTGTCACTTCACCCCAGGCTGGCACTGCCAACACACGTGTGATCATTACCCTAATCCTTGTCAGTGGCATGGCTCAGCTCCGAAGGGAAGGGGTTAAGCCGAGGCAGCACAGCCACTGGGAAGTGGAGACTTAGTTTAAACTGACAAACCCAGTCCTCCGTAAACAGAGGGAACAAATCTCACGAAACAGCGGCCATTAGGACGGTTGTTACGGCTTTAAAGCAAGCAAGCAAATCAATGTCGATCCCCAAATCTGCAGGAGGGCACTTACCCCTGACTCCTCATTGCTGCGTGACCAGAGGTGAAGTGAGAATGCTCCGCCACCGGAATCCGCTGACACGTTGATAAACTTGAGAGAGAAAGACGGCAGGAGAAAGCGGGAGAAGAAAAAGGGGTGGAGGCAAGTCTGACATGTTTGTACAGTGCCTGGTTCACCTAAGCTGCCGAGTTTGATTTCAGGGTGTGGTAGCAGATGGGACACAGAAGCGCTCAGCGTGGAGAAGCCTCAGATTCCTGTTCCACGGAAAACGACAGATGTCGACAGCAGAGTCTCTTGGGACAACCTCGCCTTCTTCTCACCGTCTCCTTTCTTGGTCCCTAGAGGGATAAGAGAGAGAAAGAGCTCAGAGTCACACCTGGGCACCCCGATGTGCTGGGTCTCAGGCAAGAACCTTGGGGAGATCATCTCCCATTCCCCTCCGCCTTTTTTCACCACCCCACTTCGCTGTGACTTATTAAAGCTCCGCTCGTCAGCTCTTCTCTCTCGGCTCCACAGCCTCGGGGCCGGGAGCTGCTGCAGCTTCTAACCCGACATCTCCGCCTGTGTTGCCTGGCTGCAGATTTCAGGACCTGCCACCAATCCCTTGTCATTCCAGGAAGGAAAGCTTTGATTGCTTGCTTTATGGCTCGCTGTAGAAGAATTCACCCCATTTATTTGCATTGCAGATGAGCAGCACATGACCTGGCGCTTTTACTTTTCCCCTGTCCTCGCCATGAGTCAGTGCTGCCAGGTCTGGAGTCTGGGATCACCCTCTAATCCTGTTGCGCTGCCTGTGCCTCAGGGTTTACTGACTCCTGGAAATAGACTTTCCAGAAGCGACTGTGCTCAGCAGGACATCAGCTCCGGCAGTGCCGGCTGGCCTTGGTGACTGGGCGATCATCAGAGGACACTTCGGGGATTACAGCCCATAGTGGTCAGAGTTCAAAGCAGCAAACCCATCAGCTGCCCTTGCTCCATTGCAAATAAGGAGGATTCTTGACCTCTCCAAACCACTGACAATGCTGGCTTAACCCTCAGATATTTTTAGGTCCAAAGAACAGAGATATAAACCATAAAAACCCACCCCTGTCACTTTTTAGGTTTTTTTTAAACATTGGTTTTGTTGAACCACCCTTAAAATAAATAAATGAGTGACATGCTACAAATAATCATTAGGCTGTCATTATTATTGCTGGGAGTGGCTTAGCTAGCAGAGATGGGCCAGCCCAGTGATCTTTTAGCCATGTTCCCCCCATTTCCATTCTCCTCCCTACCTGTTCATTCTGACTAAAAGAGGTGCAGTATCTTTGTACGACCACCAGAGTCTCAGCTGTAGTTGGAATTCATAAGCTCTAAAGTACTATCATGGAGAAGGAACAGAACCAAGGTTCATAGAGAGAACCTTTTGGAGCTGATGGTCTGAGGTTCCTAACCCTCATTTCCAGACCTGCTAGCTAAGTTGTGGAAGGCTGCTTCCTGAATGTGCAGTCACTGCTTCTACATTACATTGCAGGTCCCTGCCTGCCACAGTGACCCAGGTTTCCTGCCTATTCCCTCTCCAGGGTATAGGAAATAGAGTTAACCAGGTTCCTTTCTGTCTGGGGATTAGCTTCTCTCTCCTATGAGGCAAGCCCCATACACAGATGTAATCAGAAAAAGGAAAGTTCCCTTTAATAGTAACAAATCATAGTAAATAACAAAGGAGGGCAGCATTCTTTCCCAAAGCACTCAAACTCACATGGAAGAGCAGCGTGGTGGAGGATCAGGGATGAGGAAGCAGAGTGTGAACCTGGTAGGTGTGGATGGCAAACCGTCCCTGTCATCTGCGCACCTGGGCTTTGCTGCTGTGCCAGGCATCGAGGAGTCATCTTACAACCGTGGCGTGGGGAGTGTCACACACAAACGGCTTTTACAGCCTCCAAGGAGTCATCCAGCCTTGGAGCTGGCTGCACATTTGCATGAGTATTGTATTTCCTGGGTTACGTGCTAGCACAGTTTTCTAGAACAAGACTTGGGTTCATTATAAATGACAGAGCCTTATTTTACTTGTCAAGGCACAAGCTTAGATGAAACCAAGGCAGTTCTGAGTTGGTGTGAACCTCTGCTGCCTACAATCTTAATGAAAAATTAAGACACTTTCCAGTCTTTATATTCACATCTTTGGTCCCAGCAGTCCTGCACACTTTGAAGAAAAATTTCACAGTAAAAGCAACACGTCTCTAATTTTCCCCTTCAGCAACTGTCCCTTCATTACACATTTTACTGCTCCTTGCCTGCCCACTGCTCCCTTCTTACCTAGAGAATTGCACAAGACAATATAAATAATTATCCTGGCACATTTATATGAGCACGCGATACACGCCCCACTCCTCCTATGGCTGCTCTGTGCTGCTCACTCAGGTCCCATCGGTCTCCAGGACAGCCATTCCTGGCAGCAACAAGTGCTGCAGGGTATGTTGACTAAATGCAGCCTGCCTGATTAATCTTCCCAGCAAAGGCCATTCCATATTTCATGTCCCCTCCCCAGACACAAAGCAAAGCAAATTTTAGATCCAAAGTGCTGATCTCACTTTGTTCCTCATCTTGCCCAGCCACATCACTGTGCTAGGAGAGCTCCAGGATCTCATATCTTGCACTGCTGCTGCAACAGGTTCCATTGAATCCCATTTAATTGCTACTGGAGGAGGATTTTTTGATGAAAACCCCACTATTCAATGTTTTCATATTCCAATAGGCAACACTAGGGACTTTTAACTTAAAAATAAAAGGTCAGATACACCCAGGCCAACTATACCATGCAAAATTACTGTCTTCTACCTCAGCCAGGAGAAATGTACCTGCCCACCTGTCTGAAGCTTGTGGGAACAGGGCAAACTGCTAAGGAAAATGGATCTGTATTCAACAAAGCTTCCAGGAAAAGCCTAACACCAAGGCACGGGAAATTTGATACATTCAGGAAATCCCAGTAAGAACCACAGCAGTTCCACCTACGAAGTCAGGCTGTGGTTTAGGATCAGGCCTTCCACTGAGTCTTCTCTGTGCTCAGGGATCGGATAGGAGGCAGAACTGTTCTTCCACACAGAATCCCTTCCCCCTTCTCTTTCATGGTTCTGGAAATCTAAAGGAGCTGGCCAGGGAAGTGAAAGAATACACTTAAGGATTGGGACAAAGGGGTCACTAGGAGAAAGGGTGTGTTGCAAATTTGCACATCAGCACCAACCGGTGGAAGGAAGCATGAGATAGGAATCAAGTCTGGGAGTCTCATAATCAACACATGACATGAGCCAGGACTGGAGATAAGGAGGAAGCAATCCAGAGGCAGTTTCGCTTTAAATAAGTGCTTACAGTTTAGCAACCTTTCCCCAAGGGTATCCCATTCAGAGGTGGGCAGAACATTCTAGGAGAGCATTACCTGGATAGCCAGGTAGTGTTTGGGTTATCCTCCTGCTTACTATGCATTGCTGCCATTATCCAGGTAGTGTCTTGAGATGCCAGCAGGACAAAGCCCTGCCTGCACTCCAGCTGCATGAGCACATGCAGTGTTTTTGTCCAAGGTTTACAGTCTAAACCAGGGAAAGTTTTTTCAGATTCAAAACAAATGCACCAGAGCTGAAGAACTGGAAGTCGGTTGAGCAAGTGCATTGCCTGTGCCAGAGCTCTGGGTGCTGTCAAACATCCCCATGCTCATATCTGTCAGGGCACTGGGGAGCTCAGAGTCCTCTTTGCCCTATGCCAAACAATGCAGACTGAGCCACATGGAAGAAGGGAATTTGTCCTGCTTCAGGCTCACATTGGGTTACAGCCAGGTTCTCCCAGGTCAAACAACTCCTGTGGTGAAGCAAAGCTTGGCCAGCAAGGAAACAGCACAAGGACCTGCAAATTCTGCCAAATTGAGAATGTCAGAGACAAGAAGCACAGAACCATTAAGGGTAGAAGAGACCTCTGAGGTCATCGAGTCCAACCTTTGACCCATCACCACCTTGTCAACCAGACCAGAGCACTTAGTGCCACATCCAGTCCTTCCTTAAACACCTCCAAGGTGGTGACCCCACCACTGGCCTGGGCAGCCCCTTCCAGAGCCTGACAACTGTTTCAGTGAAGAAAGCAGGTTAAGCTTAAAGAGAGTAAGAAAACAGCAGACTCTGAAAATTTTAACTCCCACTCTGATGAGAAATTAAAGTTAAAGCTCAAGATCACCTGAACACAGCACATGCTGTTTTGCTACTGGTTAAATTCCTGTGGCTTGGTAGACGTTCCCTGTAGATAATATCAATACAGCTTGGAACACAGCCACCTCACACTTCTTCCAGATCTTTTACTTGCGAAAATTCACAGACTTATTTGGTTATAACAGAAGTAATGTCATGCTCCACCAGACAAGCCGGTGCCACCCTCTACAAAAAGTGCATCTTCTGCTTCCCGCAAAAGTCAGGATGACCAGCTCTGCAGTGGCGACATCACAGCAGAAAGCCAACATTGCCTACAGATTCCCAGGTCACCTTGGGAAAGGCATTCTGCAGGCTGGTGAAATGACTGTGACAATGCTTAACTCCCCCAGAACAGAGGAGGCTTAATCTGTTATTTTTCCAAGCATGCTGCGATCCTTAAGGATGCTATAGAAATGCAGATTGAAATCCCTCACTGACACCAGAGGAATACAGACCGCAGCCTCTGTTCTGAATAACTAGGTCAGTCAGCTATCGCTGAAGTATTAGCCAGAATCCAGCGAATTCCTAGTGGCTAAAATAACGGCTGCAAAAGTCTAACACCATTTGCTGCCATTAGTCACTCTACCTCTGGGTACATTCAAACCCAACTCTCAAGAGCTTAGAATAATTTGAGGGTTGGAGCTTATGCCTGTCAAAATCCAGGCACGTGCCTCCATGCAGCACAGGTTTCCCATCCCACTTGCAGCAGCCTCGTGGAGGCAGGGAACAACTGTCCTAGCAGCCAACGCAGCCTTGCACTGAAAGCATTCAGCTCAGGAAAATCAGGAAGATGAGCTACTAATCCTGTGCCAGGGAATGGGCGTCACCTCCCAGCAGCAGCTTCCCTATGGCAAGTACAGGAGGGGCTTTGACCTATGGTGGTGATTGGGTGACATTTCTGGGGGGGAAGGCTGATAGAGGCAGAGTAGCTATTTATCTCTGTGGAAGAAAAGAGGGGAAGGACTGACAATTGCAATGGGAACAAGTATCTAAAATTTATTTCAACCCCCTCCAGCTGCTGAGGCTGGATCAAGCATTTGCTTTCCTCTCCCTGGAAATAGGAGGCAGCTGAAGGGTTAAACCTGGTTTGGGTTTCTTTTTACTATTATTTTATTTATTTTCAAGCTCTGGTCGTTTCAGGAGCCTGGCCTACAGTTCAGCCATACAAAGTCATGCCACAACACAGCAGCCACGACCTGCAGTGCAGGAACTGGACCTTCTTGTTCTGCCACTGAAAGCAGCATGTCACAATACTGTACCCTCAGTTTCCCTTATCTCCATGAGCTGTGAATGCTCTGGAGTCCATGACGGGAGGAGTTGCAAAGGATTAAATTATTATAATCCCCACTTAGAGATTTATTGATATAGCATTGAAAAATTGTAGCTGAGACACTCTTGTCTTGCATTCTAACAGCTACAACAGAGGAAAAGGTTAATTCCTTCCTCCCCTAAGAGTGACTCTTCGTCTTTCCTGATAATAGTTACAGAAGTCTCTTACTTTCTTTATCCTCAGCAATCTCCTCCAGCCTTCATTTAGGCTGGAATTTTTAATAGCCTGAATACTGCCTAAGACAGAAGGAGGCACTGGTTGTTCTGAGACACACAATTTCAGCCCAACACAGACTAGTGGGCAAACAATAAAGCTCCAACTACCACTTGTCTCCATTAAAAACAAGTTTCCAAACTACCCAAAACATCTGTACAACTACTAAGGCTGTCAGATTCCACAATAAGGAACTAAAGCATGCAAACAGCCAGGCAATGCATGGTAGAGAGGACTGGACCAAGCTGGCTGTCTCTGGTATTGTAGGAACATTTTTCTACCACAGCCCTACCCTATGATTAAGGGAGGCCAAACTGAGCACAGTCACAGCCTACCTGAACACATGGACCTGCTGGCACTTGGCAGAGGGAATGCCTGTCCTTTGGAAGGAGTCTAGATCCTGCTGGCTGCTGAGGGAGGGAAACCATGGTAGAACAACTCAACCAGAATCCTCTTCAAACATGACACCAGAAACTAGCCCACTGATACGTATATATGTGTGTGTGTGTATATATATCTAAACATTAAAGATATAATAGCAGTAATAATAATACTTAAAGAAGAAAAGAGCAACATAAGACATAGCCATTTAAGCTGCAAATAAGAGGTAATGTTTCCTAATTTGCACATTTAGAGACTCTGAGGCTAACATTCTTGAAACCACTAATTCAAAAAAAACCCTTTTCGTGTTCATGTGCTCTCCAAGGTGCCAAATAAATTCTATAAATAAATGAATTTTAAAAAACCTACATTCCAATACAAAAAATATTAACTAGTTAATTTCCACATGTGACTTTTGGGGGGAAAAAAAAGCTTGTTAACACTGAAAATGACCATTTTCTGATTTAGTTCTTCAGAATTTTAGTGAAAACTGAAAGCCTAGGTAAAAATTGTGCCCAAATATGTCCTACAGAAATACTTAAGGACTTATCTGGAAAATGCCTTCGTTTCCTTCTTTCCACAAGTAGCAGTCCCAGTTTAAGCACAGCCACAGACCATTGAAGGTGATCCCACACTACAGGTTAGGAGTAGCCAGAAAAGTCAGGTGAGGCCAAGTTCTAAGAGACTCTTTTAAAAACATGTCTTTAAATGATACAGGGATAAAAGGTAATGTTTCTTAAATAAGTTATTGGCTCAGCTTAATGTCACTCAGGCTGCTGTTTCGAGATGCTTTGGGAGAACATATTTAGACCTTAGAAGAGAACACAAAAGCCCAAAGAGCTTTGCAAATTTCTGGTTTGGGAGCAAGCAGAATTACTATTTTCTTCCCTTTAGCACCAAACAGCATTCTATAAAAAAGAGGCAGAAATCAGAAGATTTTCTCAGCAGCAGTCACATACTGGAGCATTTTGTCTACTGACATTATCTTATGGTTGATGAAGTGCATAAGATTCTAAGCTATTTGTGCCATTAGTTAGTACATTTAGGTTCCTAATGAAATAAACACAAGCAGGCATTTTTCCTTTTATGGCCCAATTATTCCATCCCAGGGCTAGGTTTGCAATCTAACTTTCTCCCTTTCTCTGCACACTCAGGAACTCTGATGGCTGCAAATTGTGAGTGTCCCCAAAGTGGAAAGCTTGCTGCAGCATGACCAGCTCAGAGACGATTTGCCCAGAGAGACTTCTTCCCAAAGTCAGCTGTAACATCTGTTCTTCGGATGCAATCCAAAAATCCCTTGAAACCAGAGCTTTTTCACTGACTTCACAAGTGCTAGAAAGATCCTCATTCTAAGCTGGATGTTACAGGAAAGAAGTTAATTTCTAGCATTATTGTATGCAGTGATGTACTTTCTTGGCCAAGGCCCAAAGTACTCATTATGAAGTGTAACACCCTACTTAATTCTTCCAGAAGCCAATCATAAGGCTACTATGAATTTTAATGAGCACTGAATCAAGACCCAGATGGTTTTTTAAGCCAAATTATCCTGTTCTTGGTTATTTTAAGATCTGTGTAGTGCCTTCTGGTCACTACATGTTAACTCTTCTATTCCTGGCCCAGATTAAGGACACACTTGCACCCCTCTTCTCCCCCTCTAAGCACAGCTCTCCAGCTGTGCTGTGAAGACCCTCAGCTCCTTCTGTGCCTTGAAAGGTCACAGATTTAGAAGACTCAAAGGTTGACACAGGTGGGGCTAAAAAGGTACCCACAACACTTGGAAGGAAACTAAGTCAAAAAACTAGGTGGCCACAAATAAGGTAACACTGACTCTGCAGATAGTCCAATTTAACCAATTCTCAGGAACAAACAATTGAGCTCAGAGCCATTAAGTTGACATTATCAGTTTATGGAGTCACTGCCTCTGCTGAAGTTGCTGAGTACATTTGCTTTCTAGTTTGCAATGCCATGTTTCATTTTAACAGCTAAATAATCTTGTCTATGTACTCTCTGCATGCCATATCAGCAGGACACCTGCTCCTTGCCAGGGGATGCTGCTGCAGTGCCTCGGCTGGGTCTGCACCAAAAGTGTCACTGCTCAAAGCCATAGTTTGGCTACATTGATTCTTCAGAGCAGGTTAAAAATTACCTTCCCCATCTACCACAAACCACTATCACCTCACAATTTCCTTTGACTAAACTTGGGGGTTTGGAGGGGAAGCTGTGGGTGGGTGGTTGGTTGTTTTCACAGATGGGGTAAGAGGGGAGGAAAGGAAGAAGAACACAAAAGGAAAAAGGTTCTACTACCTGCTTTCCTGGTCCCCAAGTATCCAGGATCTTCTCTCACTGCAACAGCAGTTCTCATTCCAATGTCCCAAGACCTCTATTCTTCATTAAATCCCCTTTATATATTCATAGAGTCACAGAAACCACAGAATAGTTTGAGTTGGAAGGGAGCTTAAAGATCAGCCAGTTCCAACCCCCTTCCATGGGCAGGGAACCTTCCAATAGACCAGGCTCCTCCGAGCCCCATCCAGCCTCAGTTGTATGGCTTCTTCTTTTTGTATTCTGGGACTACTTCCACAACCCCCCCTGCAACCTTGTCTGGTAAACAGATGGATGTCACAGAAATGAAAAGCATGAAATGGAAGGAGCAACCAAAACTGAAATGCAGCAATATGCAAGGCAGCTATGGAGAAGAAGCAATGTTATGTCACTGATTGTTACTCAGTCCAGAGTGGCTAATGAGTTCATGCTATTTAACCCCAGAATAGGCATCACAGCTTGAGGAATGCAGACAGAGCTCCAAGATGATCAGAAATGAGGACTAGAAGGGAAATAAGTAAGCAAAAGATGGTTTAATAGCCTTTCTTGCCTCCAGATGCACGACACATAGCATAGTTGTCCTAAGTCTGAGTCTGAAATATGTATTTTTAATTCACTGAGAACACCCTGACTGAGCAGCAGGAGTGCAAGTGACACACAGAACTTGCCATCATTGGCTAAAGCAGAGAAGGAGCTCAGTCTCTGTGCTGGGATTTCCAAGTCTAGCAAGAACATCCAGCTGAGGAACTCAGACAGCTCTGCCTTTGGAAGCGGCCCAAGGAGCGTGTGCTTTAACAGGCACCAGTCCCTTCTCACTTGAACCACATTTGAACTTCTTAGCAGTGAAAAATCATTCTGCCCTGTTGCTATTCCCCTGAGCAGTTGCACACAGGCCCCTCTTATTACTACATTAGTGTAATTTTGTCTCCAACTTTCCCCCCGAGAGGAATTACTCATGTCCTGCTATTATTTATTTTACTGCTAAGAGCCTAGATTTTAGGAGTAGTTTTAATTAAATACCAGCCCTCCTCCTCCTCAATTAGGAACACCTTTATCTAGGTTGCTGTGTATTCTCCAGCAGCAACACTTGTTTCCTCTTACTTATCCCTCCTTCCATGGTTCTCTGGAACTGGAGAAAGGATTTGGTGGTAGAGGGGGGCTATCAGCCAAAATACAAGGTTTTACCAGATATAAAGAACCATCCCATGGAAGATAACCTGACGTTTAACACTGGTTATGCAGAATATCAGTTTAAAATCATGTCAAGGGACACTGTCAAATATATGGAAAAATATGGAAGCAGCAGCAGCTTCCATAGCCCTCCATAAAGCCACAGGCTGCTGTCCTGGCCTGTCCACCAGTCCACAGCATGTGGCTACTGCTGTCTCTTTCCAGTTTCCCTGCTCCTCTGGGCCCTTGCTTGCACTTCCCTTGCTCCCCCTGTCCTCTCGTGGTTTTCTTTGGGAGTTTGAAGTGCACCATGTTCACCCCATGGGTAAACACCTCTTTGCTGTCCCTGGATAAGGAATGGGATCACAATGTATTCCAGATTTGGGTACACAGGATTCTTGGAAAGCTGCCCTAGATTAATGATTTAAGAGTCATTCATTCATGCTCCCCAAGTGACAGAGGCAGAAGTGATGACTCCTGACTGGGTAGCTGGCAGGAATATCCTCAACTATTTCTACAGAGTGGCATCAAGCTGCAGCGACTACATCCAAGTGCATGAGCTGATCCAGCGCCTGGCAGCACCAGCTGCAGAGACAGCACAATGTTACACAACCACCACTGGCACCAAGGCCCTCCTGGCCACCAGCCCCTGCCTCAACACCGGGCACAGGTGCCCTTCTCCAGGCAACCTCACCCAGCCACTCACAGCCTGCCCAGAGCACAATTTCCTTCCAGGCACCTCTTGGTTCCCACCTTCCCTAGGGAAAAGAAGAGCCAAAAAATTATTTTGATTTCACTTCTCACAGACTTGACAAGGATTATTTCCAAAAGTTTACTGACTACAGTTACTTCCCTAACCAGAAGGTGGTTTTGTTTTATGAGCACATATTATTCCTTTTCCAACAGCAAAATGGAACCACATACAAGTGTTAGCACCATTAGTGTGCAAAGGGAAAGTGTGGATGCTCTGCCCTGCACCTCTGGGCTCAGCAAGTGCCTTCCTTCTACAGCTCCAGCAGCTCTGCCAAATCTGTGCTCTGCTGTACTTCCATCAGGGACTATAATTTATGCCCCACAACCTAAGCACACATTTCTCAGTCTGGTGGGTTCCCAGCTAGGAAGAGTTTCAGTATAAGGAAGGGATGCTGATGATCAAACATTTTTTAGGTGTTACCAGTTTTTTTCAGAGCTATTTTTGTACTTTCAAGGTATTTTTTCCTACTGTAAACAGGCTTTTCCGGCAGCTAGGACAAACTCTCTACTACTTTCTGGCCTCTCAACCAATAGTTTTCAACAGTTCAAGTTGTTCAAGTGTCATTCAAATAAAAAAAAAATAAATCTCATTGCTCTTGGCTTCAACACCATTTCTTCAAACCATGCCAATTAAAAACCTTTCAATCTAGGTTCCAAAGGCAGGAACCATCTTCATTTTGCCTCCTTCAGAACAACAAATAATCTAGCAATGTTGAAAACCACTAAATTAATGAACAATAAGCTGATGTCTATTTACTAGATTTTACTTTCATTCACCTACTGTTCTTTCAACACCCATCATTCTGCTACTTAAATGTATGTTTTAGAGGCACAGTCAATGGCATTTATTCACCACTAGAACACAGGCAGATACAAGGCAGTGTTAAAAACATTCTCCCTCACCCATTTTTATGGCTTCAGACCTCAGAAAATTAGCTCTTATTAGCTGATTTTTCAGCCTAAAAAGGGAGTACCAGAGACATAATACATTTATCCGAGTTCTACAGCTTGGGAAGGTAATTAAATTGCAGAAGTCATCTCAGTTTTAGTGTTCAGAATGCTGAACCCTGTTGCCCCATCTACCTCCCACAAAAGCAAGCTTACCTTGAAAAAATGATCCTGGAGAAATACTTTTGGAGTGAATTCAGTCCCTTCTTCCTTCTGACTGCAGGTTGCTGCTTGTCTTAAACACGGGAAACATCCCTTGCTTCAGGCAAAAATTCTCAGCAATTTAGTTTTAAAGCTTCTGCAGAAAACTCCTCATGCACATGCAAACCCCCCCGGCTCCAGCTGCTTCCTCAGCAGCACTGCCCCGTGCCAGGTGCTGGGCAGTGATCCCAGTGCTCCCACCCCTGTTCCTGGCAGGCAGTACAGGTGGTAGCACAACTCAGGGAAGGTAAAACAGCCTCACAACCATCAATTCCATTGAAAGCTCGCAGTTCTGGCTGAGGAGATCTCATTGCAGACACATAGCCCTGTCAGGATGCTGGGATGCAGTGAGTCAATGTTTTCTGGGACCTTTTTTTATCGTGGGCTGATGCTGTGAGCTCAGCAAAGAGGATGGCACAGTGCCTCGAGTGGCATTTTGCACAAAGAGCAAGATACTAATCAAGATTCTGGTGTATAGAGACTCCATGCATTTTCCCCTCAACCAAGCCTAGAAATCACAGGCTTAGCATCACACTGGGGTGGGGAGAAAGCTACAAACATAACAGAGCCTCACACTTCAAAAATTCATGATTAAAGACTCTCATGCCCTATAAACTGCAGGCCATGAGTGGCAAATATAGTGTAATTCCATCACAGACTTCCTTCTCCATGTGGGGAGCAATGCCATGTCCCTTTGTGGTTGTCAGGACTCTGGGCATTGTGCTGGTCTTGAATAACTTGCCTGTGTCCATGTCATGCAATTGCAAAAAAATGCAAAAGCTAATACAAAGTTGACACTTCTGCAGGCTAGCTTTCAGCAACAGTTCTCCTGGCACCCTCAGAAGGAAGGTAAAGTGTCTTAAGGCTTCAGACTTCATAGGGATGTAAATGAGGATAGATTTATTAAGCTGATTGAAACAGCTCATAGTGGCTGAAACAGCAGCTGTAACCATTATGTTCCTGATCTTTGAGTCCCAAATGCAACCCAGCAGAATGCAATGCTGTAATTAAGACAGCAAGTGCCATGGCTTCCCCCACTGCAGTCGGTTTAGAAATCAACACCAGCAGGGCTGCCAGGGAGGCAATTAGGTATTTTCCATAGGTATCCTGATAAAGAAGCCAGTTATTTACAGCTTCCTGGCACATCAGTTACTTTAGTATTTCCTACACAACATTCAGAAAAGAGAAGCACTTTTTGGTTTTTTTTCTCCCCAGATAAAGGTGTTGTATCCAAGAGCCAATTCATTTTTCTTGCTCTTGGAGCTGGCTTTTATTTCCTCACCTGGATAACCACAAGCACATTTTTGTGAACATTAGGTAACAAGAAAGCCTGCTGCTAATTCTTCCTCATCAGGGCCTGGGGAAAAATCTGAGCTGTTGGGTGAAAGCTAAAAAAAAACAAACAGAATAGATGGGAGGGAGAAGGGGAGTGAGAAATAGTTCAGGAGTGAGTCAGTCATGCTCCTCCTGCTTAGTCACCTGTAGTTCTGCTCTCCAGACACACTGGAGATAGGGAATAAGATGCCTGCCTGCCTTCCACCTACCATCTCCTGACAAGGACTTGGAAAATGAGATAGGGCAGAGCTTGGGGAACCAGCCTCTAGAGATGCTGGTTTTCCAGAGTAACAGGGCTGCCAGTAGCCCCTTTGTTTCCCACCTCCTTCTGTTGCCCCTGCACCATTTTGCAGTTAAATCATCTTGATTCAACCTGTTCATCTGCTGGTTTGAGTTGCTCTGATGGTGCCCTGCAGTTTTGACATCGTAGGGGGTTGCCATGGAGAAGAGGGTGATGTCATTGACACAAAAAGCACCGAACTTACAAATACAACAGGAACCGAGCTATTTATAAGAGCTGCTTCTCTTCCCCCACTCTTTGCTGGGGTGGGTGGAGGCAAAGGCAGCAGCTTCATTCTTGATGTTTCTGTCAACAAGTCTCAGAAATGAATTTTCTTGTCAGAAAATATCCCAAGCCCGTGAAATTACTGAATGCTGTCAGCTTTCGGACTTCATTCATTAGAGCTAGATTTATCTTTCCAGCTCCTCACTGGGTCTGAGGTTAAATGACACTCATGTTTGTAGAGTAACTTCTACGCTGAAAATCTCCCCAGCATTACTGAGATACAACCACTTCTGAAAGACATGTCACAAAAAGAGAGGGGACAGAGACTCTGGTTTATGTAAATGCTTCATACTGCTTCTAATTACTCAGTAATAATTCATGGAATTGCAGTACAGCCTGAGCTGGAAGGGACCCCCGAGGATCCTGTGCCTGTTGGTTTGGCCTTGGCTACGTGGGTGCCATTGCACATCAACACAGCTCTCACAGAAGGTAAAAATTGCAAAACACAGAGGAGAGAAAAGGGAATATTAAAAACTTAGAGGGGAACAAAAATAATCATTTTAAAATGCATTTGGAATAAGAGGGTGGTTTAAGGACAAGCTGTAGCCAGTTCAGTTCACACACAGGTAGAGTACTAATCCAGGTTGGCTCTTAGGAGTAGATGCAGATGTGACAGAACAGTCTAGTGCCTTTACTGGATATCAAGGAAGCATACCAATAAGTCATATCCACCACTGAATTCTGCAATATTCCAACTTTTTTTTTTCCTATAAAATGATTCCCGAGTGAATGATAATATAAAGTATTACACTTCAAAGTACACGACTAGTTTAGCTTCAAGGAACTACACAGCTCAAGATACTGAAAATTCAAGATAATCCAAAGCACTGGGATAACAAACATCAGCTCAGGCCTAGAAACTGAACACTAACATTTGTCTTTTGTCAGCATTGTATCACCCAGCTGCTGCTGCTGGTGTGTAAATCACACTTCCATACCAGCTGGAACCACGAGGTCAATAATTAAATAGCTTTGGACCACAGTTATTACAAAAGGGAAGTAGAGAACAAACATTTCTAGAACCAACAGAAGGAATTACATTCTTTCTCAGTCTACCAAATGACTTCAATATTCACACGTTGTTTAATAATTTAAACTATTATGGAAATGAAACCTTTGTATTTCTAAGCTTCCAAACAGCATCAAACTTCTGCTGGATTAACTGAGCAGAAGGAATAGGAGTGTGAAACAGTAAGAACCAAAGGAATGAAACTGTCAAAGGAGTTAGGTGTTCCTTTGTCAAGCTTTAAGGGCAATCTGGACAAACACAGGCACATCCATGTGACTGCAGTGCCCATAGCCCAAGGCTAGAGGAGAGACTCCAACCAGCAAATTCCCCAGCTCACAGGCAAATAACTCACTTCGAATAAGAACTCAGCTTTAGTACATCGAGGCATCCTTGGGGAGCTCACAGGGCCTAGCAGGGAGCTCTGCACCTCAGGAGCTGTGCACTTTAGCCCAAAGGCATTTTGGAATATTGTCTGGGAAATCAGCAGCAGAATAAAGATGCAGAATTATTTGCTGATGCTCATGCAGGAGGAGTGATCTGTCTTCTTTAAATAATAGAATCATTAAGGTTGGAAAAGATCTCCAAGAGTCCACCCAGCACTGCCAAGTTCACCACTAAACCAGGTCCCCAAGTGCCACCTCAACCACTTCTTACTGGAGTGCCCCAAAGTCCCATAAAGGATTCTTCTGAGATTCTTCTCAGCCCTTTTAGTTGCTTATTTATAGAAACATTTTTATACTGTCTTTTCATAGCAGTACCCAGATTAAGTTTTAGTTGGGCTTTGGCCCTTTTAATTTTGTCCCTGCATAACCTCACAATATCCTCATAGCTCTGCTGAATTGTTTGCTCTTTCTAGTTCACTCTGGAAAAAAAAAAAAAATCCTTTCACAGTTTATTCTGTGAAATCATTTTATCTGCTAGCACAAGCTCAAGCTTACATCTCTGATAATGTACCACTTATCAGGTGTATCTTTCTTTTCTGAGGCTTTCCAAATCTTTCTATTGAACACAGACCCCAGGCTGGAAAAGTCTCAGATACATATATTCTGAGTGCATGTACCTGATAAATGTTAGGACATTTCCTAATTATCTCAGAGTTAAGATTTTAAATCTACAAATCCGATACCTTTGAAGAGCAGCAGATGAGTGCTACTCACCTTTCCTTAAGCTTCCTTAAAATGATCTCTTCAGATGTTAAGTGAGCAAAAAAAGTGAGTTTCAGAGCTCACAACGGACTTGTAAGTGCTGGCAGGTGTACCTCAAAAAGCAATTAGGTTCTGTAGCATCATTGGTCACTCCACAGACACTAAGGAGGTAACCCAGACCACCTGTATTTCACAGATGTAGGCAATCACCATAACCCCTTAGAAACAGAGGAATCAACTCCAGCTACAGCTTCTAGAGCTTTAGCAGAAAATGGCTCACACCTGTGGGGTTTGCCCCACTCACAGCTCAAGCATGAGGATTTGATAATCCTCCATTTTTCACCTTTAGCATTTTTGGGTGCTCAGTGATTTCCTGCAAGTATTTCTAGACCTCTTTCCACTTAATGGCGTAGATATGAACAATTTAATTATTTCAGTTCTGAATTAAAGCAGCTGAAGCCTACAGATATCTTCCAGGAATCCCTCTTGCATCTCTGGTCAAGTTTTGTTCTCAAGCAACCTGGTACAGCCACAATCCATCCCATTTCTATTTTCCTTTGTGCACTTTTATTTATATAACAGGCATTAAAATTTGTCATAGCCCAGATTCCATCACTTTAGCAGTGTATTTTTTAATGCTAACCTCACTAGGACTTCTACACCTGGCTGTTACACAATTTCATTCTACCCTCTACCTGGTGTGGAACTTTTTATCATGTCAGGATTTACAGATGACTCTTTTCCCTTGGAAAATGTTAAGATGATTTTCATCTCCAAAAATCCTGTGAGCAGGGCTGGTGTGTCTCCTACTTCATGACACGTCTATGACAATCCCAGCCTGCAAGGTCACAGAGCATCTGTGTGTTATACAAGGATTCAAAAAGTGATGCTTAGGAAAAACTTGTTTAAGGTTGGAGGCAGAGTTACTTGAACAGACAGCAGGGATTGTCCAAGAGCTCCCTGACTTCCTGTTACATGTTGGTGCAATCAGCACATGGGATAGGGGAGGCAGAGACTAACCTGTGCAGCAGAGAGGCAGAGTTCCATCCAAGCAGAAGTGGGAACAAACATCAGAAGAGATGACTGCTCATTCTTGTTATACCTACTCATTCCTCTTCATTTCTCCATAATTATTTGTGTTTATTATGGAGAAATTTGTAATGCCATTGCTGTGTTTCTTATTTTACAGTACTGGGGGGGGCAGTTTTGTGTTGTCTGAGATGAACATGAAGAGTAACTGACCAAGAGCAGCCTTATTAGATGGAGAAGGATTAGCACACTTTTTGTTCAGAAAGGAAACAGATGCCAAGTCAACAAATAAGTAATATGCAGCTTTGATTTAGATCTCATTTAAGTAAAGACAAATAGGTTCACTTACATATTTTAAAGAACTGAAGAACAGATTTCCTTTACTGAACTTCTGCTGAGAGCTCTTATCTCTGTGTTCAGCCTGTTCTCAAAAGCCTTGTGTGAATTAGACACAGTGAAGTTGTTCTGTACTGGCTACAAACACGTCCTGTCTGAGCAGTCCTTGGGATGACTGATACTTTGTTAGGAGCCTTCTCTTCCTAGTCTACCTGGTATTCAGCTCAGTGCTGCAGGATATAAACTGAAAAAGTTGCAAGTGAGAGGACAGTGAGATTCCCCAGGATTTGTCTAAAAGGCAATCAGAGGAACAACAAAAGCAAACAAATTTCAGCTGAAGAAAAGAACAAACATCTTTTTAGAGCTAGAAGTGAGCTATGCATTGGACTCCTGGGTGCTCTACCAAGCAATCTTGGCTCTAAACTCTGGTTAGAGATAGATCATTGTTTATCTGCTAGCTCAACAGATGACTAATCAATGTACTACAAGAAGCATTATTTAAGGCATTAATGGACCAAAATAAATTCTTCAGCAGCAATTTACACTTGATATTAAAGCTGGTCTACCAGGGCATTTAGGTCCTATTCCTGAATTAGAAGAATATATAACTCTCTCAGAGGAAGTGTAAAAAAAGGTACTACAAATCTGTGAGAGCAAAAAGAAGACAGTCCAAAGTAAGAGGAACAGTGATGGAATATGCAGAAAAAAAGCAGGAAAGAAGGTGGCTTGAAGCAATGTGGAAAAGACAAAATTAAGTTCCACCACAAAATCTGGAGACAACACAAAAGGGGAGAAGCAAGCAGAACCATGGCTGGAGAATTTAACCACACGAAAAAGCAGAGCAAATTTGCCTTCTTAGGGAGAAGAAATGATGCAGTTGTCTACTCTCTCTTCCATGTGTGGGAGAAGCTGTAAGGAAGTAAATCCCAAGGCTGAGAAGCTTCCCTACACTTCAAGTACACAGTACCACCTTGGGTTTGAATCCTGTAAATTCTGTTGCCTTGAATAAAATTAAGCCTTTGTACTGGTTTCAATAATGCAGTACCATAAAAGGTTAACACATATAGCTATCCACAAAACCTCCCACAAAAGCCTGCCAACACTTCACTTAGGGCAAATTGAAACTTCAGGGATGCTCAAATCCAGTCAGGAACTCCAGCCCTTGCAAAAGGAAACAAAACTCTTGCCTTAAGAAGCATAAAGGTTTATGTGTGCAGCTTTTCTGCTCGTGACTTCATCTACTTCTTATGACAACTTTCTATGAGAGCACATTCCAAGTGGAATCATTCAAGTTGTATTCAGGTGTCCAGGAAATCCCACGTGGTTATGAAAGCTGCCACCAAATGAGGGCCTTTTGCATCCAGCAGTCACAAAATATTCCCAGTCATGCAGCAGCACTCCTGAGTGGATTCTAAATAAAGTCTTTTGAAAGCATTTGATAGAAATGTTAAATATGACACTTGCTCCCAAAACACAACTTTATTGATTAAACACTAATTAAAAGACCAACTGAATGCAGGACAAAGACATTTCAAAGAGTGTGGCACAAGTTAGGTGTTAAATTTTTAGGGAGCTGTACAAGAAGGGGACGCGGCAGTTAAGACAAACAATTTTCTCTTGCAAACTGCTCAGACACAGAAAGGTTCCTGTAGAGGCTTAGGAGGTTTTCCATGCAATAGAAACATTCTTGAACAAGTCCCATGTGAAGTATTGCAGAAATGGCTCCAATCACTCTCATGTTTACATTTGAAAACATAAGAAAGCAACAAATTCTTCTCTAGAATACAAAATGTGTTTGTCTTCTATGAAGTCACTGGAAGTTCACCACGAGGCAAGTTTCTCCCACAGCAGTTAAGGTCAACGCAAGTCGATCTTTGAAAGAGCTGTCAAACATTTCACTGATTTCCTCTCTCAGCTCCCTCAGCAGAGCTACTGTGGACTTACCATCTGCATTCAGAATTCTCTCAAAAAGTTTACTCCAGAAATCACTGTCAGGGGTCCTAAAACAAACAGAGCAGTGTTCAGTGGAACAGAACACACACACACACAACATATATTCATCACTAAACATCCTGGGAGAACCATGCCTGAAATCATCATTTCACTCACATGAGTAAATACAAAGGAAAAACTAGAAATGTATTATTCATTTTATGTATATGGACCCCATTCTCTTTCTCCAATAAGTTTCTGGTTAGTAACCACACAGGTCTAAACCAACTGTTTATAAAGTTATCTCTTCTAATGCACCTGACAACTACCACCATTCACACTAAGTCATGGCAGTTCTAGTTTAAAGGAATTATGAAGAACATTTTTGAACCAAACAACTTGGGAAACTCCATTCATGAATAAAAGGCAGAGGTAAATCTTATTTACCCACTTGCAAGCTAAGTTAATGGGGCAGTATAAAGGAAAGGTGCAAGAAAAAAATTAAAAAAAAAAATAGAAAAAGGTGGTTCAGAGTCAGTTTTGCTTCCTTTTTTTCCCTGCCTTCCATCTACCAGAGTTCTGTACAGATAACATTTTAGAGACAATTAATAGTAATAAATCTCCTCTTTCCCAGATGTACCCACACAACTTGAATAACAAGGTTAAGTGACTCATTTAAGTCTCAGAAAACTGATATTAGAGCTAACCCTTTGTTCTACACTGCTATTGACTACTGCAGCACTTTTCTCCCTCGAGCTAGGAGTTACAGTGGCTTTGAAACAAATTATCTGCCTCTGCTTTATCTAAGTGACTCACACAACAGCAGCAGCCAGTCTCAGAATGAATCCAGCCTGTACTATTACACTGGTAACTCTTACAGTTGCTAAAATAATTAAGTCAATGCAGAACCTAACAAAAAAAAAAAAAAATGCAAGACTTGAGTCCATTTTCCTTGTGGGATTAGATGAGCAAAAGGTGTAGCTGAGGAGATGAAGTGTTGCTAAGGGGGTGTAAAGAGTTCTGAGTGACAAAAATAGTCCTAAAAATTCAAATGCAGCTTCTATATCCTGCTTCACATAAACCTGCACAGATGAAGTTTCCTAAAATAATACAGTGAAAGCAGAAAAAAAAAAATCACCATATCCATTCTTTAATAATGGTAAAACCTCTCCCCTGAAAAACAGGCTGTCAGCATTACACTCAGAGGTGAAAAAACCAGCTTGATCAGAATTTACATTCTACCTTCCCCTAAATCTCTACCACAATGTTTCAGTATTTTCCACTTATTCTGTCACCTTTTAAGTGGGTTCTCTTTTACTGAGGGCCATTGACCTTGGAAGAATAGTTTTGCACTCTACCCTGCAATTCCCCAGTGCTTTGGTATATTGCTGAACTGGTAATAAAATCAGTAGCTCTTCCAGTCATTCTTCTATATTTACATTTGTTTAATACTTAAAAATATTTAAGTCCTTTTTAAAAAGCTTTCTTAAGATAAGAGGGTCATGGCTGTATTTAACACCAATCAGCCTTCTAGTAAGAAGCCTTCTTTCTAGTTGTCAATACCTGAATTCCCAAAAACTTTTTTGAGACAAGTTGTTCTGCCAATATAATCCTTGGAAAAAAAAAAAACCAAAACAAAACATCAAAGCAAACCACCAAACTCAAATGAACCTCAATAAAATAAAAAAAACCCAACACTTTCCAAATTACTTAGAGACCTTTGAACAGAAAGGACAGAAGTTATGTCATCTTTACAGAAGTAGAAATACTAAAAGTAACAGGAAGAAAAGTCCTTTGTCTTCATGAGTGTTCCAAGTGTCAGCAGCATGTGTGGCTGTATGCAAAGGATGAAGCACAAGATCGATCTCCATCAGCTCTTCTCCCAGAGAATACTTAATTGTGGAGCCTCTTCTGGTGGATAAAGGTTCCCTGCAGCACTGAATTTGCTTATCACAGATTACTTGAAAGCCTCAAACTGACTAGAGGAAGCTTCATCAATCAATAAGAACCAGACTCACTAAAGGATCCATGTGTGAATGGAAACAGATTCAGTGCAAATTCCCTATTCACACATAATGAAATGCCTCATTTACACTGTTGATATAAGACTTCAGTACAATATGTAACTAAAGTACCTATGCAGACATTTCTTGGAATAACTGATATTGAAAAGTAAGTATAGATGATGAACGATAAGTCTATAACACTTTCAGAAGAAAAGCAGAAGAAAGGGTGGAAAATAGGAATTTCTTATTTGCAGTCTGAACTCACAAATTATGAACTGATGCACACAGGTGAGCAAGAAGCCATTATGGCCTGGTTCCAGCTCCACAGAGCACATGCCCAGGCTTTATCTTCTTCCTGCTGTGGCTCCTTCTTCCTGCTGAGCCCTCCACAGATCTCACTCCTCAAGTCTCCCTCAACCCAAAATCCTAATTTTTTTAATCCAGCATCCCCAGCTTTGACTACAATTCCTTTCCAATTAACCCTTCCCTCTAAACTCCACTGAGACAGCCAGCCCTATACTTCCCAAATCACACTTACTATTCCTCCTGCTCCAGTTATCCAAACAGCTATTGCTCTTTTTCCCATATCCACATCCTGATCAGGTCCCTGACACCAGGTCCCAACCTCCTCAACTCAGGCCTTATGTGGCTTCATCTGCAGCAGCTCAATTTAATCTCTTGCAGAATTAAAGGAATGATATCATAGTAGAAAACCAGATATATACCCAGTAAGGGAAAAAAAAAGGCATTTTTTCCTCTGTACACAGCTTAAGAAGATGGGATTTTTTCCAAAGGCTGAATACAACAAACAGAGATGTAAGCAGTGCAGGTTGCTAAGGAACTGGACAACTCCCACGCTGGTGGTAGGTTTTCTTAAAGCAATGGTCCTAGGAGTGATCCATGATCCTGAATCAGATCCTGTCCAGTAATTGCTGTCATGAGTGCAGAGTTCTGGAAAATCCTTATGAAATGCTAAGGCAAAAAAATCCGCAGTATGTGCTTAACAAAATGAACAAGTGTTCAGTCTAAGAACAAACAGAGGGCACAGGAAGGAAGAAAAGACAGCTTACAGGCAGCTAAAAGAGAGCAGTAGAATTTAATATCTGAGACAAAGAGGAGCTTCCAAAAGCAGCTGTTTGCACACTTGCGTCTTAGATGACGTTTTTAATTCTTTTCTTTGCTGTGCACATGTACTGTTTCTACAATTGTTACACTCTGCCATCAGTGTCTCAGTAGAATGAAAAAAAAAGCAGAAAGCCAAACAAACCCATTTCTGAAACAACATGCTCATGTGATCTTTGCCCCCCTCAACATCCATCCACTTACAAACTTCTCCAAGCTTGATCTGTAAGGTGCAGAGAGACTAAGTCAGTCTCATCTGAAAGGATGGAAAAAGCAAAATCCTCTCAACTGGACTATTCACATTCAACTTAAAATTGTCTCCTACACAGCACTGAGGCTGCCAGTGAACAAGTCCAGCAACTTCACAATTTCAGTCCCCACAAAACTAACACTTTTTGGCAAAAACAGCCCCAAGCTGTACGTTGTAAGCTCTGAAGATAGTACCACGTTCAAGAAAATTAAGTTAGATGTCTCATCTTTCCCAGCAACTCCCTCTGCAAAAGGACTTACTCTGATAAGTTTTGGCAGATTTTCCAGATGGAATTCTCCTGACAGACCTGGATATGATCCCCAAACAACATCAAATGGACTACATCTGCAATGCCAACCAAGTCTACCTGTAATGACAACAAACATCACAAAGTTCAATGTCCATCACTTTCTGCTCTTATTGTTTTCACACATTTAAGTCTGAACCATATTTGCACCAGAATCTTCCAGAGACCTGTTAAGCAAGAAAACTTCAAAAGGAAAATTCTGCTTTCATTGTAGGTTTCTAAATAAATACACTAGTTACAATCACTGAACAGCACTGCTAATCCTTTCACTTAATGCCAAAGATTCCATCAGATGCAAAATTCTCTTTATTCAGTATTTATTGATCAGAGCTTTCCATAGCACTTGCAAATTTTATCTTAAAAAAATGGATTTGGTAAAGGAAACACAGGAATTAAGATGTCCTACTAAATAGGGACTCACCTGATAAGGAAAAGAACTTTCTGCCAGAAGCTGTTGTCCATGTGGGGTCTGAGCTGTGGGAAAGTTGTAGGGTAAGCTGACTCGAGGCAATACCCTCAAATCCAGACTGTGAGAGAAATCCACTATCTTCAGAGCATTTGACACATCCTCAGAAAATGCATCACAGATCCTGAGCAGAGGAAGCACATGAGGCAGAAGACTATCCAACAAACTTTTTCTTTTTATTAGAATTAAATTTAACCGCACAGCGAAGGTGAATCTTAGCCATGTCAATGCTCCCCTCTGATGGCTGCTGTCAGAACTACTGCTGCAAGGGCTGCCCTGGATGGCAAGGGCTCACAGCAGGGAGCTTAGGAATGATACTGCTGTCTCCACAGCAAGCAATATGAAACACTAAAGGGTTGAGGATGATGCTATTTTCACATTTGTAACAGTTATCTGAAACACAGTTTGTGGACTGTGGGAATAGTGTGATGCCTTTTCACTGGTCCTGAAACAATGAGCCAGACACAGGTGATAAAAAGGGTCCTTATGGTGTACAACATGCTGGCTGAAAAGTGCTGAAGATGCACATGTAACATAAAGCAGATACAATTTTAGTATGTTTAGCAAATTAGCATAACTGACAATAATCCTCAATTAGAGTCATGGGTAATTCCCCCCTGGTTCTACCCTTTTCTAAACTGTGCCCCACCTCGCCCCTCAGCTTGGACAGGAACTAAACTTTGTTTATGAAAATGTGTCTCAAAGAGCTCCCAGAGAGCCTAACCTCGGACACCAGGGCTTGGAGCTACTGGGGAATTTATTTTGTCTTTCTGTCTAATAGAGTAGGTAAAATGCTAGCTATGTATACAATAATAAGCTACAGAGCTACAAATACATATATGGAAAGAATATAGAGAATAGATAAATGCAAAAAAAAGCAAAAATCAATTTGGCATCAATGTAATGTTTTGCACTCCTCCCTCTCCTTCTAGATCTCAGAATACTTGATACAAAAAATAATTAAGCTTGATAATACTTTTACAAACTTTTCCTCGTCTACAGGTGAGGGAGGACAAACAGGAAGGGCAGGGAGGAGTATCTCTATTGACGACTGCCAAGGCAGCAATATCCACGTATCACAGCTCTCACTACTATTCTTACACACTTGTATGCTGTGAGCTTATTTTGCAATTTATACTATGCACTTGTCCTTTTGCTATCTGAAAACCCCCAAACCATTACCCTAACTTTTTGGCAGTTGTTTGTTTTGTATTGGCCACAGAGAAATCCAGCAGGAGATATCCAAGTCCATCAAGCCACTATTAGATCAGTGACTTCCAAAACAGGATGCAGCACCCTAAGGGATGTGCAAGACAACCCACTGCAGGATGTGAAGAAAATATAAGAATTTGCATAGCACATGTATGTAATTTATAAATCATTCTATAAATAAGTTATTAATAAAATAATCACAAAGAAATTCATTAGACATTCTGGTTACTGGCTTCCCACCGATGCCTGAAGTTTTTAGCTCTCATGTATTCTTCATGGATTTGTAGCTTTGTAGACTGTTAAATGTCTCGGTGCAACTTCTACTGCTTTCCCACAGTCAACAGGTGCTTATTGACACATTCCTAAAATTTTGTTATGTCTTGCCTGTTACTTCTCCAAGGACATTTTATTTTGCACCACCTAATCCCAGGCATAATGAAGGTAGGGTAGGAGGGCAGAAGCCAGGGGGGAGATTACCTCACCAACTGCTCCTCTAACTGGACAATATTGGCCTGATATTCCAGTTGCCTGATCTTATCAATTGTAAGGATGTAATTTGGGGCACTGTTTTTTGCCATATTGTGCCCCTGAAGGCTTTCAAGTAAAGGTTTGCTTTCATATTATCATTCTAACATGGTGTGGAAAAGTTTGTGTGGCATCACCACACTTAGTTCACAGATCATATTCTAAGGGATATGTGACTTTGTGAACATAACATGGGAAAGAGCTTAAAGAAGAAAATTAGGTCTATGCATCAAGGTACAAGCTGGACTGCAGCGGAAGCTGAACACTTTGTTTAAGGCTATCTGGATATTCTAGTCCCACCTGTTGTATGTCTTCTAATTTCCTGGGTTTCAGGTATGTAAAGCCAAAGGCAAGTTACAAACCGTATTGAGTTAGCAGTTCAGAACCTTGGTAAAGCAGAAACTTAAAAATACAGGCAATAGCAAAAACTATTTTGTTGAGCACAAGTTTTATAACATCAATGTGTACTATTTCTACAGGAAGGTTTATTCCTAAATCAAGTGTTTTCACTCTTATTGGAATACACTGGAGCCTAAAAAGCTGGACTGCAAAATCAGTACCTCTTTTGCCAGTGGGCAGGTTCAGCACAAAAGGCACAGAAATCAGCTTAAGGAATAGTAATTTTCTATAATGCAAAACTGTAAAGAATTACATAAGGAGAAGCTCAGCAATGCACCTCAGCATTGCTACCAAAAATTGCCTACAGGGATTAAGATACAGCACCAGTGACTCTAAGACTTCACCACTCTCCTGAAGCACATAACAGCTGGGGACCCCTTTGACAGCCAAGCACTGGAGAGCCCCTTCCAGAACTGGGAATTCCTAAGAGTGCATCCCATCCACAGGCAAAGAGGCTTCTGACTGTGCTGGGACAGGGCCCAGCTTGGAGAGGGTGCAATAAACAAGCTTACACAACTTCCAGCGCGGGAACATCTGGGGTCAGCCTCTTCCTGGGTTCCTCCCAAAGCCTGGCCGAGCTCAAGGAATAACCCAGAGAGTTGCCTTTGCTCCTACACCCCCAAAACCCAGGTGTGGCCTTATCTGGTTTCTAAATACAGGAAGGTGAATCTATGTTTTGACAATGAGTGGATACATAGATCATATTGCTAATGATACTTTGTTAATGAATGGATCCAAATATAACATTTGGTAGGAAGGTTCATCTAGAGGTCAATATTGGCTCAGGGCCTGTTTTTCAGGCCTCAGTACTTCAGTACTCCCCAGCTCAAGAGTAGAAGTTACAGGAGCTGTAGCTGAAATAAATGACTGTTCTGTACCCTCCCATATTCATAGGAAGAGACAAACCTGTCTCCCAGAAACAACACCTCTGGCCTCAGATCCCCATGGACAATCTCTGCTTCGTGCAGCTTCTCTACCACATGCAGAAGATCATGAACAACCAAGAAGAGGATTTCCTTTGTGATGAACTCACGGTCACGGAGAATATCCTGAAAAGAGAATAAACATCTATCTCTGTACCCTTCTACCTTAGATTAGGTGAAATATTTATAGCCTACCTTTTGTTTCATTATTCATCTGTACAGAGGTAACAGTCCCATCCTAAATTAAGTATAATCAGATTTTGCCCATGATCAGCCCAGACAGAATTACAAGAACCATAAATGTTAGGAAACATTATTCAAAATTGGACAAAAGATCAGGAGGGGGAAATTGAACTGAAGAGAAATCACTATTGCATTTCAGTCCTATTTGCATGCAACAATTCAAGATGCACTTACAAGACTTAAAGTATGAATAATTCAGCAAGACATTAAATGCTATGACCTTGCTATAGCTGCCTGGAGTGTATCGAAAGAGGTCAAGTTAAACAACAGCTTTAGATGCAAATCTTGCTGTGGAATATCATGTGGTTCTTGGCTCCAGTCCTTTGTGACTCACAAAGACAGAAAATGTGAAAAATTGGTTCAAGATTGTCTCTGAGAAGCACATGATCTATGAATGAGAAACCAGACCCAACTGAGGCATTAACAGACAGTCATGATTTGTATACAGATAAAGATCAGAGCATCTGTGTTGCAGGATTGAACAAGAGCAGCTCTTCAGCAATGAGCATACCATTACCCCAAACTCACTACTGACACCCAAGCAGGACTTTGGACCCTCCAATTGTCCTTGGTTTGTCTGTACTGACCCTGAGGGTGAAGCAATATGTATCTCTGTGCACCATGACACAGCCATCCTGGTACAGGTAACAGCTGAAATTCTCACTGAAGCTCTGGTCAAAGTCAGAATTCAAACGCTTCTGTAACTCAAGGGTGATATAAAAATCCCAAGGCACAGGCTGAGAATACACCTACAAGAAGGTACATAAGAAGAACATTTATTTTTGGAATAAAGTGAAAATTGCTTATCTTCATATTCCTCTCATCCTCTTTTTTTTTTTCCCCTCCCACATGACCAAGGAAGACATTTTTTGCAGTCAGAAACTTTTAATCTAGATCCACAATTAGGAAGAGGACTTGAAGTGGCAAACTTCATGCATGGAATTCAGAAATTAGGGGTTTATATTAATGGATGAGATTTTACCATTTCACATTTCTTGTATAATAATCATCATGTGTGTTACCTTTATTGCAAATCCTTTTGTACCCCCTTGGAAAATGCATCCAGCTGGAATGGCAAAAAACATCTTGTATTCTTCATTGTTCCAGTATTCAATTTTGATGCAGTAAGTCTCATTTCCTGTGATGAAAATTTACATTCATAAGCTGTCACAGTAAATAGCTGTTCCCTACCTGCACCACATAAAACTAAGACGGTGAATATGAACTCATCAGAACATGAACTCTGTGTTGCAAAGGGTTTGGCACACCTACCCAGCTCAATGTCTTTCTCAACTTCCATGTGAGGCAGAGCTCCAGTGTCCAAGTGAAAATCTGGAGAAGCAACCAGTGATGCTAGCACAGAATCTAAAAGCTTTTTACGCTGTTCAGGGCTCCACAGGAACTGAGCTGTATCATCCCCTAAGAAAAGAGACAACATGAAGAGATGAGGTGAAATAGTGTTAACCCTCTGCAACTTGGTTTTATCTGTCAGTAAAAGTAACCTGGATACTGGAAGCTTTTGATCCACATTCTGATTTACTATTCACCTCTTAGCAAGTCAATTCATCTCTTTCCAATAGTTCTGGGAAGTCAGTGTAACCCTTGTCTTTATAACTGCCTTACACACTCTTATCAGGAAGTCTCAAGGGTTCCACTGTAGCATCATGCAAAATCCATCTTTCACAAGAGACAAAGCTCTGAATTATTTCAGTTACAGCAGAATTCAAACTTATTCTGCAAGCCAACACTCCTTTTTTAAATCTATGCCCAGAGTAAGTGACCAGTTTGGGGTTTTTACATTATGGGTTTTAGGGAAATTTAGTCTTTTGATTACAGCAGAGGTTTTAGGTATGAAAAGGAAAACAAAATTGGACTCCAACTCTACTGGTCACTGCAATGCAAAGATTTAGTGGCTTTTATCTCCTGGAAGACTTCTAAGATAATTCCCTGTAGGACTTGATTTATTTTCCTTCATAACAGAACATAAGATCATTCAGCAGATGAGTTGATCTATAAAAAACCGAGATAGCCTCAAGCATTTACTCTGCCTGATCATTTGAGATAAACCACAAGAACTAGATGGCCTCTACTGCCTCCTCCCAAATGCCATGGCTGTAATGAGGGAGAACATTTTAAACTTTCACAGTACACAGGTAAGAACCAGAGTATCTACTGTTACACTCATACTTATTTGAAAAGTACTGCAGTAAGTACTGCTCAGGAAGCAATTCCATGAAAGGGGATCCAGGAAACAGTCTAGGCTGTTCCAAGCTTTTGCCATCACAAACCTAGGAAATTTACTGGCATATTTTGCAGGAAAAAACTAAGAGACATCTGAAGTAATTTTTATTCTTTACACAGTATTAAGAATTACTACATCCACGGTGAAAGCTGCAGTTCAAGGGAGATGTGCAGAAATCAAGAAACAAAGCAACAGGAAAGATCCAAAGTTTAAGAAAGGACCATTAAAACAGCTGAACAAATGCTTTCTTTTTTTCTGAAGAGATTTTTCCTCTTGCTCCAAAGATTAGAACACATGACAAAAACAAGTCAAAGATGCATCCAAAATATTACAGCTTTTTCAGTGATATCACTTCTAATTGTATTTTCATTCCAGGTCCCAAGCATGCACCATAAAATAGTCTGCAGGCACACAAGAACATAGTTCTCCAGAGTAGATATACTGTGAATTTTCAAATATGCAATTCTAAGCACCATAAACCAAAATCAAAGGAGTTAAAGCAGGTTAAGCATCTTGAAAACCATCATTCAACACACACCTAATTCCACAGGCCAGATTTTAATGGTCTTTTGTGGCCATTTTTGTTCTAACTTTAATCTAAATATTTAGAACAGAGAGAAACAAGGACCTTTAACAAGAAGAAAAAAAACCAAAGTAATTGACTATTTAAGTACCACTACTGTTTTCCCTCAATAGGAATGAGAAGGATACTGTGAAGCACCACAACAGTTTACAGCATAGTTAAAAGTGCAGATTTAAACCAAAATTATGCAACTTGCACTAGACTCCAAATTTGTATTCATCTTTTTCAAAGTGTAGCTTATCAGCACATCAGGAGACACACAGTATGATTACAGAGAAAAAACGAAGACAAACAAAACAAAGCTGTCTTAGAAGTAATTATTGCCATTCAGTCCAAATTTTTAATTTCAGAATTCGACCTCATTACTCCTACAGACTGCCTGCTTTATTACCTTAAGTAACTTCTCTGTCACCTTAATATTGACATGCTTTGGATGCTGACAAGCATCCTCTACTGTACCTCACTGCTGCTTTAGACAAGGGAGACAAGCTCAGTCACAAGTCATAGTAATGGGAAATACACAAAGCACAGTGGGATAGAGGAAAGGACAGAAAAAACCTCCACCTTTAGTGATAGCTGCAAGTTATTTGTTGTGAGTGAAATTCAGGTTAGTACTAACCAGTAACATTTCCACCTTCAGAATCAGTAACTGCATCAGCAGGCAAGCTCTGAGCCAGCTCCAGTTTCTCAGTGATCTGCAGGTCTTTAATAGCAGACATTTGTGTAACAGAGGACAGAGAACCTCCTGAGACTGAAGAACCTGATGAGCGAGTATCTTCCAGGCTTGCCTCCATGATCGGGCTGTAAATAAAGTCATCAACTACTCAGACTTTCAAAGATACAAGTTGTAGATAATGTCAGCCTGGGCACTACTGTTCACACCCAGATTTAACTGACTTGAAGAAATACTTTCCCATCCCTAGCAGAAAGCCAGAAGTCATGTCAAAGCTTCATTTCAGTTTTGATGATTGATTATACTCAGAATCTGAGTCTACAGATGATTGTTTAAATCTTCTCTTCCACCAAATCTAACTGCTACAACAGAAGACATACTAAATATTTATCACTCCCTTTGCTATAAAATTTCAGTGCTTTCAAAGGAGTGAAGGGTTGGATGGGAAATAACATCTCCTAATTATAACCAGCACAGTTTTCAAGGAACCTCCTGAGTAAAAAAACACCTTCAGCATGGCATACATACTAACAGCCAGCAAATCCAACTCAGCACTAGATTAAGAAACTCCCATAAAACAGATGCTTTTGCTTCACAATGATCAAGTGTTGTTTGCTAGTTTTTTATTCTCTCCAGCTTTTTTACTGGGTAGAAGAATAAACCAAAAAACTAAATGCATTTTATGTAGCCAAAGTAAGTGAAGACGCCTATGAGTATAAAAGGAATGACTGATTCTGCTTTTCATGTTTGATAATGAAGACAGAATGCATCTATTAATTTCTCTGCAAGTTATTTTCTTAAAAAACCTTGTCGTTAAGTCCCACAGCAGTAATGCTGAAAAGCCAAGCAGGCTTCCTATTACCTCTTAAATCTACTCAAGACAAAGTAGACCCTGAGCTACAGAAATGGCTCTCTCCAGTATATTCTGGTCTTTGCAGAAAACTCCTTCCTTAGCAAGGCTAAAACCCCAACCTTGTGAAAGACAAGCAGCAGAAGGGGCTTAAGGTCCTTTACTATTAATTACCTCAGTTTTTTTACACAGAGAGCTTCAGTGTATGCTCCCTCACACACCAGTGTCTCCTGATTCAGAGGTGCACTCTTGGATTCTGGACTGTCTTCCTTCAGTTCACTCTGGGAGAAAGCAGGAGCTGGGACTCTCTGAGCTACCACGCCGTGAAAGGGCGTCGAGGCCAGGTGGGCAGCCCTGTTAAAGTCACACGTGTCTTCTGGGTTGGCACAAAGGGTGCTGTTCTTGTAGGAGCCTGTCACAATTGCATCCTCAGTCAAACGTTCAATTCCATTCAGCTCCTCCTGAAAAAATACAAAAGAGACACAGTGAAAGGCTGCAGATTTTACGACAAATTTTCCTTTATTTAAAAGATGAACATTTCCCTTTCTTCCACTCCACCACCTTCCAACATGAACAGGACACTCGGTCTTCATGAATTCTACTTTTTATAGAATCCCACAGTGGTTTGGGTTGGAAGGAACCTTAAAGACCATCGAGTTCCAGCCCCTGGCCATGGGCAGGGACACATTCCACTAGGACCAGGTTGCTTGGAGCCCCATCCAACCTGGCCTGGAACACTTCCAGGGATGAGGCAGTCACAGCATTGTATTTCCAGTATCATCTCATCATCACCCTGTTCAATTCCTGCCATGCCAGAGAACAGTTTAGAATCTTTGCTTTTTACACGTGATGCCAGTCCAGCCTAGCTTGGCCTGAGAGCAGCACAAGCTGTGTTGGTGTCTCCAGGGCAGGAAATCTGCCATGGTGTGAATTGTTTCCTTACACAGGCTGCTGCTGCTGCTGCTGCGTTTTCCTTGGCAGGCAGACATTCCACAGGCTTACGAACAGCGAGAGGCCGACGGGCACTTTTCTGGCTACGATCTGTTGAACAACTAAGAAGAAGTTACAGTCAATGACACATTTATTAGAGCAGCTTCCGATCTCCAACACATTCCTCTCAAGAATTGAAGTCTTTTGATCATTTCAATCAACTAATTTCTACTACAGAACCACCAGTATGCAATAAATACAGCTCTCCAGAATGAAGGGAGTTTATAGAGCAGCTTAAATAGTTCTGGCTTGAAGATGAAGAACAGGAGAGTATTTCCTCATCATGGACTCTCAGGAAGGAAATAAAAAATACCAATATAAACAAAACAAAACTAAACAAA